>JAZHRN010000154.1:11810000-12378956 GCA_036435485.1 Saposhnikovia divaricata | reverse complement strand
AAACATTATAAGAATTATATATTGAGGAATTAGTGAATTTAGATTTAACCTAGGGATTATTAAGTTAAGAAAATACCAAAGGAAATTGGATTGTTAAATGGTTTCAAAACCACTGAGATAATGAGGTACATTCGAAACGAACCACAATTAGACGAGTATGGAGATTAAACAACCAAGATTATAATATAACAAGGATACATACCACATTATTTACCAATGTGATTGGCATTTTACTTAGAAAATTAAGAAATTGGGAGATTACCTCATCCTAATGACATCATCATCCACTAACTTGATTCAAGGGGGTAAATTAGTAACTTTGCAAGGTTTTAATCACTAAATATCTACCAAGCTTCCAAAGTACTCTAGTATTAGCAAGATTAGATGAGATAAGACCAAAACAAAAACACAAAAACCTCTCCCCTTCTTGTTTCTTCCATTCGGCCAAAGTAAGGAAAAAGAAGAAAAGAAAAAAAAAATCAAAAATCAAAACCCTAGCTAGCTTTAACATAAAATCAAGAGATAAATCATGGAGCTTCTTGGGGGATAAATTAAGACTAGCACAAAGTTTCAAGGCCAACCAACATCATCTAGCAAGGTAATAAATTCATTGAAGTTGATGGTGAATAGTGAATGAATAGTAATTTTCAAGTGTTAACTTTGTTTTAATGGCTTCTTTAGTTAATTCAAGCTAATTCAAGGTTGTTCAAGGTGTGTCCAAGGATTACTAAGGATTATTAAGTGTTGATAAAGCTTCAAGAAGGTATAAACATGCTTGGCCTTTTATATTTATGGTAGATATTGAAGTGGTTGGTAGTTAAGTGGTGTTAATGTAATGTTTATGATGATTATGTGTTATAAGTGGTTTGTTTTGATGTGAAAATTGTGTTGTGGACTTGTAACCATGGCTGGTGAAGAATACCACATGGTGTAGGTGATGATTATGGTGTTTGATAATTGATTTGGAGGAGTTGGATTTATGGAAAGTACGAAATTATAGCCGTTATAATGCCCGATTTTCGTTAGGATGTAAATTGCCCTGTTTTGGACCCCCTGCATCCGTACGGTACCCTACTGTCCAGGTTCCTATTTAACTATGAAATGATAGAGCTTAGTTCATAGATCGTTTTGATATAAGGTGCGTTAAAATCTGATGAACGGTTTAGGAGAAAAGTCAGTTTTAGTGAAAGCGGTTCAGAAACCGAGAAACCGTAAATGTATCAAACTTGAGGTTACAATTACCATACTTTAACATTGTTAAAAGTCACGAAATTTTGGGATAGTGTAGTAGGGTGGTCAGAGGACCCTTGACAGTTGACCTTACATTAAAATTCGAAATCCATATTTTCTAAGAATTTTTACAGTTAAGTGTGGTCGTTAAGGAAAATGGTGAAAAAAACCCTGAAACTTCGATTTAGGTTATAAATGGTTAAGTTCTTGAGCCTTTGGGATAATAATAATACGTTAAACATATATTAAAGTTTCAAAAGGTAATGTTATACAAGAGTGTAGTGAGTAAGAGATGTGGTTCTAACGATGGTCCTTTTGTGTTATAGAAACTCCGGAAGAGGGACGAGCCATACCGTCAGGATATCGAAACCGAGGCAAGATTTCTTCTATCCCTATTTGTAAAACTACTTATCTTCACAAAGAAACTTGATTTTGTGAAATATATATGTGATGCTATTATTACTATATTGAGAAGAAATTGTCTTCCTTGAGTAATAATATTGAAAAGAAAGATATCTGGAGATGTATATGAATATGGATATGAGTATAAGATGTATATGAATATGAGATGGATATGTATAAAGATGATTATGCATGAATTGAACATGCCTTATGATTAAGAGAATAAGAGAGAATGGTATCAGTTGTTATCGAGGGTTATATGGTTATAATATTATATTAAAAATGTTCTTATTGAGTATCAGTGGTTTAATAACCATTATTTGATTAACATGCATCACTCTTAAAATAGATGGAATATTTTACGAATATAAAAGTATATTTGATTTCTGAATTTGAAAGAGAGGTCTGAATCATAATCAAAGCCTTATGATATATATATATTTTATAGAAGTAATGTGCAAGAATGGAAATGATATGAGAGAATGATATGTGAAAACGAAAGTGAGAAAATGGAAATGTGGAATGATATTTTAAAAAAGAGAATAACAATGTGATAAAGAGGGGGATTGCAACAGACTTGCGTAAGTGGCTGTGTCAGGGCTGTGTGCGACACAGTCCAGCATTTATTATTTTTATTACGGCACGAAGATGCCAAGGGAGGATGTTAGCAGGTGGCCTTCCTCCAGGGATGATTTTCATTCCTTCTACCGGTAGTAAAAAGAGAGCAGATACGATTAGGCGACTGATCATCGTCCTAACGTATCAGGCGACAGCAGATATCCCCAATGTTTTTGAAAAGAAAGTGCAGACAATGGTTTTCAGATTTCTATACTGAAAACAGAATAATGATATGAGATGATGGAATGATGGTTACAGATGAAGAAAAACTGATATTATATTATTTCAGATTTCTATACCGAAAACAGAGTAATGATATGAGATGATGGTATTATGGATACAGATGAAGAAAAACTGATATTATATTAATATAGATTACTTTCTTATAATAGTGAGTGGATGATGTATTATTAAATAAGAGCTTTACTCTTCCTTAAGGATTTTATTTGTTTCCTGCTATTACATATGCCTATACATATATGTATACTTGTTCACATTCTAAATTTTAGTTACAGAATGATCTTGCTGAGCTATTATAGCTCACTCTTGCTATTTATGTATATAGCAGCTAGGTCCCATGCCGATACTACGTACCACACCCCGCAAGAGGGTAAGGGAAAGGCGACCTTTTGAGCGAGTGCTGGCGACCATCCCCGAGGTAGTGACAAGCGAAGGGGCTTAGTATACTTATGTAAATTAAGTGTGTAAGTTGTAATAAACTTTAGTTGTTGAGGTGCTTCCTGTAGAAGCTTTGTTCAACAATGTACTTAGTAAATTCTGGGCTTGTAATAACTGCTAACTTTAAAACTTTTAAATATTGTGGTTGTTGTTCTATGAGCATATGACTGGTGTGTGTGTGTATTAGTGTGGGGTCAACTGCCTATTTATTTATTTATTTAAAAAAAAAAAAAAAAAGGGACTACAGAGATATTGATATTGATCGGAAATTGGACCTTGACGGCCCGGATCCTTGACCCCGGATCCCGGAGCGTCACACTTCGTGTATAAATTCCTATGCCCAGAAGAGCCCTAATAATTGTCCCTAGAGACTAAGAACTAAACCAAAGCATAGTACAATGTACACAAGATGACTATAATTATCTCAAGTCTAAGGACACTTGTACAACCATCACTATATGAACAACTACTGACACGTGAGCGAACTCCATTAGTTGTTCAACTATTCGAGTCATGTTCAGTGAACTTATTCTATAATAAGCACCTACATACTAGCTTTAGTGTCACCACACAAATGCCTATGAGAACAGACATCCTTCATATTGAAGCAAGCATAGTATGTACCGATCTTTGCGGATTAAATAACTACCAATTAGTTATCCTACGATCAGGAACAATTTAAGTTTAGAGTTATCATCTTTTAGATCTCATTATTACAATCTCATCATAATTCCAAAAGCTTTACTCAAAACTATGATACATCACTTTCTGATTGAAAACTAGAGTCGGTATAACACTCTATTTTCAACTCAGGCCCACCATAAACAAGAAAAATATCTTTAGTCCTTCTCAAGTACTTAAGAATGTTCTTCACTGCTTTCTAATGTTCTTCACCAGTATTGGACTGAAATCTGCTTGTCACACTAAGTGAGTGAGCAACATCAGGCTGAGTACATAACATCGCGTACATGGTAGATCCTGTTGCAGAAGCATAAGGAATCTTACTCATACGCTCTCTCTCCTCAGATGTCCGTGGAGACATTTTCTTGGAAAGAGAAACTCCATGGCTCATCGGAATAAGACCTCTTTTGGAATTTTCCATGCTAAACCTCTTTAGGAATTTTTTGATGTATATACTTTAGGTCAGGCCTAACATTCTATTTGATCTATCTCTATATATCTTCATTCCAAGAATGTAAGAAGCCTCTCCCAAATCCTTCATAGTGAAGTTCTTAGATAGCCATACCTTGACTGATTGTAGCAACGGTATATCATTTCCTATAAGAAGTATGTCATCCACATACAAAATAAGAAATGCCACCGCGCTTCCACTAGCCTTCTTGTAGATGCATGGTTCATCCATGTTTTTGATAAAATCAAACTCTTTGATTATCTCATCAAAATGGAAGTTCCATGTACGAGAAGCTTGCCTCAATCCATAAATGGATCGATGCAGTTTACAAACTAGACGTTCCTTTCATTTAGAAACAAAACCTTCTGGTTGTGTCATATACACACCCTCTTCAAGTTTCCCATTGAGGAAGGTCGTCTTCACGTCCATTTTCCAGATCTCATAGTCATAGTAAGCCGCAATTGCAAGAAAAATCCGAATGGATTTAAGCAAGGCTACACACAAAAAAGTTTCATCAAAGTCAATCCCTTGTCTTTGTTTGAATCCTTTTGCCACAAGCCGGGCCTTATAGGTCTCCACCTGGCCATCTCCTCCTATCTTTCTTTTATATACCCACTTACACTCAATAGGCTTTACACCTTTAGGTGCCTCAACCAGAGTCCACACTTGGTTGGTATACATAAATTCCATTTTGGATTTCATGGCACTCTACCATTTCTCTGAGTCTTCACAACTCATAGCCTCGTTGTAGGTCATAGGATCTTCATCATCAACGAGCGTCAACTCATTGTCATTCTCAATGACAAGGCCATAATACCTCTCAGGTTGGCGAGATACTCTATTTGACCTACACACGTGCTGTTCTACAGAAGGTTGTTCTTTCTGAACAGGTACTTCCTCTTGAACCGTAGTAGTTTGTGCTTCTTGAACTTCATCAAGTTCAATTTTTCTCCCACTGTTCCCTTCAAGGATAAACTGTTTCTCCAAGAAGGTCGCATGTCTAGAAACAAACACCCTTTGATCGGTGTAGAAGTAATATCCCAAAGTCTCCTTAGGATATCCCATAAACCTACATTTTACGGATCTAGATTCCAGCTTTTCAGGTTCAAGCTTCTTGACATAAGTTGGACATCCCCAAATCTTAACATGTTTAAGACTTAGTTTCTTTTCTTTCTATATCTCATATGGGGTTGTAGGAACAGATTTGGAAGGTACCTTGTTCAGAAAATATGCTGAAGTTTGTAAGGCATAACCCCAAAGGTATACTGGAAGATCGGTATAGCTCATTATGGACCGAACCATGTCCAACAAAACCGGTTCCTCCTTTCAGACACTCCATTTAGTTGGGGAGTTGCTGGAGGTGTCCATTGAGATAGTATACCATTATCTTTGAGATAATCCAAAAACTCCCCACTTAAGTATTCACCTCCTCGATCTGATCGAAGAACTTTAATACTCTTTTTGGATTGTTTTTCTACTTCATTTCTATACTCTTTGAACTTTTCAAAAGCTTCAGACTTGTATTTCATTAAATACACATGTCCAAATCTGGATCGATCATCCGTGAAAGTAATGAAGTACAAAAATCCTCCCATGGCTTGTGTTGACATTGGCCCACATACATCTGTGTGTACCAACCCTAACACCTCTGCAGCTCTCTCTCCATGTCCAGTAAATGGAGATTTAGTCATCTTACCCATGAGACAAGATTCGCATACCGAATATGATTCAAAATCAAAAGGTTCAAGTAACCCATCCTTATGCAATGAACGTAATCTTTTCTCACTAATATGACCTAGCCTACAGTGCCATAAATAATTCGGATTTTCATCATCTCTTTTTCTTTTATTAGTTTGTTCAATCGCAAGTAAATTATTATTTAAGTCACATACATTCAAACCATTATTTAAAGTACCACAACCATAAAGAACATTATCTCTAAGAATAGAACATTCATTATTCTTAATAATAAATGAAAAACCATCCAAATCCAACATAGGAATAGAAATAATATTCCTCACAATTGAGGGAACTTAATAACAATTATTCAAAATAATAGTCTTGCCCATAGGC
Source organism: Saposhnikovia divaricata (assembly GCA_036435485.1). Taxonomy (NCBI): domain Eukaryota; kingdom Viridiplantae; phylum Streptophyta; class Magnoliopsida; order Apiales; family Apiaceae; genus Saposhnikovia; species Saposhnikovia divaricata. The sequence goes on along the minus strand of JAZHRN010000154.1, from coordinate 12,372,823 downwards.
ATATATAAACTAAATGATCCTACAGCTATGGCTGCAACTCTTGCTCCATTGCCCATACGTAGAATCACTTCATCTTCATCAAGAGTCCTACTTCCCCTTAGTCCCTGCAATGAATTGCAAATATGAGAACCACAGGCGGTATCTAATACCCAAGTAGAATTTTGACTTAGTGACAAATTCACTTCGATCATGAACATACCTGAAACAGAAGCGGTTGTCTCACTAGCCTTCTTCTTTTTCATATCTGCATGGTAAGCCTTGCAGATCCTCTTCCAATGACCCACCTTGTTACAGTGGAAGCAAACAGCTTTGCTCTTGGGGTCTTCTTTAGCCTTTTGCAGGATTAGGCTTCTCACCACCCTTCTTTTTCTTGGGAAAGGTCCTCTTCCTTTTCTTGGAAGTAGAGCCTTCGCCAATAAGAAGAACAGAACTCTTCTTCAAAGGAAAGTTTGACTCAGCAGTTTTTAACATGTTATGAAGTTCAGCCAAGCTAACATTCATCTTATTCATGTGAAAGTTCACAACAAACTGCAAGAACGAATCTGGAAGCGATTGCAAGACCAAGTCTTGGCATAGCTCCCCATCCATGACAAAATCAAGTTGCCCCAATCGTTCAATCAAATTGATCATCTTGAGCACATGGTCATTCACAGATGTCCCCTCTACCATCTTACAACGGAACAACTCTTTTGATATCTCATATCGAGCTGTCCTCCCCTCTACATCATACAACTCTTGTAGATGTACAAGTTTAGTGTAAGCATCCATTTTCTCATGTTGCCTCTGAAGCTCAGGATTCATAGATGCCAACATTACACATTGGGCAACATTTGCCTCATCCATCCATGCGCGATAGACATGATGCTCATCATATGGTGCATCTTCAGTAGGCGTTTTAGGTAATGGTGAGTTTAGCACATAATCCAACTTCTCTGACTTAAGAACAATTCTCAAGTTTCGAAGCCAATCAACAAAGTTGGGACCAGTCAACTTGTTAGCATCAAGAATGCTACAGAGTGATAGTGCAGAAGACATGATATATATAGTATCTGAAATGTAAACACATAACAACATAAGCATATAATTAATTTCATTATTATTCCACCAAATGAATTGGGTCTTTATTCATTGGCAGCTCCCACTATTTTATTTAATTTATACAACCCTCTATATGTATAACTAGCATTCATAATGCCAGTGAGAATAAGGATCCTACTTTCCATTACATCACCTCGATTGTGGCACGAAACGCAATGCAATGTTCCGTAGGCAGACAACTCTTGTCAACTACATCTCATGTTATTCCTTAAAATCTTTAAGCCTCTTGAATTATTGAGTATCGGCTGTGGCATGACTCACTCAATATTCTAAGTCAAGTTAAACCTAACATCTTGTACAATTAAATTAGAATTCCAATATCCCAGGCTGTAGCATGTATTCCAATTTATTGTACACATATCTATGTAATAGAAAGTATTTCTTATTTCGAAATCAAAGCCCTCGGCTGTAGCACGAAACGACAATGATTCAAAAATAAGAACTACTCTCTACCATGTTGGAAGGCTTTGACCGACACAAGCCCGTTGTGTCAATGGCCAATTATTACATGATATTACTTAATTTTAGAGGGATTATATTATGTTACAATCATAATCATATTATAAAGGGATACTTCCTTTTAAATTAAATATTTCAAATCAATAATCGATAATTGGACGATTCCCAGATCGGGGAGAGCATTGTCAAGAGACGTCACTTAATACCCCTTTCTTATAGATCGTAATATGTTTTTGACAGAATCATCCTTTCTCTCAACATTGAAAATTCATATTTAATTACGTATTTCACAAACACAAGAATCTCATAATTGTAATCATAATATTAATATTAAACTTGTGAAACAATTTCACAAATTCTAAATCATCTAAACTACGCCTTATGTTGATTTAAGTTCACCTAAATCTATCATCGCATGGTAAACATAGGTATATATCACATATATAAACATAAAGGAACATAAAGGTAGGCATTTTATAAGATATAACACAATTATATACATCTCTATGTATCATAAATTGCATTAATAAACAATTAAACATTTAAAACATGCTTTAAAACACTTTTGAAGTAATAAATAATTCAATATTATTTTTATAAAAATATTTGACCACGCCATCAGATCCGTCTCGGAAAAACGAATCCAACGATATATTGCACGCCCAAAACGGAGTCTCCAAGCTCCAAAAAAAAAAAGCAAAAGAAGAAAACGGCCACTAGGACTAGCCTATTACGCATTTCAGAAACGCGTTACAGGTTGTCACGCATTTCCAAAATGCGTTGCAGCCTGTAACACATTCAACAGATGCGTTACAGGACTCAGCCCCTTGTTGACGTCATGATGACGTCAGCCATTGACCACCGACAGTCTCGGTGCGTGTCACACACGCGCGACGCGTGGATGCTAGGCGCGTGACCTTCACGCGCTAGTATCAGTCGCGCGGTCCTTCGCCCTTCTCAGCCGACACTTACAGTCATTCAACAGACTAATCATTCAATACTCTTTAAACAATTCAACAATAGTTCGATTCAACAGCAGTACATAAAAACAACTTTTTATCAGTACGTTGTCAGTCAATCAATCAGTCAGGCCATCATAATCTGTGCAACCAATCAAACATTAACACACATAATTTAAATCAGATGCATATAATATTATTACAAATTCAATTAAAACAATTTCAAAAATTCATAATAAATAATCTGTGCATCAGAAAATTATGAAAAAAAAATACCTGGACGATCTACAACAATTATAGAACCCAGATCAACAGACAAATATCACAGAAAAATTTATTTTGAATTAATTCATAATTAAATCAAAATAAACTTGTAAAATCCATAATATATTCATACATCATTCAAAAATTCTGAAATTTTTTCCACGAATCTAGATGCATACAACCTATGCTCTGATACCATTGAAGGATTTATTCGCATGTACGGAAGCGTAAAACACAAATTTAAGCTTATATATCTCATATATATACATACGATTCATGTATAAAAGATGAGATTCGTAATCTTACCTTTAAAACTGATGATAGATGATGTAAATAGCCTCCTAGCAGTTCCTCCTCATTATGTGAAGTACTCCACAAGCATCCACCAAGAAATAGATCTGATTGAAGGAGGAAGAGGGTTGAGAGAAAAATAGGGTTTGCCTCGCTTAAACTTATGTAAAAAGGCGTGAGACTAATAGGGTTATAATAGTGTATTTATAGGCAAAATCTGAGCTGATATTTTCCTATAATTATTAACCCTATTAATTAATCTAATTAATCAATTAATTAATAATTAAAACTCTTTTAATTATTAATTCTTTTTTTTTTCTAAACTCTTTAGAAAATAATTCTCTCTCTTGATTTAATTTCTTAAATTAAATCCTTAATTAATAATATTAAGAACTCTTCTTAATTAATTTATAATCTTATTAAATCAATTATAAAATTGCTAATAAATTATTTATTTCACAAATAAATAATTAATAGCCATTATTAATTAGTTCCTCCATCAATAAATCAGTCTCTTTTATTGTGTGACCCTGTACGTTCAATATTAAGCTGGTAGTAGAAATAAATAATAATAATAAAACTATTTTTTAATTATTTTTAAGAATTCTTCTAATTCATTAAATATAATTAATTAAATAATTGATCATATTTATTCTACATCGTGAGGGATACTTCACAGCATATCGCGACTATCTGGATAATATGAATTCCTTGCTTTGAATACCTAGAACCTAGTCAGTGAATGGTTCCCGTACAATTAATTCCTTCTGCCCTACAATGTCCCGATTAAATACAAGGCACAGAACTTGTGTCAAGCCTATCTAATTTAATCATATGATTTCATATTCATTATGCTTAGTTCCTTTTAATGCAAATTAGAAACTCATTTCTAATTTCATTCACTTTGGCCACAGATTCCTGTACTAGAATTAGTGGAATAACATAGGACATTCTCTTCCTTCACTTGAAGGGGCAGGTCCTTTATTGATCAATCATTATCTTCGTGTACAAATTCCTATGCCTAGAAGAGCCCTAATAATTGTCCCTAGGTACTAAGAACTAAACCAAAGCATAGTTCAATGTACACAAGATGACTATGATTATCTCAAGTCTAAGGACACTTGTACAACGATCACTATATGAACAACTACTGACACGTGAGTGAACTCAATTAGTTGTTCAACTATTCGAGTCATGTTCAGTGAACTTATTCTATAATAAGCACCTACATACTAGCTTTAGTATCACCACACAAATGCCTATGAGAACAAACATCATTCATATTAAAGCAAGCATAGTATGTACCGATCTTTACAGATTAACTAACTACCAATTAGTTATGCTTCAGGAACAATTTAAGTTTAGAGTTATCATCTTTTAGATCTCATTATTACAATCTCATCATAATTCTAAAAGCTTTACTCAAAACTATGGTACATCTAATTTAAACACTTTAAATAGATAAAGGCCGTAATAAAAACAAAAAAGTCTTTTATTAATGTAAATGAAATTTAGTAGATTTCATAAAAGTTCTTCCTAACTCATCATACATGATTGGTTTAGGACACTTTCACTTTCACTCTCCTCGAAGGGACTCTACCCGCAAAGGGTCTCTTTTTTAAAAACATTCCAATTCTATATCAAATGCACTAGGTGTCGGGACAATCGACAACCTTTGCCAATCAAACAATTGGAAAGCTCACGTTCGAGAACAACAACTCATGATCCAAGAATCAGTGAAGAATTCTAGATCAACAGGTTTCGATGAGTTCGACACGATAATTGGGTTATAATTAAGGAATCATAAACTCAAAGAGTGTCGACGAGTTCGACACAGTAAATGGGGTATAAATGAATAAACAACAACAATAAACGTTGACGAGATCGACAATAACTGGGGTGATAATAATAAAGAACAATAGTTTCAAATGGTATCGACGAGATCGATACGAACAGTTAGGATAATATCATATTCACAACAATTAAAGAATAAATTCACTTGAACAAGAAGTGAAGGGAAACACTTGCATGTCAAACCACGCTAAAACTCGTCTCACACTTGATCGCCTCACTCTACTTTAGCCTTCCCTTTAACCTTCTGAACCGACTTTAGACTTTCCTTCGTCCCGTCCACTCGATTCCGAATTGACATCTGATTAAGGGTGGTGAAAGAGGATGTCAAGAGCTTCGATTCGACTACTTGAACTCCAAATTCGGATATCGACAACGCCTTCAAATTCTCTTTGATTCTCAAGAACAGGAGAGAGAAAATTTGATTTTTGGTTTTGATTTTTATTTTTGATAATGTTATGATTATTTGATTGGATGGAAATGAATGGATGGAATTTTATCCGTAAATGGAAAGATTACTTTTCAGAACGAACAGAACCCCAAATAAAATTTAATCGGCCTCGACAATGCCAATTAACTGAATTACGGGTATAACACGAATAACGATATCTTTACGAAAAATAGCGAATACGATATGAATAATTTGTAAAGACTACGAAACGAATAAAATACGGGTTTCGGATATTTTGATATTCATTTGATAGATTTTGATACGAATATGATTTTAGCTCGAAGCCCCCTGAGGTTTTAAAAACGGGATTTAACGGATAAGCACAAACAGATTAACACGTATTACGAAAATGACATTTGATCTTATCCTTTAGCACCTAACACATAATAAACACATACGAGGACCTTTTCGATCATATTAACAAACATTTAACACGATGATTCGTCAAACTGAAATAAAATAATTTAAAATATTTTCATCCAATTTACGGAAAATAGTAATTATACGAATTTAATATTCATGGTTCTTACATTAAACTTGTGTTAATATGAATCGAATGTAGTACACCAAACTAATTTAATTATCTTTTTTAGATTTATTATATACTTATGAGTTTCTTTTGATAAATAATAAATTTTATTTTATATTATAATTACATTTTTTATTATCAATATTTTTAATAATTATTTTAATTTTAGTTTAAATAATTTAATATAAAAGTGAATAATGATATGCATGATTTAAAACTTATATTATAAAATTTTAAATTAAATATGTCGCTTACGAAACTCGAACCTTGAATTTTAAATAAAGTAATTTAATTATATAATATATCTAATCTTCAGACTAACAATCTGACGGTCATTTTGTATACGAATTTTATTGTATTTTATTAGTGATTGTAAAATATGATTTGATATTTTTGGGTATATATTAATTATTGCAAAATTATGTTTTAAATTAAAAGTTAACTTGTTTTAATTAGAAAAGAAATATTAATGATTGAAAAATACTATATTTTAGGTGTTTATAAAAGGTAATATCTTCAATTAAAATTAATATCTTTTAATTAAAGATACAATCGACTAATTAACATTAATTATATTATAAATTTTGAATATTTCATTTTAATATAACAGTATAGACGGGATACAAGTGGATATGTAGCCTATTTTACATAATTTTATATCAATTATAGAATAATTTTAGTTGTGGTCGATAAATTTTAGTTGTCGTCCACCAATCTATACTCCCTATCCTTAATTTTTTTACTTAAATTTTTTATTTTAATACATATTTTTTATCTAATATGGGCAATACTATTTTATAAATATATTACTTTTTCACTTAAAATAATTTATTTTTATATTTTTCTAATGAAAATCACTCATTTTCCAAAAATATCACAGGTTATTCCATTTAATAAATTAAAATATTATTATTATAATTACTAATATCTAATCTAAAATTTAATATTTTTTCTATATTTTCTAACAAAAATTCCTCATTTTTAAAATCTATATTACCTATAATATAGATTTTAATAAATAAAAGTTTAAGTTTAGATATACTTCTATATAACTTAAATAGATTATTCATTTTCTGTTTTTATTTAATTACTTTAACTTTGTTTACTTTATTTCTTTTATTTTGGTACCTATTTATTTTGTAATACAGGCAATTCTATTTTTAAAAAAAATTATCTTTTTCGACTAAAACACATTTTTTTTATATTTTTTCTAAGTAAAAACTCTTATTTTACAAAAATGACATAGGCTGTTCTATTTAATAAATTAAAATAATAACGTTATAATTACTAATATCTAAATGATCACCTTTTTCCGACTAAAACGTAATATATTTTTTATTTTTTCAAACTAAAATTACTCAATTTCTAAAATCTACGCTCTATAATATAGATTTTACTAAATGAAAGTTTGAGTATAGATCCATTTTCTATGTTATTTATATAAATTATTTATTTTAAGTATAAATATAAACGTAATATATATAGATTTTCTTTTCTATATTATAATAGGTGAAATACTTAAGTTTGGTAGGTCATGCCTGTATTTTTTTTACTTAATAATATAGTTATTAGTTAATTAACCTTACCTTTTTTTTTCAAAAAAGTTAATTAACCTTACTTAATTATTAATAGCACTTACTACTAATAAATATCTTTCTTCAAGTAAAACATGTTACATTTCAATTTTTTTAATTATTAATCAATTTTTTTTTAGGAAAAACACATCGCATTGTATGTTTATTTAAGTCCCTATATATTGCAACTTCTTTTCTGTTTCATTATTTTATTTAATAAAATAAAATACTAATATTTAATTACCAATGACTAATTAATTTCATTTTTCAGGTAAAAAAATGTTAGCATTTCTATTTTTTAATAACTAATCAATTTTTTTACCAGGTAAAACACAATAATCTCATTTTTTTTAAAAATATTACGGGTAAATTAATTTGATAAAATAAAATAATTATATTATAATACTAATAACTAATCAAGTATCTATTTCACATTACATTTTTTATTATTGTTTAGCCAAAACCTATCTTTTTCAACAATATCACGAGTAGTTTATAATCTTTTCTATATTTTCAAAATAAAATCCCTTCTTTTTAATATATATCGTAGGCGATATATGTATTATTATTGTTGTTGTGGAATAAAAATTAGGGTTGTTAAATTGCGGCTAGGGTTCGTCAGCTTCGTGCTTTAATGGATGTTCTTGCGTTCAAGACTAAACGGTCCTCACAAGATGCCTACGTATCTCTGTATTGTTAGAGAATCAAGCCAACGTAGTTCTTGGTGATGCCCTCGGGGCTATGGCGGCAGGGGCACACCAACGACGTAGTGGCTTGTATGTCCTTATTCGAGGATTAAGCAAAGACGTAAGTGACCTATTGAGCTCTGCCCAAAAACGTAGTTCTGAGAATGAGGGGTCAGGCCCTTATATAGGCCGTGAGAGCCTTAGAATTATGGTAGGATTCAGAGACTTGGTGGGCAAGCCACCGCCTTTGAGGAAGGTTCTAGACTCCTTCCTTGTATGTAATATACGTGATTTTATAATAATAATAATAATAATAGTAATAATAATAATAATAATAATAATAATAATAATAATAATAATAATAATAATAATAATAATAATAATAATAATAGAATAGAATAGAATAGAATAGAATAAGTGTTTAAAAAGTATTGAGTAATTAGAAAAGAAAAAGGATTGATATTAGGTATTTATTTAATTTTAGAAGTTGTAGGATATTTAGATGAGTATATAAATAACACATCTATGCTTTATTATTAAACCCTAAAACAGAGGTTGCGGAGACGGACAGGATAGAGAGGGTCGAGAGAAAAAAAAACAGAGCAAACGGAGGCTTCGACTTGATTTGTTAACTAAAAGGTTTGGCTTCCAGTCTTCTAAATCAAGATCCATATACGTTTATTCTTTAATTTGTTTTTTTTAATCGTTTGTTAAGTTGGTAGCTTAGTACAGATTTTGAAATATTTTATTAACCAAGCATGGGTGCCATATATGTTCTGTGTTGTCACTTGTCAAGTAGGAGAACATAATGGTTTCATACTTTCATATATATGAAGTGGGTATCTTTAGTTTAGTTAGTATTAAGCCGTGACATTAGTTAAATAACAAAATAGTTTTGACAGGAATAATCAGAAGCTTATGAATTGTTTCGAAAGGTTGTGATGTCTAGTTAATTCACGTACTAGTTAACTGGAACTATAGATTATTAATATTTTAATAATTGGAATGTATTTAATGATTAAATATAAAATTAAGGTATCTTAATAATAAATTATATTTTGTAATTAGATTGCGGTACGGGAGTTTAGAGGATCGTTTGCAGATTTCATTAGTATTTTAGTTGCTATTTTTGAGATACGGATTCTCTCTTTTTTTTTTATTCAGCGCTACTCATCTTAGGATTTATTATATTAAATCTGTTTTGTCCTCAAATATATACACTTGGTTTTGACTGTTCTGATTTTGAAAAAAATATTTTGACTCATTGACTTTGAAAAATGATTTTTATATCTGTTTGAAAATATTTAAATATCTGTTTCTGCGACTCTTTAGAATTTTGCAAATTATATATTTGTTGGAAATGTTCAAATATCTGTTTATTGTGATTCAAAGATTTTGCGAAATATTTGAACCCTTAGCGATATAGGGTATACCGAGTTAACCAGCTGTAGGGGTACTACAGCCATGTCATTGCGGCACCAGTGACATGACACTTCCGTGGCAGTGTGATTGATCACGGCGTATCCTTCTGATAGCTCAGGTGGCGAGCTTTTGCGCATTTTGATATTTGTCTCAGGATACGTGGGTGCACCCAGATTTTGATTTGATTTGTGATTTGATTTGGCGGTGACGTTGTATATGCCGTACATGTTATCCGGTTTGTTGCATACATTACGGTACCCTATGATGTATGTATCTGTTCTGATCTCGGTATGAAATATCCTAACCCCTCGTTGCTTCAGCCATGAATATTTTAAAAATAAATGTTTTATTACACTGTCAAATATACTTATCTGTTTTTCTGTTTTATAAATTGTATTCCAAATCCGTACTGGGCGTTTGGCTCATGCCGTATTCTTTTTCTGGCAGGTGCTTAGGGGGATCTGGGACTGTGTGATGGAGTGCTACCCATTATTTCGTTGCTTAGGATTTATGGACTTCTAGAATTATTTAGACTGGATTATTTATTTAGAGAATTGTGGTTTTTCGTATTTATTGGTTTGAACTGTAATTTGGAGGTTTATTTAAATTGTGGAGATTATTAAACTGTTTAATGGTTATTTAGAGAATTATTTTAGTGCTCTGTTTGCAGGTTTATGGATTACAAGTAATATCTCCTCCCATTTTAGGAAGGGGGTGTTACAAAGATGGTATCAGAGCTTAGGTTCTTTCTTGTAGAAAACCTATTTAGGTTGACCTGTGAGTTTGGGTAGACGTTAGGATGGGTATTCTGTTTCAAATTCATATCATCTTGCTTTACTCTTTCGACATCTATTTTTAATTGCTTCTGATTATCTATTCTTGTGGTCTTTATTCGTTTGCTAATCTTATATTGTAGATGCCTCCTAAGAAAAATCAAAATCAAACTACCCTGAATGTTAGCCCGGCTCAGCTAGCTAATATGTTAGGACAAGCAGTGGCGAACGGTATACAACAAGCTATGGCAAATATGAATAATCAGAATAATCAGAATGGTCAGGGCAATCAGAATGGCCAAGGCAATCAGAATGGTCAGGGAAATCAGAATGGTCAGGGAAATCAGGATGGCCAGGGTAACCAGTTGGAGCCATTTGCATGGTTGGAGAGGTTTTCTAAGCAGAAACCAGATTCTTTTCATTCAGCATCGACTCCTATTGATGCTGAAAATTGGATTGTTCATCTTGAGAAGATTTTTTATGCCTTGGGTTGTGATGAGCTTCAGAAGGTCAAGTTAGCTGTGTACAAGTTGGAGGGGGATGCTCAGAGGTGGTGGAGAGGAGTGAAAGCTACTAGAGGAGAGGAATTTACAGAGACATTGGTATGGCAGGGATTCAAGGAGGTGTTCTATGAGCAGTACTTTTCTAATGCAGACAGAGAGGGTTACTTTAGGGAGTTTCATTCTATTATGCAGAATTTTGATGAGAGCATTACTGACTATATGGCGAGATTTATCAGGTTGGCTGGATTTGCTGGGACAGTTGCAGGGACTGCTGCACAGCAGGCTGAGAAATTTAAATGGGGGTTGAAGCCTAATCTGAGAGGTGGTATCATTTCACTGAGGTTTCCTAATGTGGCTGACGTGGCAGATGCAGCTAAGGATATTGAGAAGGAGCGCACTGAGCATAGAGCTTACAGGTTCCTGAATGATCGCAAGCGGAATAGAGATGATCAGAGTTTTGTACAGGGTAGGCAGTGGAATGGAGGTCAGAGAGTCAACAGGGACAGTGGCGTGGAAGATGTCAGAATATGAAAACTCAGTCCGCTTATGGTCAGAATCAGTATGGCGGTCAGAAACAGAATCAGAATCAGCGATTTCAGCAGCAGCAGCAACCTAGGCAGTGGCAGGGTCGTCAACTGGGGCAGAGTCGTTATTCATTTAATGGGGGCAACCCCAATATGATTCCAGTGGCTCCTTGTGCTACTTGTGGTGGACATCATCCAGGGAGAGCTTGTTATAAACAGACTGGGGCTTGTTTCTTGTGTGGTAGCATGTCACATAGGGCAAAGGATTGTACGGCGTCATGTAACACTGGTGGAGGAGCAGGTGGTACTGGTAGTGGCAGCCAGCAGAATACTTCAGGCAGAGTGTTCGCATTGACTGCTAATCAGGCGGCAGCTAATTCAGGTACCGTTTCAGGAACACTTCTTGTTGGTAGACGTGATTCTTATGTGTTATTTGATACTGGTTCGACTCATTCTGTTGTGTCTTTATCGTTAGTTCGTCATCTTGGTGTTGTACCTTCATTACTATATCCTCGTATGTCTATTGCTACCCCAATGGGGAATTCTGTTATTATTTCTGATGTGTACCGAGAGTGTCCGATAGCTGTTGGGGAGAGGAATTGTAAGGTTAACTTGCTTCCGATGGAGATGCATGACTTTGACATTATTCTGGGTATGGATTGGTTGAGTGAACATCGAGGTACAATTGATTGTTAGGGGAAGAGGGTGATCTTTGGAGATGTAGATAAACCAGAATTTGTATACCAGGGTTCTCAACCGAAAGGAGAGATTAAAATGATTTCAGCTCTAAAGGCAAGTAAACTTTTGTCTAAGGGCTGTGATGGCTATCTTGCTTTCGTGAAGGACACTTCTAAGGATGAGCCTCGCATCGAGGATTATCCAATTGTTAATGAATTTGTAGATGTGTTTCCCGATGAACTTCCAGGTTTGCCACCACAGAGAGAAGTGGAGTTTACTATTGAACTTGTCCCAGGGGCAGAGCCTATTTCTAAGGCGCCATACCGAATGGCACCACTAGAGTTGCAGGAATTGAAAGTGCAGTTGCAAGAGTTGTTGGATAGAGGATTTATCAGGCCAAGTGTATCTCCATGGGGTGCTCCGGTGTTGTTTGTGAAGAAGAAGTATGGTTCTATGAGATTGTGCATCGACTACAGGGAGTTGAATAAGGTGACTATCAGAAACAGGTATCCTTTGCCACGCATTGATGACCTGTTTGATCAGTTACAAGGGGCGATATTCTTTTCGAAGATAGATTTGAGATCGGGTTACCACCAGTTACGAGTAAGGGAGGAAGATATTCCGAAGACTGCATTTCGTACTCGTTATGGTCATTATGAGTTTCTTGTGATGTCCTTTGGCTTGACGAATGCACCAGCGATGTTTATGGATTTGATGAATCGGGTCTTTCATGATTACTTGGATAAGTTTGTTGTGGTCTTCATTGATGACATCTTGATTTACTCGAGGAGCAGGGAGGAGCATGAGGAACATTTACGTATTGTGCTTGAGATCTTGAGGGAGAAGAAGTTATTTGCAAAATTTTCAAAATGTGAGTTCTGGTTGGAGCAGGTGGCACTTTTGGGGCATTGTGTCTTCTAGAGGGATTGAGCTGGATCCTGCGAAAGTCGAGGCTATCACTAATTGGCCGAGACCTAACACTGTGACAGAGGTGAGGAGCTTCTTGGGTTTGGCAGGTTACTACAGGCGTTTTGTGGAAGGTTTCTCATCCATAGCTTTACCATTGACTCAACTGATGAGGAAGGGTGTTAAGTTCGAGTGGAATGATGATCGTGAGCAGAGTTTCCAAGAGTTAAAGAAGAGGTTGGTGTCAGCTCCTATTCTCGTATTGCCATCAGGGAGTGGAGGATTTCAGGTTTACAGTGATGCTTCTAAGAGAGGATTGGGGTGTGTTCTTATGCAGCATGGGAAGGTGATTTCGTACGCTTCTAGGCAACTTAAACCTTATGAGGTAAATTATCCTACTCATGACTTAGAGTTAGCAGCAGTGGTCTTTGCTTTGAAGATTTGGAGGCATTATCTGTACGGAGAGACTTGTGATATCTTCACTGATCATAAGAGTCTTAAATACATTTTTACTCAGAAGGAGCTTAACATGAGGCAGCGAAGATGGCTTGAACTTATTCTATTCCTTGTATGTAATATACGTGATTTTATAATAATAATAATAATAATAATAATAATAATAATAATAATAATAATAATAATAATAATAATAATAATAATAGAATAGAATAGAATAGAATAAGTGTTTAAAAAGTATTGAGTAATTAGAAAAGAAAAAGGATTGATATTAGGTATTTATTTAATTTTAGAAGTTGTAGGATATTTAGATGAGTATATAAATAACACATCTATGCTTTATTATTAAACCCTAAAACAGAGGTTGCGGAGACGGACAGGATAGAGAGGGTCGAGAGAAAAAAAAACAGAGCAAACGGAGGCTTCGACTTGATTTGTTAACTAAAAGGTTTGGCTTCCAGTCTTCTAAATCAAGATCCATATACGTTTATTCTTTAATTTGTTTTTTTTAATCGCTTGTTAAGTTGGTAGCTTAGTACAGATTTTGAAATATTTTATTAACCAAGCATGGGTGCCATATATGTTCTGTGTTGTCACTTGTCAAGTAGGAGAACATAATGGTTTCATACTTTCATATATATCAAGTGGGTATCTTTAGTTTAGTTAGTATTAAGCCGTGACATTAGTTAAATAACAAAATAGTTTTGATAGGAATAATCAAAAGCTTATGAATTGTTTCGAAAGGTTGTGATGTCTAGTTAATTCACGTACTAGTTAACTGGAACTATAGATTATTAATATTTTAATAATTGGAATGTATTTAATGATTAAATATAAAATTAAGGTATCTTAATAATAAATTATATTTTGTAATTAGATTGCGGTACGGGAGTTTAGAGGATCGTTTGCAGATTTCATTATTATTTTAGTTGCTATTTTTGAGGTACGGATTCTCTCTCTTTTTTTTATTCAGCGCTACTCATCTTAGGATTTATTATATTAAATCTGTTTTGTCCTCAAATATATTCACTTGGTTTTGACTGTTCTGATTTTAAAAAAAATATTTTGACTCATTGACTTTGAAAAATGATTTTTATATCTGTTTGAAAATATTTAAATATCTGTTTCTGCGACTCTTTAGAATTTTGCAAATTATATATTTGTTGGAAATGTTCAAATATCTGTTTATTGTGATTCAAAGATTTTGCGAAATATTTGAGCCCTTAGCGATATAGGGTATACCGAGTTAACCAGCTGTAGGGGTACTACAGCCATGTCATTACGGCACCAGTGACATGACACTTTCGTGGCAGTGTGATTGGTCACGGCGTATCCTTCTGATAGCTCAGGTGGCGAGCTTTTGCGCATTTTGATATTTGTCTCAGGATACGTGGGTGCACCCAGATTTTGATTTGATTTGTGATTTGATTTGGCGGTGACGTTGTATATGCCGTACACGTTATCCGGTTTGTTGCATACATTACGGTACCCTATGATGTATGTATCTGTTCTGATCTCGGTATGAAATATCCTAACCCCTCGTTGCTTCAACCATGAATATTTTAAAAATAAATGTTTTATTATACTATCAAATATACTTATCTGTTTTTCTGTTTTATAAATTGTATTCCAAATCCGTACTGGGCGTTTGGCTCATGCCGTATTCTTTTTCTGGCAGGTGCTTAGGGGGATCTGGGACTGTGTGATGGAGTGCTACCCATTATTTCGTTGCTTAGGATTTATGGACTTCTAGAATTATTTAGACTGGATTATTTATTTAGAGAATTGTGGTTCTTCGTATTTATTGGTTTGAACTGTAATTTGGAGGTTTATTTAAATTGTGGAGATTATTAAACTGTTTAATGGTTATTTAGAGAATTATTTTAGTGCTCTGTTTGCAGGTTTATGGATTATAAGTAATATCTCCTACCATTTTAGGAAGGGGGTGTTACATTGTAGGAGTCTGTTTCCATATCGAATTAGGTGCCTTGGAGGCTACTTCTTATCCCAGGGATATTCTAGAATGTTCCTTGTTTCTACAACGTTCCCGGTTTGTGGATCAGGCCCATGTTAGAAACAAGCTTATACCAGGCGTCCCCGATTTGGGCTATTCTTTGGGCTTAATCATTAATTACGAATTTAATGCTCAACTAGGGTTTCGAGCTTTATTTATGAGCCAATAAATATTATATTAATTATGTCTTTAGGGATTATTTTTTACCCATATCATTTGCCTCCCAACTTCTAGGAAAACTTGATTTCGTAGAAGTTTTAAGGTTACATCGGCCCTACCAGGGTATCGTCTTACAGTGAAGTGTGGAGCGACCTACACGTTCACAATTACTAAAATTCTCTCCCAAGTTTATACTTAAGAAAGTTAAACGTTCCTTGGCCTCTCGAACCTTTTTTAAGATTTCCGGGCCTTTCGGGAATAGGATTAGTGCCGTTTCGTGCTCGTAGACACTAATCCAAGTGCAATTCGTGCTTAGGATCCTTTATCATAAATTCATTAGTGATTTATTTCCTTCAACTTATCTAAGTTAGGGTTAATATCAGGCGGTCATCGCTCATAAGCCTTAATAAGGGCTAATTTTTGAGCAAAAGACACTAATTCCGCCCTAATCGGGGCTAAAGAACCCTAAACGGGGCTATGCAGGCCTTAATCAAGGCTAACTAACTCATCCTTGATGTAATTATAACTAGGATAGCAACTCTTAACCTTAAGATAGGTTAATTTTCAAGCGGAAGGCATTAAACATCGCTAATCGAAGTTAATCACCCCCTAATTGGGATTAGTGAAACCCTAACCCCAAATTTTGGAGTCAAGCCAATCTAGTAGAGATTCTTATAACCTCTTGGTTGTAGAAAGAATCACGTGAAAATTCTCATTTTTGAGTTGTTTAGACAAGGAATACGGTCCCCTGGACTAGGTGTTTTAAACACCTTCAGGGTCTTTCAACACCCTCATGATTTCTGAAGATCCCTGACATTTCTAAACCCAAATTTTGAAGTTGAGTTTATATGATAGAGATTCTTATAATCTCCTGGTATAAAGAAGAATCACAAGAAAATATGCATTTTTTAACGTTTCGGAGGCGAAATACCTCATTTTAGGCTGGTTTTCAAACCAGACCTTGTTTCAAACAAGGTCATTTTTTCAACTTCTTGGAATCACTAAGGAACCTGCATAGGCTTGTAGAGGACCTTGTAAGGGTCTGAAATCTCAAATCTGGGAACAAACGGAGCATTTTTGAGCGTTCGGGGGCCAAACGAAGTCGTTCAGGGGTCCAGGTGTTCGAAACACCTGGACCATATTTTCTCCCCTCTTTCTAGTCGGCCATGGCTGGTCGGCCATTTGGCCAAGGGTGCCTGGTCGGCTAGGTCCCTCCCAATTTTTTTTTTGAATTTTTGGTCAAAATTTGACCCTTTGACTTTTGACCAAAATCAAAACTTGTCTTTAGCCTCCCCCTTTGTTTTTAGAGGGAGTTTGCCACACCTTGGTTGGTTTTCTGATCCTTCATCTCAAACAACCCACTTCTTAGTTTTCAGGACCTTCTGGGATTTAACTTGTTCTTGAACTCTTGGTTTCAAACGACCTTGGATTAAACTATGACCTTTGGTTTTCAAACATCCTTGCATACTTACAATAGGGTGTTTCAAACAACGTTGGCCTTGCCCCCTTATCATAGAGGTCCTTGTTTCTTAGTTGCTTATTCAAGGAATTCCCTTGTTTTCAACACCTGACTTCAAGTCTAGGATATTTTGGTTGGTTTTTTTACCCTTGATTTTGATTCCAACCTTCTTCATATGTTCATAGGACCTTGCCTTGTTTGAATTTTGTCGAAAAAGCATCGTATGCACAAAATCATCCGTAACTTTTGACTCGTTACTCCGAATGAGACCCACGATATATCAAATCGAAGGTCTTTCAGAGCTCTAGGTCTTGCAAATACGATTTATCCTATTTGCCCCACTTTTCGACCCCAAAAAATGTCGTTTAAGGAACTTTTGGAGCCAAAATAGTTTTTTCATGGGTATTTCTAGCATCTGTGCGCATGTTTGAGAGATCATCAGGGCTTTAACCCATTTGCTGAATCCTTGATTTGAGACCTTGAATTCAAATGACTAGCTCGAGTGGAGGCCTACAGCCTTGGTAGCCATCATGGCTTAGATCAATGCATATCTCAATGCTCTCACTGACAGTTTCCGTGCCTCTAAGGCATTATCAGGGAGCCAACCAGTCTCAAGATGAGCTTTTTGATGGGGATCTATCCAGCAACTTTCAACATCGATGGGTGCCACCAACTTGTGCTCTATAGTGGGGGTCTCTAAGACCTGATAGGAAACACTTCTAGTGTAATTCTCAATTTCAGACGAGGCGAATTTAGACAAGGCATCGGCCGTCATACAAGGAGGCATTCCTCGACCCATACCAACTGTGATTTTGCAATCCTCGGGTATTTTACCATTGTTTCATCTTTGGCTTCAAAATCTCCATTCTCTTGGGCTATCACCAGCCTTGAGTCTCTACAGACTTTAAGATTTTTTGGCCCTCATGGCTAGAGCCAGGCCTAGTCCGGCTATTAAGGCTTCATACTCTACCTCGTTATTGGTCGTTGATAAATTCAACTTCAAGGCATATTCAATCGTAAGCCATCAATGGTCAGTAGAACTAAACGAGCTCCACTTGTTTTTGTTTTTGATGTTCCATCAAAATAGAGCACCCATTACTCCTTCTGGTCTCCTCATTCTTATTCTGAAGTTCACTTCCTGCTTGGGGTACTATCTCCTGTCCCCCAACTTCTTGGTTGCCAATGGTACATTCAACCATGAAGTCAGTTGACGCCTTAGCCATAATGGCTGTCCGAAACTTATGCGTGGTGTCCTCTGCTGGCCTTTCTCGGTCTTCCTTATCACTGTGGACATCCACGTCTTCAATCGGAAGGACCTGTCCCCCGACTCCATCAGGCCTTAACGTAGCTACATAGCAGCACCTAGCCATTTTCTGATCACCTTTTTGTTCTCCTACACCATTCCTGGTTGGAAACTTGATCTTCATGTGATAGGTTGAGGCCACAGCCTTAAAAGCGTGAAGTCCAGTCCTCCCAAGAATGACATTGTAAGTAGAAGATGCTTTGATAACCAAAAAGTTCAGCATCTGCGTGGCCTCCATTGGCTTCTGTCCGATCGTGACGGGCAACTGAATAGTTCCCTCAATTTTGGATTCTACTCCATTAAATCCATATATAGACATGTTATTGGGGTTCAACTGAGAATCATTGTACCCCATCTTCACAAACGCATCATGAAACTGAATGTCGTCGGAAGCTCCATTGTCTATCAAGACTCGCTTCACCTCTGAGTTTCCAATCATAGGAGTTATGACCAGTGGGTCATCGTGGGGGAACTTCACCCTTTCAAGGTCTGAATCATCAAATTCGATTGTTACTTCAGTTCTTGCACGCTTTGGTGCCTCATCGACAATATGTATCACCTCTCGGGCATAAGCCTTCCGAGAGTTCTTTGTTGTCCCGGCCACAGTCGGGCCTCCTGAGATCATGTTGATTACTGGCCCTCGGGGCTGTAGGTTGCGATCTTGATTGTCATCCCTTCTATTATAATCTCTTCTTTGATTACCACGATCTTCACCCTTAGTGAAGTGGTTCAGTTTCCCTCTATGAATCAAAAACTCGATCTCATCTTTGAGTTGCTTACAATCATCAGTGTCATGCCCCACATCTCTGTGGAATCTGCAATACTGATTCTTGTTTCTCTTTGCGGGATCACCCCTGAGTGGCTTCGGCCATCGGAAATCCTTATCCTTCTCAATGTCTAACAAGATTCGACTCCTAGGAGTATTCAACCTTGCATAATCAGTGAACCTTGGTCCTTGGTTCTTAGAGGCAGAGTTAGAGTCCTCGCTAGTTCGGGGATACTTGTCCCTAGCATCATACTCCTGGTCATCGTACTCTTGGTCTTGCTTTCGCTTCTTGGAGTTCCCGTTTCCTCCACCGTGGGTGGAGACCTCTATTTTCCTCATACTTTCTTCAGATTTTATATACTTGCTTGCTCTCCTTTGGAGCTCAATCATGCTTTCAGGGGGATGCTTTGCCAACGACATCTGAAAGAAGGTGTTCATCGTTCCATTCTCTAAGGCTATCATAGCTACTTTATTTTCTAGATCGGGGACATTCAAAGTCTCCTTGGTGAAGCGCTTGAGATAATCCCTTAGGTTTTCATTCTTTCCTTGTTTCACTTGCATGAGATATGCAGAGCTTTTTTCATGGACTTTTCCACTAACAAATTTGTTAATGAAAGCTGTGCTCAATTCCTTGAAAGAACCAATCGAGTTTGCGGGCAACCGGCTATACCATCGTTGAGCCATGCCTGCAAGGGTTTGAGGGAACGCCCTACACTTGAGAGCGCCGCTAGCGGGTTGTAATAGTAATGCATTTGAAAATGTCCTCACATGGTTTGAGGGATCGCCCGTTCCATCGTATGCCTTTATCGTAGACATCTTAAACTTCCTGGAGACATGAGCACTCATCACCTCTTCAATGAATGGGGGTGTGGGATTGTCAGGGTCTCCAAGTGGCATTAGGTCTTTTGGATCACCCCCGGGGGTTTCCACCCTTGTAGCTCCTCCGGTTGGGGCATCAGCCCTTTTCCGTCTCCTAGAAGACCTCTCCAAATCAATGAAGGGAATCTCTCCTGAAGTTGGAGGAGGTCGATTCTGATTCTGATTCTCTCCTAGTTGCTCTCTTTCTATGTCTTCCTTCAGCTTTCGAATCTCGGCCTCATAAGCCTTGATTCTCTCAGCAGCTATCATTGGCATCATGGATTCGTCGAGTACGCCTTACAGGCTCCTTGCTTGGATGTCGCCTCCTCGGGGCTTGATCTCGATCGTCATCCCCAGATGAAGAATCATCAGTATAAGGACCAGAGTAGTCATAATATCCTTGATCAGGGCCCAAGCCTCTAATGTAAGGAGGGTGATACGGCTCATGTATCTGCAGGGCATGGCCTCTTGGCCCAAGACCTCGAGTATTCGGGGGGTAGTTAGGCAAACCATATGCCGGATTCGTACTTCTAGGGAGATCTGTGGTGGAGATCTACACCCCTGGAGGTAGTGAACGATTAACAAGGGGAGAGACCACCATCTGAAGAGGGTTGGTCTCCTAGTTTGGATGGACAACCACGGGTAGAGTTCTTTCAGCATGGGGAGTCATCCCTATAGGTTGAGAGACTTGAGGTTGAGTGGTTCTCTCCCTTGATGGGGGTACATACCCTTGTTCAGTAACGACGGGTGGAACAGAGGTGACGGTGGTAGCCTTGGTTGAGACTGGTGTCCTTCGTGTTTGAACCATGGTTGATGTTGTCTTCCCACAGATGGTGCCAAATGTTGTGGAATAAAAATTAGGGTTGTTAAATTGCGGCTAGGGTTCGTGAGCTTCGTGCTTTAATGGTTATTCTTGCGTTCAAGACTAAACGGTCCTCACAAGATGCCTACGTATCTCTGTATTGTTAGAGAATCAAGCCAATGTAGTTCTTGGTGATGCATTCGGGGCTATGGCGGCAGGGGGACACCAAGGACGTACTGGCTTGTATGTCCTTATTCGAGGATTAAGCCAAGACGTAAGTGACGTATTGAGCTCTGCCTAAAAACGTAGTTCTGAGAATGAGGGGTCAGGCCCTTATATAGGCCGTGAGAGCCTTAGAATTATGGTAGGATTCTGAGACTTGGTGGGCAAGCCACCACCTTTGAGGAAGGTTCTAGATTCCTTCCTTGTAGGAGTCTGTTTCCTTATCGAATTAGGTGCCTTGGAGGCTACTTCTTATCCCAGGGATATTCTAGAACGTTCCTTGTTTCCAAAACGTTCCCGGTTTGTGGATCAGGCTCATGTTAGAAACAAGCTTATACCGGGCGTCCCCAATTTGGGCTGTTCTTTGGTCTTAATCATTAATTACGAATTTAATGCCCAACTAGGGTTTCGGGCTTTATTTATGAGCCAATAAATATTATATTAATTATGTCTTTAGGGATTATTTTTCACCCATATCAGTTATCAAATTATATTATTTAAAATTTCAAATCTACAAAATTAATATCTTAAATTTTTTAATTAAAATTAAGAAAAAAATCATATAATATTAAAAAAAACCGATACTAATTTTAATCTAATTTTTTTAATTAGTCAAACAATCTAAACAGGTCCATCAATCTTGTCTAGAAATTTTAGTATCGTTCATAGGTTAACAAATAAAGAGAGGTACAAATGTTATAATCATTCCTTCTCATTTATCGGTTACTTTGTAAAATAAAAATTGTGTCTTAGTACATTTTTAAGTAATTTAATGTGTAATTATTTTAGAACAATATCTATATTTATAATTTATAAAAATTATTTATTTTGAATTTAAGTGTATACTCTTTTTTAATATCAAAATTATGGAAAAACATTATTTACTATCACTGTGCTCCCAAGTTTTTTGTTAAAGAAAAGAATGGAACAGAAGAGAAGGGGAAAAAAGAGAACAAAAAAAAACTTCTATAGCATGCTCTTGAGTTTTTTTGTATAACATGAGAGAAAATTTTAAAAATGTGACATGGAGGGAAATATTTTAAAAAGGTATGTGTTGGAGGTCCATC
The DNA here is from genome assembly GCA_036435485.1 of Saposhnikovia divaricata. Classification (NCBI taxonomy): domain Eukaryota; kingdom Viridiplantae; phylum Streptophyta; class Magnoliopsida; order Apiales; family Apiaceae; genus Saposhnikovia; species Saposhnikovia divaricata. Next base: position 12,350,749 of record JAZHRN010000154.1, on the reverse strand, counting down.
GGCCCAAAACCCCTTTTGGGCTCACGAGTAAGCCCAACGCTTCTACTGGATGGCCAAGGATCGGTAACGAACGAAGGCCCAATAATGGACAGGCTCGAATCGACATATCAGTCCATGGTCAAATTAAGGCGCATGGCCTCCACCTTCAAACGGTTATCCCCACGATTTCTGCATGATGGGCAGATAAAAAGGGACAGAGTTTAAGTATACAGGTTTCAGCATTCTATAATTCACTTAATCAATTACACACAAATACACAGGCTCTCTACGTTCAATATACCTTACAAAAACTGATTGACTTATTCTCACACCAGAGGTGAATCCGGGAGCCCAACCCTCGCATTCTTCTTCATTGCAGGTCCGACCGAATCAGGGTTTGGCAAAAATCCAGTCTTAACATTTGGCGCCTTCTATGGCAACGTAGAGATACGTTTGTGTTGAGATTTACCAGAGGCTATGACAATTGAAGAAACGCCCTTAAACGATAACATCGCCGTGGCTGGAAACAGCCGCACTCCTCCTATCATCCCGAGGAAGACTCCTCCTGTTGTCCCAAGGCTACTGACGTTCGAAGAAAAAGGAGATATGCCATCTCTCGAGGAACAACAAGAGATGCTCCTGAAGTGGCGAGAGAAGCAGAAAGCCAAGGGGAAACAGAAGGAGAAGGATAGAGAAAGGAGCAATAGGGACACGGAGAGATTGGCCAAGCAGAGGGAGGCCGATCAACTGAGATTGCAAGCCTTAAAGCTTCGATGAGAAGAGATTGAGTTAGAAGAGAAGGCGCTGCGGGAGGCCCTGGAGGTCGAAGACTCGGAGCCAGAAAATCGAAGGGATAAGAGGCCCAGAGACGATGAAGATGAGTCGTGGAACTCTGAATGTACTCTAAGTGAACCCGGTCGAAGGTAGTTTACTCCTCCGATTCCAAAGAAGAAGGTCCCCATACTGATAACAGAATCTGAAGGCTCGAGAAAGTCATGTTTGGGAGAGAAAGATCAGCCACGAACCCGTGGTGACTGAAGACGTCGAGCAATTTTTACCACTTCCGGGAAGACAATTCCCGAAGATGCATGAGTTTAATGGAAAGGGTGACCCCGAAGACCATTGTAAGAAGTATGAATCGCTCATGACTGGTATGGGGCACTGTGATGTGATGCTTTGTAAGATGTTTAAGACCTAACTCAAAGGGCCAGTGTCAATGTGGTATCGATCGCTGAGGCCCAGATCGATTGGCTCATACGAGTAGATCAAGAAAAAGTTCTTGATGCACTATTCTCATCTGTGCCGAAAAGAGAAAGACACTGAGGCCCTGATTCATTGCAGATAGGGGCCGAACGAAGAACTGGGGGCTTACTTAGCAAGGTTTAAGTAGGAGGCTGGGATGGTCACCAATTTGGACAGAGTAAAGGCAGCAGGATTCCTGGCCGCAGGTCTTGACCCCGTTAAAGGTAAGAAGCTTCATTCTTCCCTTTATGATGTAGGCTCCTAAAAATTATAATCAATTGGGAGGTATAAGGAGGGTAGAACGAATGATAGTAGAAGGGATGATAAAAGAGATGACCGAAGGGGTAGAGGAGATATCAAGAGTAGACTGAATGATACTAGGCCCGATAAGGGGGCCGATCGAAGGCGAGATAGAGATAGTACCGTGTTTACACCACTAAACAAACTTATCTCGAAGATTCTCCACGAGATGAAAGGTAAGCTTGGGTTCGTTCGACCGGCCAGGCTAAAGACCCCTGAGCACAAGCGGAATGAGAACAAGTACTGTGACTACCATCGGGATAAGGGTCATAACACCGATGAATGTTATCATCTAAAGAAGTTGATTGAAAAAATGATCAAGGATGGAGAATTGACCCAATTTGTGGGAGACTTAAAGGACAAACTCGAGTCCAAGGAAAAGAAGAAAGATGCTAGAGACGCAGAAGGGTCAGAAAAATACAGAGGCGAAGTTAGGACTATATCCGGAGGAACTATACTCGATCGGGACAGCAAGACAGCCCGAAAGAAGTATGCCTGGCAAATTTACAGCCTATACCAGTTGAGCGCAGCTAAGCAGCCATTTCCTATCTCCTTTACGGAGGATGATTTTGAAGATGTGATATGGCCGCATGAAGACCCACTTGTCATAAACCTAGTGATTGGGGAAAACAAGACTTGGAAAGTGCTGGTTAATGAAGGGAGTTCGGTCAACATTCTGTACCACCGGACATATTGCAAGATGAATTTGGGAGGCGAACAACTGGAGCCGTGTCACGATGCACCACTATATGGCTTTGGTAATCATCCTGTACTGATAGAAAGGACAATCACACTGTCAGTTATATTGGGGAAAGCACCGTACACGGTGACTAAAGAAGCAAAGTTTTATGTGGTTCGGGTAGATAACCCGTACAACGGTATTTTGGGGAGGCTAGCCCTATCCCTTTTTCAAGCTGTGTCCTCCATTCCCCATCTGAAGTTGAAGTTTCCAACCGAACACGGAGTTGGAGAGATGAGAGGCGAGCAAAAGGCCGCTAGAATCATAATGTTAGAAGACCTGGAGAAAGATAAGGATGTTGAAATTGCCGAAGCTAGCAAGAGGAAAAGAAATGAGAACGAAGCTAGAGGCAACCATCAACTGCTGAATATCGAGTTGGAGAAATTTGGGGCTAATTTTTCTAGTCCGATTGCCGAACCAGCGGCTGAGACCGAAGAGGTGGAGCTGTACGTAGGCCAGTCTGGGAAGATGATCCAAATTGGCAAGAGTATGGAGCGAGAACTTAAGAAGAAAGTTATTGAGGTCATTAGGGAGTTCTGATGTGCTAAAAATTAAGATTTGAATTGCAAGTGCACAATTTCATCGTTTTAATATTTGAGATATCGATCCACAGAGACTAATATTTTCGCAAGCCTTAACTTTTAATTTAATCAAACTAGACAATTTTGGATATTGCTAATTAATTCGTAAAAGAAAACTAATCATTAATCTATTTTAAAACTAATTAAATTAAATGAAAAAAAAATTAAAAGAACAAAAACTAAATTATTCTAAAAATATTATTCAAAGTAGAAACTCGAATTTAACTAATTTTATCTGAAGAAAATTCGACATGACTCGTTCGTAAATTAAACGAGCCAAATAATTACCAATAATCCCAGAATGAATAACCAAATTAACAATCTCATATTTCGACTACACATTTAGAAAAATCAACACAGAAACTAAAAGATTCTATCAACTGCTCAACTCAAGAGAGTAAAAAAACCACAATTACAAACCATAACAGCATAAACCAATAAAGCATAGAATAAACAATTACAATACCAACAATACTCTTCTTGACATACATATTAGAAGACAACCATTTCTCATAGCATAAACATTGAAAAGACATTAAAAGAGTAACTAAAATCAAAAGGTAACGACCACACTAAAGAGATGTCCATATTCCCTAGTGAACTAGATCAGAAACCTTAAATCCTGCAATTACCTCGCTCCATGACTTTAATGCTGAATCACATTCATCGCAGCTTCAGCTTGATTAGATGTCACCTTGAGCTTCTTGGCATACACGTGATGCTCCATCACACTGAAATCCTTCCATTCCTGCTCTAATTCTCTTGCCTTCTCTTTGTTGAGCCCGCTAACTACCTTCATCACGTATTCCTTTGGACTCATCAGACCGGTAAAATTATTAATTGCCTCTGCTTCAAGCGAAGCGCACAACAACGGGTACAATGACCACCAATCTTCCGTCTCTACCTCACTTTTAACTTCCTCTTTCAACTCACTCTCCTTTCCAACCGATTTCAATGGCGTTTTACCACCCGCATTATCATCCTTCTTCCTGCTACTTATCTTGACCTTACCATCCCCATGCACTTCACTCCCCAAACCCTCACTTCCCCAAATCTTCTTCGAAAGCTCAAACGACTTAAACTCATGAGGCTTCGAAATAACCGGATCCTCACCACCCTTTCCTTTCTTCAAATAATTGACATACTTCTTCTTCAACCTCCTAATCTTATCCGCAATCTGACTCTTGGTAACACTACAAGACAACAAATCCTCAACCGAGTCATGAAACGCCACGACATTCAAACTCGGATCTGCCCCATTATTCTTTTCCTGAAAATCAATCATGCTTTGCAACAACACAATCTCATCATTCTCCGTAAACAACCTGGAAAACAAATTGGGCTTCTTATCCTCAATGTCCCCAGCCTCTTGTTCCCCCCCATTACTCACTTTCCCCTTCTTGGAAGCCTTGTCGACTTTCTCAACACTCTTGAAACCCTTCTTACCCCCTTTCTCAACATTCTTGGAACCCTTTTCATCAACACTCTTGGAACCCTTTTCATTGGAAGCCTTATCGACTTTCTCAACACCCTTACTCTTCTTACTCTTGCTCACCATCTGGTCAAACTGAGCAGGCCTTTTCCCATTGGCCTTCAATTGGGTTGGTTTCGAAACGGGTTTCTTGGGCTCAGGGGAAAGGGGCTTCTGGGTTTTGTCAGATTCAGAATCAGAGTCATCCTCAGAGTCTGATTCAGATTCAGAAGAATCTTGATGGGCTTGTTGGGGTGTTGGTTGGGTGACTTGTTGGGGTTGTAAATCAGGGTCAGAGTCACCACTGCTTGTGGAGGAGTGTTGTTCTTGAGAATCAGTTTCGCTATCAGATGAGTTAGTTGGAGAGGGGAGATTGTTGGGTTTTTTCTTGGGTGCCATTGCGGAGAGATTGTGTGTGAGGAGACTGAGGGGCTGCTTAGGGCTTGTATTCCACTTGTAATTGGGATGTTCGGCAATGCCAGCGCTTCTATCTATTTGCAGTGTATTTTCAGGTTAATTTCTAAATGCAGTTTGAAATTACTTAGTGCAGGTCATGTCAATTACAATTTTACCCTTCACTTCATTTTTTGTGAAAATTAGTTATCAACAAAAGTTAATATCAAAACGCTCTCTCTTGTAACGGTCATATTCAATATTTCAATCCTGTTTGAAATCTAGTGGTCGGCGGACCGCCGGAAATATTATTCAAGCATCCCTTCTAGTGTACATAACAGCACATAGTCTCCTTCTTGTTGTTTGTTTTGTTTGTTTTTTGTTGGTCTTTACCCTGCTCTTACTCTTCTAACCACCAAAGAAGGCCAGCCTCCTCTTCTCTGTTCGCAGAAATCGAACCATTATCCCACCCCTCAATCCCACCCATTCCCTTTATCTCTTCTTCTTCGTTTAGAATACTCAGCCCCAATCTCTCCCTCTTTTCTTTCTTTTCACCGTACCCCCACCTCCCTTGTTCTTCTTCAAGACAACCAAACCCAGCTTTATATTCTTGTTTTCTTCTCCCTACTTTCTCCCTTCGTCGCTGCAAACTCACACTAACCCACCTCCCACTCTTTATTTTATTCCAAATCTTGTTTTGATTTTGATTGTTTCATTCTCTGCTTTTCTGTTTTGCCTTGTTCTCTGTTGTCTTTTATTTTACTCCCTAATTTATTTGATTTTTATCTGAACTGTATTTTCTTTACTTTATTTTATCCTCGCGTTTGTTTTGTTGATGTCGCGTTTTCTACGTGTTGGCAGTCCGAATTTAGGTACACTAACGGGCAAATTTTTGGAGCTAGTGGATGTGTTGAAGAAGCGTAGAGTGGACGTGGCATGTATTCAAGAGACTAGGTGGAAGGGGGCTAAGTCTAAAGAAGCGAACGGGTATAAATTGTGGTACTCAGGTCTTGCCAACTCAAGGAACGGAGTGGGTATTCTTCTGGCAGAGGATCTTAAAGACAACGTCGTGGATGTGAAGAGGTGTAACGACAGGATCATGTCCGTCAGAGTGGTGGTCGGGGAGAAGGTGGTGAACGTGGTGTGCGCGTATGCCCCTCAAGTCGGTTTGGGCGACTCGGAGAAGGAGGCTTTCTGGGTTGTTAGGTCCAAAATAGTTTGTAGAAGGGGGGGGGTTGAATACAAACTATACCATTTTATCGAATTTGCTCTTTTCTTAAAAATATTAAAATATTGAATCAAGAACAAATTGATGCGGAATAAAACGAATACCGATATTTCAAGTTGAATATAAAATTTATATTAACTTGATGGGGTGTGTCTAAATACACGAGTACAAATTACAAGGTTTGATGACCAAACTAATTATTACAAATTCTATAGAAAATTCGACATGAATTTTTCTATATTTGTAAATAAAAAGATCGAAATTAATTATTACAAATTCTATAGAAAATTCGACATGAACTTTTCTATATTTGTAATAAAAATATCGAGAGATTCTAGGAAACTTAATTCGCTAGATAGTTCCACAAGTGCAATTGTAATAAAAATATCGAGAGATTCTAGGAAACTTAATTCGCTAGATAGTTCCACAAGTGCAAGTAAACAATTTCTGTCGGTTTAGATTTAATTATACAAGCCAGAAATAATTTACAAGATATAATTTAAGCTCAAGAACATTTTCTCTCTTGGTCTCTCTCTTTTCTCTCTGCTCTGTCCGATGAAGAGAAGTGAAGAATGTGAAGTGTTGTGTTTATGTCCGTGTGTTTTTCTTTTTATAGCCAAAGAAGATCTTTTGATGTCAATATGACATAAACTGCTCCATGACATAATCTGGTATGTTCGGTATGACATAATCTGGACCATGACATAAATCTATAAGCTCGGTATGACATAATCTGGACCATGACATAACTCCATAAGCTCGGTATGACATAATCTGTGTCATGACATAATTCCTTAAGCTCGGTATGACATAATCTGTGTCATGACATAATCCCTTAAGCTCGGTATGACATACAGATTTTACAAAATAAACTCGGCTGTGTTTTTGTGAAACAAAATATTTTAAACTGAATAAACTAGACGGCCAGTCGCAGGAGGAAAGAGTAAGAGACACGCGTGTGCTGTTTGAACTTTGAACCGGGTGCGTGCCATCCACGCGCGCCACAGGCGCGTGGAAATCTGTCCGACAGTACTTGAATCATGCATTGTCTGTTGTCTCTTGTATGTTATATTTAATCAATTTGCCAGGCTGTTTTTCTTCTCAGTTTGCATGCATGTCTGGTTTCCTCTTTTCCTGTCGACTTCTTTCCTTCTTTTTTTTTATTCGTTTCTTTTTCTTTTCTTTTTTTTTTCTTTTTGAATTTAATTTAATTAAATACTTAATCAATTAATCATTAAAATAAATAATGATTAATTAATTAAATCAATTCAGATTAATACATTAATTCAAAATTAATTAACATGATAATTAATTTAATAAATAAATTAATTCGATACGAATTAATTTATTAAATTAAACCAATTACATAATTATATTAATTAAGTGAGAATTAATATATAAATCTTTTTACAATCGAAATCTTTTTCTTGAACCACTGAAAGTAATAAAGAATTACCACCGAATTTTTGTTGACGCTCGATGCACGGTCTGGTTCATGAGCGACTAACTCCAACGGCTTTTCTTTATTTTTGACTCTATGAATTGGTTCATGTCTTCCTTTTTCTTCACTCTTTTTCAAACCTTTCTAATTTGTATTCTGCCACTGTAGGAACCTCTTGTCACTATAAATAGAAACCACTGTCTTGATTACTCCACTGATGCTTGATCAACTGAATGAACTTCTTCAAGTGTAGTATACCTCAAAACGGTAGATTGACTTTGTCTTCTTTCTCTTGACAGTTATGCATTTGAGATCCCTGTGACAATGCATATACTATTTACTATTACATTCTTGTTTGAGTTGAGTTGAATCCTCGATGTTTACAAATAGGGTAAACATATGACTTTCAATCTCCCCCTATTTGTTTGTTAAACATTAACATACAAATTCCTAGAGGATAACTCAACTACAAACAAGAAGAAGATAAAACATTAAAGAACTATAGTAAATAATACATTAAAAAAAAAATTTCTGGTTTAGATATAACATTTTCAGAATCTCAGTAGATGAAATGATCGATGATTGTTCCTCTGACACTGAACTGATCTTCATTAGGTAACTCATCTTCATTTCTCGACATAGCTGCCTGATAACACTTTACATCTAACATTGAACATTATCAGCAGATATTAGAAATTCTTGAGTGGTAAAGAATATAACTTTTCAACCACATACTGAAGAATTCTTCTTTGTCATTTCATACTTCTCTCCTTCCTTATGTCTCCTTACCTAAGGTGATATCACTCCTCCTTATAATGGTGAATACTCCCCCTTTCTAAGGTATATCATTTTTCATATCTCCCCCCCTTAGATAGAAAATCTCCCGTCACTAAGGTAAGCTTATACTCTCCCCCTTAGTTGAGTATCTCTTACTAAGGCAATCTTTGAGTATCTCTTACCTAAGGTGATATGACTCCTCCTTATAATGGTGAATACTCCCCCTTTCTAAGGTATATCATTTTTCATATCTCCCCCCCCCCCAGATAGAAAATCTCCCCCTCACTAAGGTAAGCTTATACTCTCCTCCTTAGTTGAGTATCTCTTACTAAGGCAATCTTTGAGTATATCTTCTTCAAAATATCTCTCCCCCTTAGTTGAGTAATCCTCCAAGCATTCAATTATAGCAAACATCCAAATGTAAATTAGATGATACCATTTTTTTTCAATTATAACTCACCTCTTACCTTTAGTACAATAGATTCTTCATACATCTAACATTGACTGCTGGAATAAAGTAAAGAAGCTTTGCTTGTGTTGAAGGATTTTTATCAAGACTTCCAGAATAGAAGTATGTAGACTGATTAACTTTGCCCTTTAGATATTCAATATAGCTTCACTATTGATCATCTTGACAACCAAATCTCCCGACAATTTCCTTATATCTCCAAAATCTTGTAAGTAAACTTTGTTTGGGGAATAGGAAATGGGATTTGGTGTTTATCTTTCTTCCTCACTGTGAGTGTGTGATTCTGTTTCGTGTACCTCACAAGTGTTTAACTCATCTCTCCACTCATATCACTTAAAATGAGTGATCTTTCATTTCTCGTCTCTCAAGTGCTTACACTCATGCTCACTAGTGTATCACTCTTATCTCTCATAGCTCCAATATCCACTTGTAGTACCTGCAAGGAAAAATCACCATAGCCCCTTCTAGAGAGGTCACTGGTGGTGCAATGGGGTTTCGTAAATCCCCGATCCTCGTTAGACTCGTCAGACGAATCTGAGTCATAATCTACAAGTTGATAAAAAATTTTCCTTTTTATGGGTTTCAGATTTGAATTCTGAGAAGGTAAACAATGAAATCAAAACTTAGAATTAAAATCATGTTTCCATCTAATGTCTATGAAGACATCACCTTGTTAAACTCATCAGGTAAATCTGAATCATAATTAACAAGTTGCCGATCCGCACCTATGTCGGATCCGATACCCGCAGGATCCAGAGATGTTCCCTCTGGGGAGTTAGATAATGATCTTGTTGAATTTTACATTGAGATCAATACCTTCTCTCGAGGTCTGTGAAGACTCTTGGTTCTTTGAGGAACCTTCAACTTATAATCCTAACCGTAAAATGGTCGGAGTATAAGTTGTTTCCGTCAATTCATCCTTAGTGTGTGCAATCTCACTTTGTGCATAGGAAGTATTTTAGTATTGTGTATGAGGTAGTGACTTACCAACAGATGCCCTGGCCGACAGGCGAATTTCAATAAACTCATCATTTTAAGATAATGAATCCAGAGACTGTTTTAGTGCCATTTTCAGCTCTGCATCCTTTACTATCCCTCACATCCTTATTTGCTGCGTCAAGTGCAGTTACTCCCTTAATGACCTCTAGTCAAATAAGTTACTTCCACTTCAGGGGTAAGTTAGGATGTGTTTAGATTTGGATTTATAGTCCGGGATAGAAGTTGTTGGGTTTACAACCTCATGACTTACAATGTGAGAAAACTTCCACTAGGAGCTGAACCTGCATCACATAGCAATAGAGCGATATAGAGATAGAATGCATTTACATCATACCATAACATTGTGTGAAAACATATGCATTATATCATGTGAGAGAAATGATGTACAGTTGTGACTTCAAAAAGTTTTACAATATAAGCAACCACAACTGTAGAAAAAATTGAGTTTTTCTTTTAAAAACTGTTAATGTGCAAGAGTTTGTATTTATGCATAAAACAATGTATTATCATGTCTTTTAATGAGAACTTGGTCGTTTTAATTTTAAAAGACACAAACTCTTGACTTCGCAGTAATTTAGAAAGAAAGATTTTCTTTAAGTGCTTATTATGTATAGAGAACTTTAACATAGAATTAGTGAAAAGACTCATACAAGCACTTGATGTCGTTTAGGTAACAAAGATTACCAAGTACATAAGTACAGATAACCAATGTCTCTCCTTTGGCGCTTCATTACTTAGCACAACATATACTAAGTAATCGACTGATGGATGTAAAAATATTCTAAGAACTATCATATGTATAAAGTGGTGTATAACCTGAATTAGAGAATTTAATTTTGAAAAATCTCACCACTCTAAAACATGAAAGGAGACCGAATGTAATCTTAATTCTCAATTACTTAGAAAGTTGAACACCTTAATATATACTAACACTAATGATTTATAGATAAGACACATTTACTCAGAATAAATCCTAAGTAATATCATCAGAGATAATATATACATCACAATTAGTTTGAAATAAAGTATCAGAACAACTAGCAATTGTCAGTAAACAAATATTTTACTATTTGATACCAACTGCTAGTATTTATCAAATACTTTAAAATGCAAATAATTGTGTTTATGATTACTTTACCAAAATTAAATTATGAGCAAATAAACCATTGAATTGCTTCACGTCATAATTTAACTAGGATATAAATAATCACTGCTAGATACTAAATATTCAATGATACCAATTGTTTGATAAATTCAATCTATTGTAAGATAAATTCAATTTAGTGAAGATTGAATTGTTACATTGAGTACCAATTGACAGAATGAATATTAGTATCTAACTACTTAAGAACATCATTCACTGATATTCATAAGTACGAGGAACTAGTTGACAAGAAATACACAAGCTCTTAAGATATAACATTTCAAACTTATGACTTCAAGGCAACTCCTCGATAATAACAATTGTTAATTCCTAACAACTGTTTACTGGTAGACAACCTTGGTTCTATAAATAAGACTCGATTACCAAAGTTGTCTTGTCTGCAATCTTAGAAATGATATTCTAAGTCCTATACACCTTGATCCATAGTATATAACATTTATTATCAAAGTGATTAGAAGCTTGCAAATAAGCATAAAAATTATTCCAAGTAACTGAACAATGGTCACTTTAGATATTTCAATATCCATAGTTCTACTTAGAGAATTTTCATACTATGCATAGTAATATGAGTGAATTGTAAAAGATATAACAATGATTACTTAGAGGAGTTCTAAGTAATTTCACACATACCAATATATCTCACAATTAGTTAGTAACTAGAATTCTAACTAAATATCATTAACTGATATAAGTCAAAACTTCAATACAACCAATTGTTAGAGCCATGTTATTAATTATAGTGAATTTCTGAAAATGGGATATTAAAGTTCACTAAAATTAACATCTCATAACTAATTGAAGACCAATACAGATTAGGTCCAAATTAGTTATGTTTATTTATTTTAATAAATATGAGGTATAGAGCAAATACTAAATTGAATTGCTTCAAGTCCGGTACTCATATAAATCAAAACAAATAATTAAATAATTAAATACTAAATCTCTATGAGTTAAATTTTAGCATTTAAGTATTTAAATTATCCTTAAATAATCACCACTAAAATATATTACAATTATACACATGGCAATCATTCAATAGATAATTCTCAGCGTGAGGTCTGGATGTAAATAAGTTCACAAGTCCTTTCAATACAGACAATTGAATACTTGTGAGCTTACTTAAGAATTACTTAACAGATGGGATTTACAAATCATATAGCATTAATAAAATCCCAAGTTTACAAACCAATCTTGAAAAATTAATTTCATCAAGTGATTTAGTAAACATGTCTGCAAGTTAATCTTAATTAAAGACATGTTTTCGAAAGAATTGATACCTTATGCAAGTTGCTTAGTCCTTGAGTGTTCCACAGAGTTGTTGGAGATGAATTTGATTCCTTGTGTTCTCCTGCTTTCTTACAACTCATTTGATCTGTCTCAATGCAGCAAAACATGTCAGAACTGATGTTTCTAGGGCACCATCTCCGGAGATGGGTCCAACTTAAGACATCTGAAAATCAAGTGTAATAACTACAAGAATAGATTCTCTAGGATCCATTGGGGCCTTGCAAATTTGCATATTGAGAATAAAATATGTGTGTAAGTGATCTATTATCAATTGAATAAGATAATGAGCTGATGATTACTCTATAGCCTGATTAGGTCCTAATTAGTAGATCCTGAACTTATTGGGTCAAATATCTCTAGGGTACCATTTCCTTGGATTTGGGTCCATCTTAAGATTTTTGATTACCAACTTGTTAGGTCCAAACTAATAGGTCAAAAGCCAGCTATAGTGGTGTGTTGGCATGTAGTCTTGACAGGTCTAGAATCTTCTGAATAGAAACAAAAGATCCTTGACTTACTTTTATTGTCATAATTCTTTTGGCTTACTTGTGCTCCAAATAGAATTATTCTTTTGGCTTGCCTGAGCTCCTAAAAGGATTCTTCTATTGGCTTGCATGAAGTAATTCAAAAGAATTGAAACTTTACCAACATCAAAACAGCAAATATCTTGATCCCAATTTATAGTTAGTAGACCAACATATAATATAATCAAGATATCATTGCACATATATATCATTTATGTTTGTGCCTAAAGATGTAGAGAGTTCTATAAATATGACACCAATTGTTAAAAGATACCAACTGTTAAAGATTGATACCAAATATTAAATTATAGTTAGGGTGTCATACCATGTCTTTCATGCTTGCTTGAGTGATGATACCAGTTCGTACTAACCTGTAGAGATCTTCAATTATCTCACCAACCAGGAGTACACTTGTTCACATTCCTCTAGCATCCAGATTCTGTAGGTCCAGATGTCCATTATGATCATGAATGTACAACAGGTGCCTGATATCCTCAAGTCTTGTCACTGGTGCTTCTTGTCAAATATACTGTCTTATCAGCTTGTAACCTTGCACCCAGTTTGGCCTTGTCCCTCATAACAATGCCTTGACATCATCCAGGTAGACTTCTGGTTATCCTTGTACCAAATACAGCCTTGTTGTTTGGTCTGGATACCAGCTTCCCTTCAATCTGCCTTTTATACTGATTGAGATCACCTTGCATTGCAATCACTCATTCTGGATCTTCCAGAGCTTTTGAAGCTTTCTTAGTTTCTTCTAAAAGAAAACTAAAGAAATAATCATTGGTACTTGAAGCTCTGCTAGTCTTTTACTTCCACCATTAGAAACATTAAGAACTAGGACAAAGAATTAATTGAGTCAACATTCTTTTTCTTGGCAGACATGTTCTCATAGTGTCCTTTGACTTTCAGTATGGTGTTGAGTTGACTAGTTGATCCTTCTTTTGCTCCCCCTAAGCTGTTGCTGGGTTTATATGAAGATTCTCAATATTGACATTGCTTGGATCTGAATCATCATTACCACTGACAGCTGGGAGCTAGAAGTCGTTGAACATCACTAAGACTTTCAATCACCTTCTGTTGATTAATAACAATCACCCTGTAGGCTGTTGACTCCATTGAGTAACAAAGGAAATTATCCTTTTGAGCATTAGCTGATTGCTAGGATGCTCACTTTCGATTTAATATTGCAAAACAATTTCCTTCATACTTATGGGGTCTTCCTAAAATTCTTACGGATCAGGGTTTAAGATGTGATCAATCACCATCAGTGGTGTCTTGTCTTCAGATTATCTGAACAACAACTTGTTTGTTAAGAGAAGTCATCAATCATCACTACTAAAATATATTTTACTTTGATGTAGAACTTCTGTGTGATGCTTCTTTGACTTCCCTTTATGACATGCCTCATAATTTTATTTTACTTTAATTCCAGATGAGGCAGTCTCCTTTACTGATTCGATTTCTAGGAAAGAATCTCTTGATATGACATTTAGGTGAGAGAGCTCCTTATGTCATAGCTGAACTCTTGTCTGATGAAGCTTTAGATTTGACCTTGTTGACTTTACCTTTGACTGAGATTCCATGTCAGCTACAGATAAGTTCTCTTTCCTTATCCTCGAACAGTAGGCTCTTCATCTTGTAAAAGATGCTTTATTACTGACAACATTCCTTAGCTATTGAATAGCCTTGACCCTAGGTCATACCCTTGCTGTTGCCTCCAAGGGATAAACCACTTGGCCTGTCTTCACATTCACATCTGATAGCAGGGTTCTTTCTTCGATGATATGCTTTGAATAAATCAATAATAATGCATAATCGATTAACCTGTTAATCCCTACATTCACAAATGGATAAAAAGTTCTTGGTACCTAAATTGTTTAATTGGGTCCAGATGGATAGAGATTTCTCTTTTATTAGAGTTAACAACAGTTTTAACCTTAACATGCTCATTCTTATCTTTGACTGACCATTTCTCCTTTTTAATGTCATTGACAAAATATTCACTGAGCAAGGAGAATAATGGTTCCTTCCTAACATAAGGAGGACTAGCAGTCTGTACCTTATTATTATTCTTAAACATGCTTTTTCTATGATCAATGCAAATACTAGGAAATGCATTTATGACATTTGAAATAAGCAGGTATGATAATAAGAATACATTGCATACATTCAGCATTAAAACATTGCGATAAGAATTATGCAAATTAGGCATGTTATGCATTTTAGAAAATTCAGTACTATCTACTTAAACCTATGTACACTAGTGTAACAGGTAGCAAGTGGATTTACAGATATTCAATAATTTTCTAAACATGCATGGAATAGAAGAATTAACAATTAATCACTAATTCTATCAAATCCATTCCTACTGTTATATTATATTATATAATCTCTATTACCTAAGTCAGTTTTACAAATGACTTGATGTTCTACTGACACCCTAGGTAATTATTCCATCTTTTAAACTTTTTAAACCTTAACAAACAATTCAGAATGAATAAGCAAATCTTGTTCTACTGGGGATCCTGAAACTAGCTTAAGCAGAGGTCATATATGCTTGACATATATCATTTAATAATTGAGAGATATTGTCTAAGGAACACTTCTAACTCACTATTGTAATTAATTAAATTCAACAAATATTCATACACATAATAAGATCTTCTAACCAAAGATATAATAATTAAAAACTAAGATCTTAACATGCTTTGAATTTCTGAGAATTACATATTACACTAGTTCGAAGAATTGATACCTGAGACATGTGAGGTGAATCATCTTCAGAGATTGCTATGAAGGCAAGATATTAATTATGCCCTTCTCATCATCATCTGATCCATCCCAACTCTTTTCTTCAGCAAGATAAGTTCTGCACTGATGCTTCTGTTTCATCTCATTTAAAGAATCCCTATTCACCCTTGTCTGTCAGAATTCTGTACCATGTTGCACACCTTGATAGTTACTTATCACATATAACTTTTCATAACTGCAACTATCATGTTTTGTTCTTTCCACCATCTCAGTCTTGTAACCACCTCTTGAGTTGAACTATATCTTGAAGAGTTTCTGCTTCGGAATAGATAGGCCTAATTCCTGGATTAAACATTTGTACTCTTTCTAAATTAGTAACTCTTCATGTATGTTCTGAGGTTCCATCATTAGTTCCTGACTGAGATGTCTAACTGTCTAGTTCATTCTCAAACCTCCATGATTCCACTTTTCTAAAATCTCTATTGATTCCTTGAAAGATATTTCTTGGTACAATCCACTAAGTGTAGTAGATGTTACATTGGAGCAATCCACTTAGTGTTTGTATATCACAGAATCAATAGACTTAATTCAAATCTTCGAGAAAAATTCTATTCACTAAAACCTCTTCCATTCCTGCTTCTGAAAAACCAGTGAATTCTATGGATATAATTTTGAGGAGCTTCCACAAATTTTTCTTCAGTAGGTAGAAATTAATTTCATTGAAAAATGCATTTTCTTCAAAAGATTCAAATCATCTTTGACAATTTGTAGGAATCTTCAACTAACAACCTTCTTAGAACTATTAGCTTAGAATAAATTCAAAATATTTAAAATTCAAAAACTTCAAGGACTCGAAATTTTTTTTTGAGAAATAAAAAATCTGAAAGTAATTTCAAATTAATTAAAATTCGAAATTAGAGTCAAATTAATTAAGAATCAAAAAATCTCAAGAAATGAAATTTTTTAGAGTTAAAGAATCCGAAAATAATTTCAATTTAATTAAAATTTGAAATTATCAAGAATTAAAAATTTTGAAAATTAAACAATTTGAAAATAAACTCAAGTTGTTTAAAAATCAAAATTTCCAAGAATTAATCATTTCAAGAATTAAAAAATTCGAATATAAGTTAAGATTACTTAACAATAAAAAATATCATAAAATGAAAATTTTTGAAGATTAAACAATTTGAGAATAAATTCAATTTAATTAACAATTGAAAATAAACTCATATTGTTTAAAAATCAAAAATATCATAAATTGAGAATTTTTAAAGGTTAAAGAATCCGAAAATAAATTTAGATTATTTAAAATTAAAAAATCTCAAAATTGAAAATTTTGAAAGTTAAAGAATCCAAAAATAAGTTCAAATTATTTAAAGTTCAAAAATCTCAAGTATTGAATTTTTTGAAGGTTAAAAAATCGAAAATAGAGGAGTTGACTTTTTGGTCTAATACCGGATTTAATTTCTGTATGGGTCAACAAACTGGAAATCCAATTGGAGGACCACAAATATGCGGATCTTGATTTGTGCATCAATCAAAAGGCTCTGATGCCAATTGTTAGGTCCAAAATAGTTTGTAGAAGGGGGGGTTGAATACAAACTATACCGTTTTATCGAATTTGCTCTTTTCTTAAAAATATTAAAATATTGAATCAAGAACAAATTGATGCGGAATAAAACGAATACCGATATTTCAAGTTGAATATAAAATTTATATTAACTTGATGGGGTGTGTCTAAATACACGAGTACAAATTACAAGGTTTGATGACCAAACTAATTATTACAAATTCTATAGAAAATTCGACATGAATTTTTCTATATTTGTAAATAAAAAGATCGAAATTAATTATTACAAATTCTATAGAAAATTCGACATGAACTTTTCTATATTTGTAATAAAAATATCGAGAGATTCTAGGAAACTTAATTCGCTAGATAGTTCCACAAGTGCAAGTAAACAATTTCTGTCGGTTTAGATTTAATGATACAAGCCAGAAATAATTTACAAGATTTAATTTAAGCTCAAGAACATTTTCTCTCTTGGTCTCTCTCTTTTCTCTCTGCTCTGTCCGATGAAGAGAAGTGAAGAATGTGAAGTGTTGTGGTTATGTCCGTGTGTTTTTCTTTTTATAGCCAAAGAAGATCTTTTGATGTCAATATGACATAAACTGCTCCATGACGTAATCTGGTATGTTCGGTATGACATAATCTGGACCATGACATAAATCTATAAGCTCGGTATGACATAATCTGGACCATGACATAACTCCATAAGCTCGGTATGACATAATCTGTGTCATGACATAATTCCTTAAGCTCGGTATGACATAATCTGTGTCATGACATAATCCCTTAAGCTCGGTATGACATACAGATTTTACAAAATAAACTCGGCTGTGTTTTTGTGAAACAAAAGATTTTAAACTGAATAAACTGGACGGCCAGTCGCAGGAGGAAAGAGTAAGAGACACGCGCGTGCTGTTTGAACTTTGAACCGGGCGCGTGCCATCCACGCGCGCCATAGGCGCGTGGAAATCTGTCCGACAATACTTGAATCATGCATTGTCTGTTGTCTCTTGTATGTTATATTTATTGCCAGACTGTTTTTCTTCTCAGTTTGCATGCATGTCTGGTTTCCTCTTTTATTTCCTGTCGACTTCTTTCCTTCTTTTTTTTTTATTCGTTTCTTTTTCTTTTGTTTTTTTTTCTTTTTGAATTTAATTTAATTAAATACTTAATCAATTAATCATTAAAATAAATAATGATTAATTAATTAATTAATTAAATCAATTCTGATTAATACATTAATTCAAAATTAATTAACATGATAATTAATTTAATAAATAAATTAATTCGATACGAATTAATTTATTAAATTAAACCAATTACATAATTATATTAATTAAGTGAGAATTAATATATAAATCTTTTTACAACCGAAATCTTTTTCTTGAACCACTGAAAGTAATAAAGAATTACCACCGAATTTTTGGTGACGCTCGATGCACGGTCTGGTTCATGAGCGACTAACTCCAACGGCTTTTCTTTATTTTTGACTCTATGAATTGGTTCATGTCTTCCTTTTTCTTCACTCTTTTTCAAACCTTTCTAATTTGTATTCTGCCACTGTAGGAACCTCTTGTCACTATAAATAGAAACCACTGTCTTGATTACTCCACTGATGCTTGATCAACTGAATGAACTTCTTCAAGTGTAGTATACCTCAAAACGGTAGATTGACTTTGTCTTCTTTCTCTTGACAGTTATGCATTTGAGATCCCTGTGACAGTGCATATACTATTTACTATTACATTCTTGTTTGAGTTGAGTTGAATCCTCGATGTTTACAAATAGGGTAAACATATGACTTTCATGGGTCTGCTTAGATGACTTGGTCGAAAGTATTCCCGATGATCAACTTTTAGTGGTGGGTGGCGATTTTAATGGTCACATTGGTGAGAGGTCGGATGGCTATCCCAGCGCCCATGGGGGTTTCGACTTCGGGGTCAGGAACGTCGGCGGGTCAGCATTGTTGGAGTTTGCTACTGCCCAGGAGTTTGTAATTGTGAATTCTATTTTTCAGAAGAGGGCTGAGCACCTCATTACCTTTAGTAGTGGGGGTCTCAACACTCAAATAGACTACCTTTTTATGCGCAGGCGGGATGCTAGGACGTGCGTAGACTGCAAGGTGTTTCGGAGTGAGGCGTGTGCTTCTCAGCAACGTCTGTTGGCCATGGATCTAACCATGGGGGGCCGAGTTGTTCGCAGATCGAGAGAGTCCAGACCAAGGATCCTTTGGAAAGACTTGAAGGGTGAGAAGACGGCTGAATTCAGCGAGTCTCTGCTAAAAGAAGGTTGTTTTGCTCGTGGTGGAAACGCTAACTGTAGGTGGTCCATCATGGCGAAGGCTATTCGATGTGTGGGCGAGAAGGTGGTGGGGGTCTCTTCAGGAAAGCTCAGTGGGCAAAAGGAGTCGTGGTGGTGGAACGAGGAGGTTCAAAAGAAAGTAAAGGCAAAACTTGTGCTCTTTAAAGAGCTTATGTCGAGTAGCCCAGGGGCGGAGAGGACTCAGAAGATTGAAGCTTACAAGGTGGCGAGACGAGAGGCAAAAAAGGCTGTGGCGAAAGCCAAGAATGAAGCCTTCGAGGGGCTGTACAAGTGCCTAGATACCAAGGAAGGAGCGAACGCTATTTTTAAACTAGCTAAAGCTAGGGAGAGAAGGCGGCGCGACCTGGGTTCTGTTAAGTTTATTAAGGATGATGCATGCCAAGTGTTAATTAACGAAGATGCCATTAAGGAGAGGTGGAGTTCGTATTTTCATAATCTTTTCATTGAGGCTAGGAGGAGTGGTGTCACAGTGGCTCAAGAGGTCCCTATTTCGTATATTCGCGCTTACGGCCCATGTGAACGTATCAGCAAAGAAGAAGTCAAGGGTGCCCTTCAGAAGATGGCTAGAGGGAAGGCGGCGGGACCGGACCAGATCCCTATCGAGGTGTGGCTTTGTCTTGGCGAGGTTGGCGTTGAATGGCTAGTTGATCTGTTCAATGTTCTCCTCTCAGGTGCTAAGATGCCAGATGAATGGAGGAGCAATATTGTCGTCCCTTTTTTCAAGAACAAAAGCGACGCCCAGAACTGTAGTAATTATCGGGAAATTAAATTACTCAATCACACTATGAAACTTTGGGAGAGAGTGGTTGAATTTCGGATTAGAAGAGAGGTTGAAATCTCAGAGAACTAATTTGGTTTTATGCCTGGGAGATCGACGACCGAGGCCATTCATCTCCTCCGACGCCTTATGGAGAAGTTCAGAGAGCGTCGCAAAGACCTTCATATGGTGTTCATTGATCTTGAGAAGGCGTATGATTGCATCCCTCGTGGAGCTGTTTGGAAGAGCCTTGAGGAGAGTATCATCGGAGTACGTCAGGGCGATTCGAGACATGTATTCGCAAGCTAGGTCGTGCGTCCGGACCCCAGTTGGTGACGCACGTTACTTCCCCGTTGAGACTAGGCTACATCAAGGGTCGACTCTTAGTCCTCTTCTTTTCGCCCTTATCTTAGATGTTATGTCGCGAGGGATTCAAGACGACGTCCCATGGTGCATGCTCTTCGCCGATGATATCGTGCTAGTGGCGGAATCGAGGGGGGAGGTGAACAAGAAGTTGGAGTTATGGAGATCCACTTTGGAACCCCAAGGCTTGCGTGTGAGCAGGTCTAAAACCGAATATCTCTGGTGTAATTTCAGTGGTGAGGCCAACGAGGAAGGGGTGGAGGTTAGGATTGAGGAACATATCGTCCCTCGTGCGGATAAGTTTAAGTATTTGGGTTCGATCATCCAACAGGAAGGCGAGATTGAGGAAGATGTCACACATCGTATCAAGGCGGGGTGGCTAAGGTGGAGGGCAGCGTCAGGGGTGATGTGTGACAAGAAAGTCCCGTTAAAGTTGAAAGGGAAGTTCTATAGAGCGGCAATCCGCCCTGCGATGTTATATGGTTCGGAGTGTTGGGCGGCGAAGAAAGCCCTCGAAAGCAAGTTGGACGCAGCGGAAATGAGGATGCTGCGGTGGTCCTGTGGCCGAACGATGTTTGAAAGAATCCCTAATGCGGTGTTCAGGAGCGAGTTGGAGGTGGCGCCTCTTTCTGCGAAAGTTAGGGAAGGGAGGTTGAGATGGTTCGGCCACGTATGTAGGAGGTCGCCGGAAGCCCCGGTGAGGAGGGTCGAGAGTCTAGCGATTGTTGGGGTGAGAAGGAGAGGCTGACCGAGGAGGACATGGGAAGAGCAGCTCAGGTTGGATTTGAAGGCCTTAAACTTGAATGAGACCTTGACCGCCGATAGGAGTTCTTGGGGGCGACAGATTAGAGTCGTGGATTCTCTCCTAGGGAGCGATTCTGTTGTTGAGAGCCTCAGAGTTGGGTTTTCTCGGCTAGCGTTATCTTAGGAGTTTAGCTTTTCATTTTCACACTGTCTTTTGTTTTCTGGTTCTTGCAGATGCAGGGAGCATGACATGAGGTTAAATCAGGAGGGGTGTTCCCGTTCAGGTAAGTCCCATGAGGTCCAGGCCATGGGCTCAGGTTTGGTTGATTACTTCCCCCATCTTTATCTTCCTAGTACGTAAATCACACTATTTTGTTGTGCACTAAGCCGGGGGTCTTCACGGAAACAGCCTCCCTACTGTAAAAAGTAGGGGTATGGTCTGCGTACATCTTACCCTCCCCAGACCCTGCTTTGAGCGGGATATACTGGGTATGTTTGGTTTGGTTTGGTTTGGTTAGTGTTTTCATTTTACTAGATACCCTACATTGATTACCAGTTAAAATTTCATTGCATCAACCATAAGTCCATAAGTCCTGTGTACTATATGTACTGTACTCTAACTTGTTAAATTATTTTCAATTTTAATTGAAGTTAAAGTTTCTTTATTTTTCAAAAAAAAAATAAAGTTAAAGTTTCTTTACGTTTGAAATTTCTATTTTTTTAGTTTTCTTAGGCTCGAATTTTTTTAATGATATTATTGTTGTGGAATAAAAACTAGTTTACGATTTGTAATTAATACTAGGGTGGTTGAGCTTCGAGCTTTAATGGCTGCTTCTGCGTTCGAGACTAAACGGTCCTCACAGAATGCCTACGTATCTCTGTATTAGAGAATCAAGCCAAGAAAACGTAGTTCTGAGAATGAGGGGTCAGGCCCTTTATATAGGCTGAGAAGCCTTTAGAATTATGGTAGGAGTTAGAGACTTGGTAGAAAAGTCTTTGAGGAAAGTTCTAGATCTATTCCTTGTAGGAATCAGTTTCCATATTGAATTGGATGCCTTATAGGATAAGTCTGAAGGGGATATTATCCTTATCCAACTCTTATTTGCTGAGCTGTTTATTTCCCCCAATATTAATTACGAAATTAATATTATAATAGGGGTTTTGGGCCCATCTGGTGGGCCCCACGTTTGAACCATTCAGGGTCTAATTAATGCCATATTAAATGTGTCTTTAGGGCTTATTTTCAGCCCATATCATTTGCCCCCCAACTTCTAGGAAAACTGATCAGGTTTTCCTTGAAGTTTTAACGGCCTTTTTCGAGACTCGGGTCAGGGTTTATCTTTGATATCGTTTTGACGTAAAGCGTGGAGCGACCGACGCGTTTACAACGACGCTAGATTGTGCCGGTAGCATTGAACGGTGCTAAACGACACTAAACGACAATAAACGGTGCTAACTAGCCTTAAACGACGTTTAAACGATGTTAAACGACGCTAAACGGCGATAAACGGTGCTAAACGGCACTAAACGACACTAAACGGTGCTAAACAGCCTTAAACGACGTTTAAACGATGTTAAACGACGCTAAACGGCGATAAACGGTGCTAAACGGCACTAAACGACACTAAACGGTGCTAAACAGCCTTGAACGACGTTTAAACGATGTTAAACGACGCTAAACGGCGATAAACGGTGCTAAACGGCACTAAACGACACTAAACGGTGCTAAACAGCCTTAAACGACGTTTAAACGATGTTAAACGACGCTAAACGGCGATAAACGGTGCTAAACGGTGCTAAACAGCCTTAAACGACGTTTAAACGATGTTAAACGACGCTAAACGGCGATAAACTGTGCTAAACGGCACTAAACGACACTAAACGGTGCTAAACAGCCTTGAACGACGTTTAAACGATGTTAAACGACGCTAAACGGCGATAAACGGTGCTAAACGGCACTAAACGACACTAAACGGTGCTAAATAGCCTTGAACGACGCTCCTGAAATCATACAAAAAAAACAAGATTCAGGTTCAGAAGCTGCCCGAGAATTGCTGAAAAACCAAGATTCAGGACCACAAGCTGACCCGCGATCGGCCGGATCGAGGGCTAGCTTGTGGTCGGCTAGCTCCTGGTCGGCCGAAGGGCCTCCAACCAAGGTGGTCGGCTGACACCTGGTCGGCTGGAGGGCCTCGACCCCAGGTGGTCGGCCGGCACCTGGTCGGCTGGCTCGTGGTCGGCCGGGGCTCCTGATTTTGCCTTGGTCGGCTGCAAGGTGGTCGGCCGGGGCTCCTGATTTTGCCTTGGTCGGCTGCAAGGTGGTCGGCCGGGACATCTTCATGTGCCTTGGTCGGCTGCAAGGTGGTCGGTCGGGGCATCTTCATGTGCCTTGGTCGGCTGCAAGGTGGTCGGCCATGGCTCCTTCGGGTGTCGTGGTCGACTATTTCGAAGGATTCAGAAGCCGAATCTCGATCCTAGGGATTCAGAAGCTGAATCTCGATCCTAGGGATTCAGAAGCTGAACCTCAATCCTAGGGATTCAGAAGCTGAATCTCGATCCTAGGGATTCAGAAGCTGAATCTCAATCCTAGGGATTCAGAAGCTGAATCTCGATCCTAGGTTGGTTTTTTGGTCATCCATGACTTTCAAGGATTCAGAAGCTGAATCTCAATCCTAGGGATTCAGAAGCTGAATCTCAATCCTAGGTTGGTTTTTTGGTCATCCATGACTTTCAAGGATTCAGAAGCTGAATCTCAATCCTAGGGATTCAGAAGCTGAATCTCGATCCTAGGTTGGTTTTTTGGTCATCCATGACTTTCAAGGATTCAGAAGCTGAATCTCAATCCTAGGGATTCAGAAGCTGAATCTCAATCCTAGGTTGGTTTTTGTCAATCGTGACTTCTATCGGGATTACACCTTAATTCAGGATTAGCACTACTAACCTCGTTTTTAAGATTAAACTCGTTGTTTATCTCTTTACGTGCAAACATCCATGCAGTAAATATTTCAGCTGTTTCTTTTCCGACAGATATGAATTATAACGATTCTTTCTGTATAACGTGGATAATTTCTGTCCTTTTTCGTCTGGAAACGATAGATGACCTGTTAACACGAACCGAGCTGAGATTCAACCTGATGTACCAGGTCATGTATTTTCTATAAAAGAGGAGAAGTAGCCTTCATTTCCATTCACTTCTTCATTTCTGAGCTTTCAGATTCTTAAGTTTTCTAAGGTTCAAGTCACAAGATCCAGTTCGAGCTTCAAGATCAAGTTTCAGATTCAAGATCAAGTTTCAGCTCCTGCATCAAGATGTCGGAAGGTGATCAACCAATGGCTCCCCCGGTCTCCATGATGGAAGCCATGTCAAAGAGGAGTAAAATGAGGACTGCTAAAGGTAAAGAAAGAATTCAACCTCCTTCATACGTTGAACATAGATTCGAATCCTTGCTAGAACTTTTAAATATCATGAGGGATACATTTCCCAACTGTTCTAGTCTAGATTCTTTCAATAGTTCCAGTAAATTGTCGGAAAGGGACGTTCAGAAGATAAGGAAGTCTTATCACTTTCCAAGTGCCATCCAGGTTCGTCTCCCGAGTCCATCAGATAGAACTTGCAACTGGCACCCTGAAAGGATCTGTGTTTACTGGGGTGCCTTAGATGCTGGGTTCAGGTTCCCGGTTGACAATTTTATTATTAGGCTGCTGGCTGAATATCAAATCCACCCCTGTCAATTGTATCCCAACGCCTGGAGGTACATTTCTATTTTCTTAATAAGGTGTCGGGAGCTGGGGATTCATCCGACAACCACAATGTTTCGAAGTATTTTCGGGGCCAGCAACTCTTCTGAATCCAAAAAAGGATGGGTGAGCCTCAAGCACCGAGCCAAGCTTCCACACATGGTGAATCCCTTCTCCTTTCCAGATTCACAACATTTCTGGGAAAGGGAGTTTGTTGTTCTTGAATGGAAGGGCGGTGATTGGGGCAACTTCTTTGTGAAGAAATTCGGGTCTGTCGAAGATAGTTCCCAGTTCGTGTGTGACCTTTCTGATCCGGAATTGTTGGACCGGGATAGGCTTCTTGCTGACGACGGTCGCACACACTATAAAACTATTTTAAACGAAAAGAATCTCATTGGGGCTGGCCTTAGCTTTCTTTCCATTGAGGGTAACTTTCTTACTTGAACTTATTGTGAACTCTGTTTGTTCTTATACCGATGTTTTTTTTCTTTGTATTTCAGCTGCTGAGGAGATTGATAATCGTCCCGAGAACCGGCCAACTGTTACCAAGAGGATGCAGAAAAGGGCTGAAGAGAAGCTGAATCCAACTAAGCCTCACATCCCTAATTTCTTGGAGCGTTGTTCTCAAGGTGGTAAACGATCCCGAAACGCTGACGGGGATGTCCGGACTCCTTTCATTCCTCCTTGGGGCATCTGCGAACAAGACTCGGTCTTCGGGAGTCCTCATCTGGCCCTAGACTGGTCTAAGCTTTCCATCACTCCGCCTGACCAAGCGACAATGCATGCAGGTGACAAGCTGGATGAGTCTCAACTCATGGGCGCCCAGGCCTTATATCAGGTATGAAATTCCTTATGTTTGACATTGTCATTGATTTCAATTCTGCATATTCCTTGTGGCTCACTTATCTCCTTGTTGCAGGCTAACGCCTATTTTCAAACCATTTCGACCCAAGGCCGGGCCTTTAGGGACGAAAATGCTAGCTTGAGAAGTGACTCCATGAGGTTCAGGGAAGAGATTGATGATCTACACTCCCAAGTTGTTAGAGCTGAGGCTGACGCCGCATCTACCCGCAAACAGCTTGCTTCTCTAGCCAGAAAGAAGGCCTCTGATGCCGACAAGGTGATCCAGGCCTATCATAGGTCTGAAGATTTCCTTAAGCTCATTGATGATCATGATGATGAGGTGCGTCCCTTCAACATGTCTGTTGGTTGGGAGAAGGCTATTAACGCTGTGAATCATAGGCATCCATCTGTTGTCAATCCAGCAGATTTTCCTTGCCCAAATTGGGGTGCTCTCCCGGTTAACCTAGCTTCTGGTTCGGGAACTAAAACTGTTCCCCAGGCATCAGGATCCGGTTCCAGAGGCAGTCACCGTCATTCCGAGTCCAACTCAAAGGGGGTTGTTCCCGCTGCTAGCCAAGACTCACATTCTTCTGGCTCTCGTGGGAAGAAAGTCCTGCCTGCAAAGAAGGTTGGAGTAGTTCGCCAACCCATCCCTGGGAAAAGGCTAATCCGGAACGAGGGCAGTTCTACTTCTTCTTCATCTTCCGAGGGAAAAGGAGCCAAAGTTGCTAGAGCTCAGCCAATGGTGATAGCAGAGTCCGGTGGTGAGTCCAGCGAAGACTCAGAGGAGGAGAGTGAGGAAGAGGAGAGCGGCGAGGAGTCTGGAGAAGAGGGTTCTGGGGAGGAGTAGCTGGAGTTAGTTCGTGGCCTTGCATGGCCTTGTTAGCCAGATGTGGCTTTATTTGTCTAGATTTCATTCACGGTCCTTGGGGACCAAACTTTTATCTATCTTGTTGTTGTAACTTAACTGTTGGCCCTTCGGGGTCTTTATTTATGCATTTGTTTCCTCATTAGTTTGTTTACTTGTTTTCAGTACTTATCCTTCCTAGACTCACACTCAACAGGTGCTTGGTACATAAACAAAATCACAAAATCATTGAAGGGAAACAAACTTTGCATTAATAATCTGAAATGGGTTTAACCCTTACATAGCTTATTATTGTCCTACTCGGGGCGTAAAGCCCTGAAATGGTTTCATCGAAACTTATTTCTACTCCTCATAATAAATAGATAGAAAGCTGAATCCATGCAAGGATAGCTTATACATAATAAACTTTGAGGTTCAAAGCATGCCAAGTACGGGGCACCTCAACCCCGTCCAAGGTCTCCAACTTATATGATCCTCGTCCCAACGTCTTCTTGACTCGATACGGCCCTTCCCAATTAGGGGCTAGCTTTCCCTTCTGGCCAACTCCAGAAGCCTCGATCTTCCTTAGAACCAGGTCGCCTTGTCGAAAGAACCTTTCCTTAACTCTATGGTTATAATAAAAGGATGCTTTCTTTTGATGTTCCACATTTCTAGCGTTTGCCTCATCCCTGACTTCGTCAATCAGATCTAGGGCGAGTCTCATGCTCTCTTCGTTAGTTTCTGGTTCAAAAGCCTCAACTCGAGGTAACGCTTGCATGATCTCCAAAGGCACAACTGCCTCAGCTCCGTAAGCCAGCAGGAACGGGGTTGCTCCAGTGGTCACTTTACAAGTGGTACGGTATGCCCATAGTATGGGCAGCAACTCATCTACCCAAGTGTTTCTAGAGCGTTCAACCCTCTTCTTCAGTCCATCAAGGATAATTCGATTAGCTACCTCAGCTTGCCCGTTGGCTTGTGGATGAGCCACGGAGGTAAAACGAAGCTCAATTGCATTCTCCTCACAATATTTCTTGAACTCTTCATTATTGAACTGTGTCCCATTGTCTGTCACCAAAATTCGAGGGATTCCATACCTGCAAATTATATTCTCCCAAAAGAACTGGGCAACTTGTTTGGTGGTTATCTTGGCTAGAGGTTTAGCCTCAATCCACTTAGTGAAATAATCAATGGCCACTATCAGAAACTTCCTTTGTGCTGAAGCTACGGGGAAGGGACCAAGTATATCCATTCCCCACATCGCGAATGGAATAGGGGAGTTAACCGACGTTAACATCTCGGGCGGCTGCCTTACTATCGGAGCATGCTTCTGGCATCGATCGCACCGCTTGACATAGCTCTGTGCATCGGCCAGCATTTCTGGCCAGTAGAATCCCAAACGAGTTATTTTGTGAGCTAGGGCTCTGCCCCCCAAGTGCTGCCCACAAATTCCTTCATGAACTTCTTCCAAAGCTTCCCTTGCCTCTTGGGGCCTCAAACATTTCAAGTACGGGATAACGAAAGATCTTTTGTAAAGAACGCCCTCGATCAAGGCATATCTTAACGCTCTCACGGACAGCTTTCGTGCCTCCAAGGCATTGCCGGGGAGCCAACCAGTTTCTAGGTGAGCTTTGATAGGATCTATCCAACAGCTTCCCACATCAATTGGTGCCACTAATTTTGAGTTAATAGTCGGGGCCTTCAAGACCTGGAAGTAAACACTCCCTGCATAGTTTTCTATTTCGGAAGAAGCGAACTGGGATAGGGCATCGGCCTTAACGTTCTCTTCTCTCGGAATGTGTTCCACATAACACTCATCAAACTGAGTCATGACAGCTTTCACAACTCGCAGATATTTTGCCATAGTTTCATCCTTGGCTTCAAATTCACCATTCACTTGAGAGACTACTAATCTTGAATCTCCACAAACTTTGAGGTTCTTGACTCTCATGATTCTGGCCAAGCCGAAACCAGCTATCAAGGCCTCATACTCAGCTTCATTGTTAGTTGTCTGGAAATCCAACTTCAAAGCATATTCGACTGTGAACCCATCGGGGCTTTGCAACACTAAGCCTGCGCCACTAGATTTTGTTTTTGATGCTCCATCAAAATAGAGCACCCAATATTCCTTCTGATCAGGTTCAAGTTCTCCATCTTTATCTTGCTTCTCAGGGGTTGTTATTGTCTCCTGCCCCCCGACTTCTTGGTTGCTAATGGTGCATTCAACCACGAAGTCAGCCAATGCCTGAGCCTTAATGGCTGTTCGAGGCTTATATGTGATGTCAAATTCTCCAAGTTCAATCGCCCACTTGATTAGCCTTCCACTAGCCTTTGGGCTATGCAAAATGTTTCTCAACTGTTGGTCCGTCAGGACCTCAATCTTGTGTGCCTGGAAGTATGGGCGTAGCTTCCTCGAGGCTGTTATCAATGCCAAAGCGAACTTCTCAATGGGAGAGTAATTCAGCTCCGCTCCGTGCAATACCTTGCTCACATAATAGATAGGTTTCTGGACCTTGTTCTCTTCTCGGATGAGAACGGCGCTCAACGTTTGCTCAGATACCGCCAGGTATATATAAAGAGTCTCTCCGGGACTAGGTTTGGCCAGCAACGGGGCTTCAACCATGTACTTCTTCAATTGTTCAAAGGCCTCTTGGCTCTCAGGGGTCCACTCAAAATTTTTCACCTTCTTCAATGCTCGAAAGAACGGTAAGCATTTATCACCAGACTTGGAGATGAATCTTCCTAAAACCGCTACACGGCCTGCCAACTTCTGCACATCTCTTATAGAGCGTGGTGGCTCCATGTCTAAGATTGCCTTAATCTTGTCAGGGTTGGCCTCTATGCCTCTCTTTGAAACCATTAGACCTAAAAATTTTCCCGATCCAACGCCAAAGGCACACTTGGCTGGATTCAACATCATTTTGTGGTGCCTCAGCACTTCGAATGCCTCTCTTAGGTGCTTAATGTGGTCTGCCTTGATCAGGCTCTTGACTAGCATGTCATCAACATAGACCTCCATGGTTTTTCCAATTAGATGGGCGAATATCTTATTCACCAGTCGCTGGTAAGTAGCTCCTGCATTTTTTAGACCGAAAGCCATAACAAGATAGCAGAAAACACCAAAGTCAGTTATGAAAGATACCTTAGGGACATCGTCCTTGTGCATCTTAATCTGATTGTAGCCGCTGAACCCATCCATGAAGCTCAGCATCTCATGTCCAGCTGTGGCATCTATTAACATGTCTATCCTAGGTAAAGGGAAGCAATCCTTAGGGCATGCATCATTCAAGTCGGTGAAGTCTATACACATCCTCCACTTACCGTTGGCTTTCTTGACCATCACAGGGTTAGCCAACCATTCTGGAAACTGAATCTCTTCAATAAACCCAGCTTCTAAGAGTTTTTCCACTTCTTGCCTTATGGCCTCTTGCCTTTCAGGTGCAAAGTTCCTCTTCTTCTGCTGTATTATCTTTCGATTAGGATCGACATTCAATCTGTGAGTTATGAGTTGGGGATCAATCCCTGGCATATCAGCTGCTGTCCAGGCAAACACATCGCTATTTTCTTGCAAGAATGCTATCAATTTGCCCTTCAGGGGTTCCTTCAGAGAGGCTCCTATATAAGTCACCTTTTCCGGGTCGCCTAGCTCCAGAGGAATAGGTATTAAGTCCTCCGCTGGCTTTCCTCTATGTTCATCATCACCACGGACATCCATGTCTTCTATCGGAAGTACCTGCCCCCCGATTCCATCAGCCCTTAACGCGGATACATAACAACTTCTTGCCATCTTCTGATCACCCTTTTGTTCTCCAACACCATTCCTGGTTGGAAACTTAATCTTCATGTGATATGTGGAGGCCACAGCCTTGAATGCATGAAGTCCAGTCCTTCCTAGGATCGCGTTATAGGTCGAAGATGCCTTGATCACAAGAAAATTCAGCATCTGAGTAGCTTCTTTAGGTTCCTGTCCAATCGTCATGGGTAACTGAATAGTCCCTTCAACCTTGGACTCAACTCCATTAAATCCGTAGATTGGCATGTTGGTGGGGGTCAACTGAGAATCGGTGTACCCCATTTTCATAAACGCATCGCGAAACAAGATATCAACAGAAGCTCCATTGTCGATCAAGACTCGTTTTACCTCCGAGTTTCCAATCACAGGAGTTATGACCAACGGGTCGTCATGGGGGAACTTTACCCCTTCGAGATCTGAATCATCAAACCCAATAACTATTTCAGTCTTGGCACGTTTTGGGGCTTCCCCCACGATGTGCATTACTTCTCTGGCATATGCTTTTCGAGAGTTTCGAGTCGTGCCGGCCGCTGTCGGGCCTCCCCAAATCATATTAACAACTGGCCCTCGGGGCTGTGGGTTACGATCACGATCACGATCACGATCGTTATCTCTTCTGTCATTATCCCTTCTTTGGGTTCCACGATCATCATTCTTCGTGAACCTACTCAGCTTTCCTTTTCGGATCAAAAACTCAATCTCATCTTTCAACTGTCTACAATTATCTGTATCATGACCCACATCACGGTGGTACCTACAGTATTGATCCTTGTTTCTTTTTGTGGGATCACCCCTAAGTGGCTTCGGCCATCGGAAATCTTTATCCTTCTCAATATCTAGCAAGATCTGACTCCTAGGAGCATTCAGTCTCGCATAGTCGTTGAATCTTGATCCCAAATTCTTCTTCGGGGGTGAATCAGAATCCTTGCTAGTCCGGGGATACTTGTCCCTAGCATCGTACTCTTGCTCTTGCTTTCGTTTCTTCGAATCGTTAGAACCCTTGCCATTGCTTCCTGTGGTATCCTTCTTCATGCTGTCCTCGGCCTTGATATATTTATCGGCCCTCCGTTGGAGCTCGGCCATATTTTCAGGAGGGTGTTTTGCCAAAGACCTTTTAAAGAAGAGATCTGTGGTTCCGTGTTCCAAGGCTACCATGGCCACCTTATTTTCCAGATCAGTAATATTCAGCGTCTCCTTGGTGAACCGCTTGAGGTAATCCCTCAGATTCTCGTTCTTCCCCTGTACCACATACATAAGGGATGCAGAACTTTTTTCATGAACTCTCCCACTAATGAACTGGCTGACAAAGGCGGCGCTCAGCTCTTTGAACGAGCCGATTGAGTTTGCAGGTAAGCGGCTATACCACCTTTGAGCCATGCCAGACAAGGTTTGAGGGAACGCCCTACACTTTAAGGCATCGCTTGCAGGCTGCAACAGCAGTGCGTTTGAGAACGTCCTAACATGGTTTGCGGGATCGCCCGTTCCATCATAGGCCTTAATTGTCGGCATCTTGAACTTCCTTGAGATGCGAGCATTCATTACCTCCTCAGTGAACGGAGGTGTAGGATCATCAGGATCCCCAAGGGGCATCAGATCCCTGGGGTTACTTTTGGGGGTCTCCACCCTTGTTGATTTTTCAATCGGGGCATCGGCCCTTCGTTGCCTCCTTGAGGGCCTCTCCAGATTTATAATGGGAATTCTCCCTGTAACTGGAGGAGGTTGAATCAGACTTCGCCTTGCTTGCACTCTAGCAATATCATCCTTCAGCCTTTGGATCTCTGCCTCATGAGCCTTAATCCTTTCTTCGGCCGTTTGTGGAGGTTCATCATGGATTCTTTGGGACCTCCTTCGAGGTTCTTTACTAGCACGTCGCCTCCTCGGGGCTTCATCACGATCATCATTGTCATCCTCAGACGTTGAATCATCAGAATAGGGACCAGAGTAATCATCGTACTCCTGATCTCGGATCTGTAAGGCATGACCGCTCGGTCCAGGTTCCTTACGTTGAGGGGGGTAATTAGGCAGCCCATACATCGGGTTGGTGTTCAAAGGGAGATCCGTGGTGTGGATCTGTACCCCCGGAGGTAGCGTACGACCAGCGCTATCAAGAGGAGAAACCACCATCTGAAGAGGGTTAGTTTCTTGGTTTTGAGGAATAGCCACAGTTCCCTCAACATGGGGAATCGTCCCTGAGGGTTGAGAGGTTAGAGATTGAATGACCGTCCCTGTTGGTGGGGGTAACTGTCCTCCCTCAGCGGTGATGAGCGGATCAGAGACAGCAGGTGGAGCAGTGCTAAGGGGTATGGCCTCAGTTGATGTTGTTCTTCGTGTTTGAACCATGGTTGATGTCTTCGTCCCACAGACGGCGCCAAATGTTGTGGAATAAAAACTAGTTTACGATTTGTAATTAATACTAGGGTGGTTGAGCTTCGAGCTTTAATGGCTGCTTCTGCGTTCGAGACTAAACGGTCCTCACAGAATGCCTACGTATCTCTGTATTAGAGAATCAAGCCAAGAAAACGTAGTTCTGAGAATGAGGGGTCAGGCCCTTTATATAGGCTGAGAAGCCTTTAGAATTATGGTAGGAGTTAGAGACTTGGTAGAAAAGTCTTTGAGGAAAGTTCTAGATCTATTCCTTGTAGGAATCAGTTTCCATATTGAATTGGATGCCTTATAGGATAAGTCTGAAGGGGATATTATCCTTATCCAACTCTTATTTGCTGAGCTGTTTATTTCCCCCAATATTAATTACGAAATTAATATTATAATAGGGGTTTTGGGCCCATCTGGTGGGCCCCACGTTTGAACCATTCAGGGTCTAATTAATGCCATATTAAATGTGTCTTTAGGGCTTATTTTCAGCCCATATCAATTATACATTTTTCATAATATATTATATTTTTTAATTGATACTTGGAATTTAAAATTAATATTCTAAAATTTTTTGTTTATCAAGAAAATCTCAATTATTTCTTGAAAGAATTTTATCGATTTTTAAAATTCAATCAATTGCTTTGAATTACATTCAGATAGTATATTGCACTACAAATAAGCCTACTATATTAATTTATTATAATATTAAAATATATCCAATTATTACTTCCAATAATTTTTTTTATTAATTTTCGATAAATTTTTAATAGAATTCTTAACTAACTAGTTCATATTTCCAATTATTACAACCATAATTAAAATCCATTTATTAAATTTATAGTTCAATGAACTAAAACCTTTTAATTTATTTTAAATTTATCAACACTTCATTGAACTTATAAATAAAAGTATATAAATTTAAAATCAATTTCAATTGTTTATTAAAAAGAGTTCCTTTCTATTATTTTTGGTTGTAAATTATATTTTTATAAATAATTTAATAAAATACTAAAATTATAAAAAAATAATAATTACATTATTGATAATTTCTCTCTCTTGAATCTACTTGTTACTTTTAAGCAGTGTTATAAAAAACGGTGGCGAATCGGGATTAATCGTTGTTTGATGATTAATCGAACTGATTTTGGTATAATCGGGACAAAAATTGTTTACTTGTAAAAATTAGTCAAAAATCGGTTTATTTGGTCAATAATCGGCCAACTTTTTTTTTTAATAAAAATAATATAAAAACTCACAAAATAATCAAAAATACAGGAAAAAATAAAAACTTATAAATTATAATGTAAAAATAACCCTCTTTTTTGTTAGTTATCAAAATTGAAGTATGGGTAGAAGTCTCAGCGTCTACTATGGAATACCTTTGTACTATTTTAAACATATTAATATATGTAAGTGAATTAAATTATTTAGTTTAAAATTTTTTATTTTATTTTTTTAAAAATTTATTAAATAGTTGCTTAGGTCTATATATATATATATATATATATATATATATATATATATATATATATATATATATATATATATATATAATTATACGTACAAAAATTAATATTAAATTGATTCCGATTAGTGAACCGATTAATCCCCGAAATTAATTGTTGTTATGTGATTTTACTGAACAATTCTGATTCCCACTTTTTATAACATTGCTTTTAAGTCAGTTACAACATATGATCAAAATTAACATATTTGCTAATTTAATTACTTAAATGGAGTAAAAAAAATTATGATTTTAAGATTTAATAAAATTAACATATCTATTAATTTAATTATTTAAGTGTAATAAAACAAAAAAATTGTGACTTAAGCTCAGTATATATTACAATTTTGATTGATAGAAAAATTAATAAATCTATTAGTAACATTTTTTATTTTTTTCATATAAAAAAGTTGTTATTTAAAATCTTTTTTTTTTGACGTAAACATTTTAATTAATACATACTACTACAATTTAGGAAGTACGGGTGAGGTCCAGCTTACATTTAGCCTATTTGGTGCTAACTTAAAATTTTTATGAGAAATTGCCCAAACTACACCACTTTTGGAGACCAAGTGCCCGAAATACCTGTAATCAAAACAATCCGCCCTTTTTAACCACGGAATACGCATGTTTTTTTGCGCGTATAGTGCGATACGCATTAGTTGAATGCGCATACAGCAACACGCATTACCGAAATGCGTATTGACGTCAGCACACGTCATTTTCTCTTACACCATCGTCGTTGCTGTGGAGATCAAAATCGCCTCCTCCGTCGCATGTGTTCGTTTGGCACTCTCCGCCAATCTCCACCATATTTGAGCACATGAAAATGTTGCCCACTCAACCCTCTCCCTTTTCCCCTCTTTATTTCTTGTTTTTTGGCCCCGCAGGGGCGTCTTATGGACTCGTCGGAAAAAGAATCGAAATAATTGATTTGTTTTGGGGCTTAATATTCCGGCAAAAGAAACGAAAATTGAAGGATACATGCTTGTAGATAAGGAGAATACGATCATTTTGGAATATAATATGTTTGTGAACGATGCCTGCAAGGGGGTGAACGAAACCATCGAAAAAATGACCAAAAATCGCCTCCGGTGGCGTCTCTGTCTCTCGTCTGTGAAGACGATGAACAGTGATTGAGATACGCATTTCTTAGATGCGTATCCGTATGCGTATCCGTGGATGCGCATTTAAGAAATGCGTATCCCAGTTATGTATGTGACCTCGTCCTTTAATTTTGTGAAAACCACGCATGTGAGACATGCGTATATTCTGTACGCATGTGAGACATGCGTGGTCAGTGGGTAAAAAGGGTGGTCCTTTCCGCCAGTGGGTATTTTGGGCAGGTGGAATTAAAATATGGGTATTTTGGTTTTTCACCCAAATTTTATATTTTGATAAAAAAATTTATATAAGTATTTAATGTATGTTTGAGATTCTATAAGTTTGAAAAAAAAGTTAACTTTTTCAGAAAAAAGTTAAGAATCTCATAATTTTGTCTTAAAATAAGTTAAATTATTCTGAAAAATAAGTTCCCCAAACATCCCATTGTACTATAGTTTATAGTTTAGGGTAGAACTTGTAGTCAAACTTTCTTTTTTTTGGTTAAATAACTTGTAGTCAACCTATCATTTAATGTTTTTTTGGACATTTAATAACTAGAAGGATATTTAGGTAATTCAAATGAACTGAAATTAGTAATGTTGAACTGCATTCAGTAACATCCATAATTTTATGATTAATTTTTATCAAAATTCAATTAAGCACCTGAAAAATCTCGAATACTGTATAATTACTTTTCTGAATGGGGATAGCAATCTTATTAATTACTAACTTATAGCCTGTGCAAAGCACGGGTTACTTTTAAATACTTTTAAAATTATATGATTAAATAAAATAGAGTATAATAATTCATTATGGATATAATTTAGATTATTTACCAAAAATACTAGATTTAAAGTTTCTATTTGCAAAAATACCATCTCCTTCAATTAATTGCAATTTTACTAAACTAAGTTTCAAAATTGCAAAAATACCAACCCTAATCCTAACCCTCCCCCTCTCCCCTTTCCCCTTTCTGCCGACATTCCTTCACGTGTGTACCTTTTTTTTTTTTTTTTTTTTAAAGGTGGGGTGCTATTTTGGTTGATTTTGGGTTGCAACCATATCCAACCACATTCAACACTTTTTTTTCTTTTTTTTTAAGGTGGGGTGCTATTTTGGTTGATTTTGGGTTGCAACAATATTCAACACTTTTTTTTAAGGTGGGGTGCTATTTTGGTTGATTTTGGGTTGCAACCATATTCAACCACATTCAACACATTTTTTTTTAAAGATAGGGTGCTATTTTGATGGATTTTGGGATGCAATTTAATGCAACCACATTCAACCAAATGCAACCACATTCAACTTTTTTTTAAGGTGGGGTGATTTTGGTGGATTTGCGTTGCATGGCCCCGCCAGGGGCAATACTCAACCAAATGCAACCACATTCAACTTTTTTTTAAGGTGGGTGATTTTGGTGGATTTGGGTTGCAAGGCCCCGCCAGGGGCAATATTCAACCAAATGCAACCACATTCAACTTGTTGCATTCAGTGGCTGATTTCAAGTTCCATTTTTCAGTTGTCATTTTCGACCTCATTTTTTAACTCTAATATATATATATATATATATATATATATATATATATATATATATATATATATATATAGTCCGAAAAAGAAGTCGAAAATGACATTTGAAAAATGGAACTTGAAATCAGAAATTT
This sequence comes from Saposhnikovia divaricata, assembly GCA_036435485.1. NCBI lineage: Eukaryota > Viridiplantae > Streptophyta > Magnoliopsida > Apiales > Apiaceae > Saposhnikovia > Saposhnikovia divaricata. Next base: position 12,313,781 of record JAZHRN010000154.1, on the reverse strand, counting down.
AGTTGCATGTGGTTGCATTCAGTTGCAAATTTAGTTGCATGTGGTTGTATTAAGTTGCTGATTTCAAGTTCCATTTTTCAAATGTCATTTTCGACCTCTTTTTTGGAATATATATATATATATATATATATATATATATATATATATATATATATTAGAGTTCAAAAATGAGGTCGAAAATAACAACTGAAAAAAGGAACTTGAAATCAGAAATTTAGTTGCATGTGGTTGCATTCAGTTGCATGTGGTTGCATTCAGTTGAATATTGCCCCTGCGGGGCCATGCAACCCAAATCCACCAAAATCACCAAACCTTAAAAAAACAAAATGTTGCATGTGGTTGCATTCAGTTGAATGTGGTTACATGCAGTTGAATGTGGTTGCCCCTGCGGGGCCATGCAACTCAAATCAACCAAAATAGCACCCCACCTTAAATAAAAGTGTTGAATGTGGTTGAATATGGTTACAACCCAAAATCAACCAAAATAGCACCCCACCTTAAAAAAAAAGTGTTGAATGTGGTTGAATATGGTTGCAACCCAAAATCAACCAAAATAGCACCCCACCTTAAAAAAAAGTGTTGAATGTGGTTGAATATGGTTGCAACCCAAAATCAACCAAAATAGCACCCCACCTTAAAAAAAAAAGTGTTGAATGTGGTTGAATATGGTTGCAACCCAAAATCAACCAAAATAGAAAGAAAAAAAAAAAGTACACAGGCGGATGGAATGAGGGTGACGTAAGGAATGAGGGAGGAAGGAGGGGGGAGGGAAAGGGGAACCTAGTATTTTTGCAATTTTGAAGCTTAGTTTAGTAAAATTGCAAATAGTTTAGTAAAATTGCAAATAACTATTTTTAACAAAAGTAAATGTGCAAAAATTTACTTTTTCCTATTTATTTATGGAAAAAGCCCTATAATTTAACTTTGTAATTAATTAATAAAATTATTAGTAATAATAATAGTTATTTAATAAATGATATATTTGTTGTTGACGGGATTCGAATCTTGGATCTTTAGAAGAGAGATTTAAATATAAAATATTCCTTATTATTAGATCTAACGGCTATTATCTATTTACTAAATATCTAACGATCGATATTCTTTTAGATGATTGAACCAAGTTTAACCAAACAACCAAATTATACCCTGTTTGCTTATTATATAATAGTAGTATAGATTAGCTTTTACTCCCTTTAGTTCGTTTCATTTCATAGGATGTTTGCTTACACACTGTTTAAGGATTTTCTAATTTCTATCTAAATCTCATTTAAGTCTATCTTGAAAATAACAATCACCCGTTTCCAAGTTAAAAAAGACTCTTGGCATACTCTTCACATTTACTTAGGGATGGGCATCGGGGCACTTCGGGGCAGGGGAGTACCATCCCCGCCCCCATCCCCGAATTCAAACCCGATCCCCGTCCCCGGCCCGATCTCCGTCGGGGATTATTTTTTATTCCCCGTCCCCGGCCCAAACGGGTAACGGGGATCCTCGCGGGGAATCGGGGAATTTCATTTTAAACAAAAAATAACATTTTAAACAATTTTAAACACTAACTAGTGAGTTTGAAATAATTTTTTAAACATTAAATTAAGATAAAAAATATTACTTAAATAAACAATTATAAATAACATGGAAATGAAGTTATTTAACTACTAGAAAGACAAACATATAAGATTAAAATATCATTTTGTTTTCAATATAAATTATTGGAAATTCGTATATATTAATATATGATTATATATATATATATATATATATATATATATATTATAATGTGGTGGAATCGAGTCGGAGATTGAGAATCGGGGCGGGGTCGGGGATCTATCGGGGAGACATAAAATCCCGGCCCCGGTCCGCTCCCCGATTTTTTTTGAAAATTGTCCCCGTTCCCCGGCCCGCACCCGAAAAAATCCCCGATTCCCCGCCCCGTTCGGTGCGGGGATCGGATCGGGATCGGGCGGGCCGGGGTGAATGCCCATCCCTACATTTACTCCATATCCCAAATCACAGCCGCATTTATATCTTTAAAATATTTTTATATTATTATTTAATTTACTTTTTTTTACTAAACTAAAGTTTTTATTTAAGTTATTTTTTCTATACGTATAAATTATTTGCTCTTAATTTTAAAATACTCCTATTATTCTTCATTGAATAAAAAACCTTATTAAAAGCATAAATTAATTTTTTGAAATATAAATAATTTACAAGATATGTAACTAAATCTTATATTATTATTGTTTTGCTAAGCGATTATCTTGTTGATGGTTTACGAAACTATTCATTTTTATATAAAAATGAAAGACTTTTATTTAATTTAAAAACATGTACAACTGCTGATCAAAATATAGAGGAGAAAATAGTGGCATACACTTAAGTTTAATATAGATATTTAATGATGGTATAAAACTACGTACTAACTTTTTTGTCAATACCAACAATACCAATAACAGATTATTTAATCTCATTTCTTGTTTACTATGAACGATTTATATTTTGGACCAAAAAAAGTTCTTCCAAACATCTTATAAAACGGATTAAAGGGAGTATTTTTTTTTTGAAACGCAGCAATATTCATATTTCAAAATAAGATCAGCCATTATGTAGAATGCACTGATCCTTACATAATATCCAACATAGCACCACTAATAGATTAAACAAAACAGAACAAGGGACCCTCCATATTTAATTCACTAACAAAACACAGACCACCATAACTAAATAGACCTTTAACCACTTAATTTCATAGCATAATCAGTAATAGTAAGCCATGAATCCTGCCACTAGACTTAGAGCATTTCTTGTGCCAATAACTCTTCATCTCCTACTAGTATGAGATCGTTTCCATCATCATCATCATCATTCATCACCCCTTCAGGATTACCCGGAATCACCTCAGCATCATCTTGAGCCTCCTGCACAACATCTGCCAATAAATCGAGTTCATGGACAGCCATAAACTGATCACCGATTGGCCCCAATCCCATGTCGTTACACCATAGTTCGAAAACTCGACCAACTGGACCAGCCAAAATAACCATACGAGTCCAATGCTCCGCCCCATATCTCGCAAGATAATCTGCCAGATTATTAGCATTAACATCAATTTGCCTCACAACAATGCGAAAGTTATCATCCGCTCTTCTCTGATGCAGTTGCTGAATCACATATCTGTGTTGAGGGACAACACCATTCTCACCAGCAAACAAGCATTCCCAAACAGCATCACCATGATCCGATTCTAACTCCACAGAAAACCTATCATCAAGATAAGCCCTCTTAAGACCCTCAAGCATAGCATATAATTCATTCAAACGCTACTCCTCAATTCCTATGACCCAGCCACCATTCTCATAATCCTTTCCCTGTGGTTACGAATAACCACCCCTATTCCAGAAACATTCCCATTCGGAAAAGGAACTGCTGAGAAGTAGCTATGCACATTGTTTTTGTATCGCCCTTGCGGAGGAAGGCTCCACAAAACATTAACTGGCTCCATACGATCAAGAGTGAGCTCGAATATTATTCTATATTTTGATAACCAAAAACAAAAGACCCCTATCTGATATATACTAGTTGCTAGTGAACTGAAGAGTCCCTCTACTTATGATTATGAGTTCCCAAGACAACTACACAACACCCCAAGCCACTAATGTTTTTTCACAAAATTTCCTTATTTCAAAATATATCACCCACAATTTCCCTCTTGTATATACAGCTTGCAGTCATCTATTTCCTTGAAGAGACGATTCATTACCCACACAAATACAAAATGGGCTGAATAAAGATGGGCTCTTACAACCAGGCCCCAACTAGTTTCACTCTATTTAGACTTTGTTTAGCCAAATCATCTGCCCCATCATTCACATTCCTGCTAATAAGCCCAAATTCCAAATTGAGCCCATTTAAAAGATCCTTTAAATGTTCAATTTCCAAATCATTCCAGAGATAAAACCATGTTTCAATTTATGCAGAGCTTCAATCATTGGCTGGCAATCAGAAGAAATTTTTATTTTACTTTCCTTATACTTGCTCAAAGAAATTACTTTGAAAATAAAAGTAACGGCTTCAATCTCAGCTCTTAGTGGACAATTCACATCAGCTGGTCCTAAAAAAATGTATAAGATCGTCCCATCTTTATCTTTAATATAACCACCAATCTCAGCTTTTGCCATTACAGAAGAATTACAATGGAATGCCCCATCAGTAAAATAGAACAAGTCAAAATCCCCTACCAGCAGTAAATTCAAGTTGGCTTTGTGTTTTTGCATTATAGAACATTCAGGACTTATCAACCAACTAGGGCTAATCACATCTTCACACAAACCAACTGCTGAACACCATTTGAGTACTCTGACTTTTATTAGATAAATTAGCTCTTCCAACTTGATTGATTTTTTCTCAAAGATGCATTGATTTCTGGCTAACCAAATTGACCATAGAGAAGCTGCAATAGTACTATTCCAGCAAACTCTTAAAACAGATTTCCTAAAAATTGCTTGCCATGACCATAAGCTTGAGATAAAACATCCATGAAGCAAATTATCCACCCCCCACCATTTAAACACTTCCACCCACACTTTTTTTAACCCACCAGCAATACCAAAACAAGTGATCTTGAGATTCTTCCCTTTGCTTACACCAATCACACAGAGGATCAGACACAAAAGCAGCTATCCTATTTGACAGAAGTACTTTTGAAGGAATGATTTTATTTTGAAACTTCCATAAAAAGAACAATACTTTCGGAGGAGCTTTTACATTCCATAGAGGATTCCAGTTACCATTACTATTCAGCGAAGGAAGAGAGTTTGAAAGATAACTCTTACAATCTTTGCATTTAAATTTACTTCCTGATTTGCTCCAAATTAGAATGTCTTCGCCATGAGAAAAATTCACACTATTTACAATATCATTAATTTTCAGTGCCTCTTCCAACTCCCAACTTCTTAATTCTCTTACCCATAGACTGAGCACTGTGTTATTAGGATTAACCCAGGCTTCACAAAAATCTCTGATTGACAAAAACTTAAGAGAAGAAATAAAATAGAGTCTACCATAAACCTGACACAGTGAAGAATCCTCATACCAAATGTCTTCCCAGAAGAGAGCACCACATCCATTTTATTAAAAATATAAAAAATTTGATTCATAAATTGTTTATTAACTCAATAGTAGTTTTCAATTTCTTTCTTAATACAAAATTTTTTTTTTGTTAAACTTAATATAGAATTTACAGTCTAACAATAAGCTGAAATATCGAATTTTACTCATTTTATTGACGTGATTATTGAGCAAGAAGTTAGGAATCAGATCTATTATATATCTAATGCAACAATAAGAGAATTTGCTGAGCAATTATCATTTTACATTTATCTTTACAATTTATTTCAAGTATCATTTTACCCTTATCTTTATCGCATGTTTTTAGGGTTATTTTGGTCTTTTAACATTAACATATTTATTACATATTAATGTCTAATATTCATTTATTATATATTAATGTCTAATATTCATTGATGTATAATTATTAGTTATACATGCATACATACATACATTTATGTTGTATAATCTATTTATCCTTCACTAATTTTAATCTATTAATCATTTCATAATTAATATGCATATTTATACATACATACATATATGAATATATATATATATAAGGGAACCTGATATATATCTCAGATAAGTTCCCTTAGATATTGAGTAAAACACTATTTATTATAGAAAGATTGTATACATCAAAATAATATCTTAAAAAGATTGTCCATATCAAATAGTTGATTGTTTCAAAAACACATGGATATATACTTTTTATTCATGAGACATTTTAATCCATCTAAATCATGAGACATTTTATTCCACCTGAAATGACAGATTTACCCTTCTATTTACTATTTTTAAAAAAAATATTGTTGGAAGGAATTGAACTTGTGTCTCTAGGTTAACTTACACATTTCTTTACCACTAGATCACTAACACACATGTGAACTAAATTATACACATTATATATGTGTGTGTCGCTTGAGTGAAAGAATGTATAATATTTTAATTAGAGTAAAGTGCATTTTGTGTACTCGCTCTTTATTCAAGACACCACTTATAATACTATACTTTAAAATCGAGCACTTGAAATATCAATAATTGTATTTCATTATACTTTGTTGCATTCCGTTAATTTGGGTTAACTCCGTTAGTAATTAAGGGAGTGAATTGCATTTTGTGTACTCGCACTTTACTCAAGACACCACTTGCAATACTTTAGTTCAAAATTTAGAGTAAAGTGCGAGTACACAAAATGCACTTTAGACAAAGTACAAGTATACAAAATGCACTTTATTCCTTAAATTACTAACGGAGTTAACTCAAATTAACGGAATGCAACAAAGTGTAATAAAATATAAACATTAGTATTTCAAGTGCTCGATTTTGAACTAGAGTATTGTAAGTGGTGTCTTGATTAAAGTACGACTACACAAAGTGCACTTTACTCTTTTAATTGTTGTGACATATCAACAATTTTCATCATGAGTTTATTTTTACATTTATTAATTCGGACGATAATATATTGTATTATATCAAAATATAAATTAATGATGCATAATATACAGTTTAGTTATACATTTTTAAAGTGTAATAATAATAATAACCAAAATTTACTATATAATGAAAACTTTGTAACATAACCAAACCACTCATCCATTCGTATTTTCAATCATAAACATCATATCTGTGTGTGGGCCGCATGAGTGAGACACTATTTAGGTTTATATAAAGAAAATGTAGGAAATACATAATATACTTTTAATAAATAATAATTAAATATAAGAGTAAGTCAATAACTAAAGTATATGAAAACTGTTAGCTCTTTTGGACTAACATGTGATGCATTGGTATGTTTGCGAATTGATTGATGTTTAAAAAAAATCAATTTTTGATCTGGTTGTTATTAGATTGATTATAGGAGTGAATTTTTACATATTAGTTTTCATATTCTACTCCATCATAAAACAAATTGTAATAATACCACTATTTAAAATAAAAATTTGTAACACTTTTAATGATGACGAGTTCTCGATGAGATAATTACTGGATCATAATTTATTATGTCATGCAAATTAAGGAAAAATAAATTAATTTTTTATTATAAATTAGCAAGATTTTTCACCAACTAATAAATCTTGGTAAATGCATAGATATCTAAAGATTTTAGACTTCGTCCTCATTGAAAATATATAAGTTATACATTCTTATTTAATTAAGAAAATATTTTTCTTTAAACTTTTGTGACCAAAACTTTGAAATCCATACATTTACTCACTTTAATATAGTTACTTTTATGTTTTTGGGAATAAATTAAGAGTAAAGTGCACTTTGTGTACCTAAACTTTGGCGAAGACACCACTTCGCATACCAAAGTATCAAAACTACCACGGAGAATACCAAATAAGCTAACTACTTAAAATTTGTGTACTACCGTCTATTTTGCTCAAACGGCGTTAAATTGCCCAGGGGTAGTATTGTCCATTCAAATAGCATTTCTACGCGGGCTTTCAGTGTTCTCTTTGCCTCCCTTTTACTTCCACGACTTTAATCAACACGGTACTTTAATCCTACTTTAATCACACTGACTTTAATCAAGGGAAGAAAAGAAGACGATGGGTTGTTCCACCTAGAGAAGAAAGAGACGCATTCACTCCAAATGAGGTCCCACAATATATCTGTAAGCATCCTTTTCGCAATTAGGTTTTTTGAATAATTAGGGGTGATGTATATTTAATTAGGATTTTTAAATGATTATACTTTTTGATTCATGTTATTGGGGGTTTAATATGCGTTTAAATTAGGGTTTCATTGGTGTCTGTAATGATTTAGGGTTTTTTATATTTGTGGTCCCAATTGAATTGTTTATTCAGTTTTTTATGTTTTATTCGATCTGTTTTCAATACCCACTTGTGTTTGTTTTGTTTGTCTTTATTCCAGCACCTGATTTGTTTACTATAAAACTGTATCATGGGGGGTAATGACTGAGAATCCAAGGCAGTATGAAGGTGGTGAGTTTGTCTATGTGGACTTCTGTAATGTAGGCAAGATGTCCATGTTAGAACTGGGTGGTATGTTAAAGGAGTGTGGGGTTCTTGGTTGTCAAATGTACTACTACAAGTTTCCTAGAACTGATTGGATTAATGGTCTTTGGACCTTGGAAAATGATAATGATGTCTTGGAGATGTGTGAACTAGTGCCACCTTCTAGATAGGTGTTAGTTTTCGCAGTTGAATTTCACCCTCTATGTATAGAAATCCAAAAAGCATCACAAAGCTATATTCCATCTCAAGATCCTGACTTGGAATTTGTTAAGGCTGAATATGATAGAGATTTTATTAGAGAGATGTTTGATGACCAAGATGGTGGTAACTCTGAACATAATGGAAACTACAATGAGGATGGTGGCCTATGATGAGAATGCAAGCTACAATGACAGTGACTTAGAAGATGAGGACTTTGTGGTAAACCAACAGGATGAACTGAGTGATGATTCATTCCATTCTGACTCTTCAAATGAGGATAGTACAAATTAAGATGTGGCTTACTATAAGAATGAAAGAGCAAAAAAGAAGGTTGCCAAAGAGACTGCAAAAGCTGCTAAGTAGAGCAAAAAAGCTGCTAAGGAGAGTAAGAAGCAGGTAAACAAAGTGAAAATGCTACTAAGGAGAGTAAGAAAGCTACTGAGGAGGGTACTGGGAAGGATGCTGAGAAAGCTGGCTGTAGCACAGAGAAAGAGAGTGCCACAAAGATGGGGACAGATGAAAATCCAGATTATTCTAGTGACTCCATATTCTATGATAGTGAAGAGGAGAGGATGGCTGCCAACTCCCCTGATGAAGATGAGATAGGATGGCCAGTATTTGATGCCAAAAGTGAGATGGACAATCCACAGTTTGAGTTGGGTCAATTATTTCCCACAGCAAAGGTGCTTAAAGATGCTATCAAAAAGCAAGCTATCAAGGACAGGAGAGGGATAATTCAAAAGAGGAATTATGGTTCAAGAGTCAAATTTGTGTGTCATGGAGGTTGTAAATGGAGTATCTATGGGGCAAAAATGCCAAACTGTGACACTTACCAGACAAGAGTCTACCAGCCAAAACATACATGCATTCAAACCTTTGAACAGAAGCAGATTAACTCAAGATGGATAGCCAACCATTATGAAAATGATGTGAGGATAAACCCTACTTGGCCTTTGGCTTCATTCTTAAAAAAGTTGTCAATGATTGGGGTTGTCATGTCAGTATTTATGCAATTGCAAGATCTAAGAAGATGGCACTGCAGAAAATTAGAGGCAAGCATAATGAGCAGTATGGTCAGGTTTGGGACTATGCCAATGAGCTTCTAAAGGCTATGCCTGACAGCACAGTTTTTAGTAATGACAGAAGACACGGCAGATCCTGAGAAGAAGATATTCAAAAGATTCTATACTTGTTTTGGCCCTATTAAGAAGGGATTCAAAAGTGGTTGCAGACCACTAATTGGACTTGATGGGTGCCATCTAAAGGGACCTTATGGGGGTCAACTCCTAACAGCCATTGGGACAAATGCTAATGATGGAATGTACCCTGTGGCTTGGGCAGTGGAAGAAGTAGAAAATTCTGAGAGCTGGAATTGGTTTTTAAAGAATGTGGTTGAAGATTTGCAGATTGTTAATGATGGTAGTTGGACATTCATTTCTGACAGGCAGAAAGGCTTAATCAATGCTCTTGAGAACATAGTGCTTAATGCAGAACATAGGTTCTGTGTTATGCACTTGTACAGAAATATGTGGAAGGACCACAAAGGAATTGGTGTGAGGCAGTGCTTATGGAAAGTAGCAAGGGCCACCACTGATTACACCTACAACAAGCACATGGAGGAATTAGGAAAGGTATGTCTTTTAACTTTGTCTTTTCAAATAATTTTCAATTACCCAACTTGCATTGCAATTACCCCACTTTATCTTTTATTTTACAGCTGTCCAAGAAGTGCTATGACTGGTTGGCTGAAAAACCTAGAACTCAATGGACTAGAAGTGCATTTAGGATGACTCCAAAATCTGATCAGTTTGTGAATAACCAATGTGAGGTCTTCAACAACAGTATTGGTAAACATAGAGATCTTCCTATACTGTCTATACTACAAGCCATACACATAGATGTCATGACAAGAATCCAAAAAAAGAAGGGACAAAATGATTCATAGTTATGCTTTGAACCCTATCTATCCAAATGCTATGAGGAGATTAAACAAGTAAGCTTTTTCCTACACTATTCTGTCTTGTCTTTATTGCACATTAAAAGCATGTCTAATATGTATTTTACTATGTCTGTTAGGGTTGTTCAAATGTCTAAAGGGTGCCATGTGATCTGGTCTGGGGGGCAAAGTACTTGGTCACCATGTCAGAAGGGGGTATCAGATGGTAGTGAACCTGGAAGCTAAAAAATGTGCATGCAAAAAGTGGGAATTGAGTGGAATACCCTGCTACCATGCATGTGCTTGCATTGCATGGTCAAAAAGGAATTATGAGGATTTTTTCCATCAATGCTATTCAAAGGACACCTTCATTGCTTGCTACAGCCACACCCTTGAACCCATATGTGGTGAAGAAGAATGGGTTAGGACTGATTATCCCAGGCCACAACCCCCTCTGGTCAAGGTTCAGATAGGAAGGCCACAAAAATTTAGGAATAAGACAAATGATGCAACAACACCTGGTGCAACTAGGTTAAAAAGACAGAACACTAAGGTCAAGTGCAGTTATTGCACTGAATATTCTCACAACACAAGGACTTGTCCAGCTAGGGTATGGTTTTCATTACTTCTTGTCCAGCTAGGGTATGGTTTTCTTTTCTTTGATAACTGAATGCATATGCTTTTTTGTTCACAGGCACATGACAGGGCTAATGGATGTGAGAAACAGACCAATAAAAAGACCAAGAAGGCCAACCAGGATGACAATGGAACAGAAGGGAATGTCACAACTCCTGCACAAGGCAATGTAGGAAGCTCAACATTAGGTGAAGGCAGCCAGGGAGGGGTGTTTACCAACTCCAACACTTCTCAAACAGCCAACACTTCTCAAGCTGCCAACAACCCTCTTGGTGTGCAACCCCTCAGCTTTACAACTAAGAACAACAGCCAAGTTACAAATTTGAAGCTAGCAAGAAAGAAAAGAGAAATTATGGTCAAACAGAAGCCAGTTTGGAAGCTGTGATATGTTTAACTCATTAGGGTTAATTTGATAATTATGTACTTTTGGTACTAGTGTAAGCCATTTTGCAGTATGGCTTTTTTGGAACCTTGTAATGGTCTCTTTTGGAACCTTGTAATGGTCTCTTTTGGAACCTTGTAATATTCTCTTTTGGAATGATTAGGTGCAATGTTCATCATCCTCAACTTCAGTGTCATCTCTCACTATGTTTAAGCACTTTATACCAAGTTTATTTACCAAGTTTAAACAACATTTGGAACCTTGTCTTCTATTTACCAAGTGTATTGTCACTTACATTTGGATTTTATGTGCAAAGAAGGTACATAACGACAACATACAATAAACTTAACAACATGGTTCCATTGCAGACCAAAGCTTAACAAGCTTAAATCCTAACAATCCTCTGCCATAATACATACCAAAGCTTAACAGACAATGACATTCAATAAACCTAATAGTACTAGGACAACCTAACCAAAGCTTCACTCATCAACAGAATCGTAGTCATCATCCTCAACTTCAGTGTCATCTGTCACTGTGTTCATCATCAAATTGACAAGCACATACATCACAATAATAACTATAAACTGCTGCTTATTCTTCAATTGATTTATCTCAGCTTGATGCTTCTCTTTCATACGATTTATCCTGCGCCTATACCTTTCCTCCCTCTCCAGATGTGACTCTTGCAACTCCTTAATAATCTCCAAGGTGCGAGGCCCAAGCTCATCAATCCATTCTTGGTAGCCACAAAAGTTGCTCGGACATGCCCTGAATCTCCTCCTCGCATTTGGCCCAAACCACTGAGTCTTCATTACACTCATCTGGTCACAGTAGCAAGCAAGGTCCAAGATGGCATCGATTTCTTCATCCGTACAAGGTCTGGTAGCCATTTTTCACCGTGTGGAGTCAATTAGGGTTTGTAATTAGAAGAAAAGAAGAAGGGGGCTGCTCTTGTGTATTTATAGCTCCAATTCCCGCCTACATCGCTGAAGTCGCGCCAAAACCAAGATGGAATGGACAATACTACCCCTGGGCAATTTAACGCCGTTTGAGCAATATAGACGCCAGTACACAAACTTTAAGTAGTTAGCTTGTTTGGTATTGCCCGTGGCAGTTTGATACTTTGGTATGCGAAGTAGTGTCTTCGCCGAAGTTCAGGTACACAAAGTGCACTTTACTCATAAATTAATACTCCCTCTCATTTGTTTACAGAGTTGGGCGCGGAGTTTAAAAAAAAGTGTAAAGTAGTGGAGAAAAGTAAGAAAAGTGAGTAAAGTGGTGGGACCAATCAATATTTTATGTAATAAAGTGAGTTTAGTGGAGGAAAGTAGTGGTGTAATTACTTTTTATATTATATAACTTTAATTATTTTGGATAATTTTGGAATGTAAAGAATTGAGAGGGTCATCTCAAAAAGGAAAGTGTAAAGAAATGAGAGGGACAGAGGGAGTATATAGTTTATTGGAAACAATTATATAAAATTTATAGTAGAGATTTATCAAAGATTAAAAAAATTGTAAAAGTATTTTTCAAAACTTAATTGAATTGAAAAATATTAAAATTTGCGAAGAAGTATTTAGCGCGAGCCATTGTCGTACAAATACGAGGATCATTAAAAATATCACATATAAAATTAGTAATGAGTGGCAATAAAAGTCACGAATAAATGAAATATATACACAATACAAGAACATTTATAACATTAAGAAGGCTTCCCTTAATGAAAGGTTGAGATGCGAATGAGACAAAAAAAATTACGAAACCTCAACTCAAACATTAATCAAAAGGATCTATAATCCTATTTTAAATAGAAGTTCTTGATATAGTCACATTTGAATATTTAAGAATTAGAGCTTAACAAAAGTTCATAAATATTTACAAAAATCACTTGCAATAAATATTTACAATGGAAAGATATAGTATTATTTCAAAGTAAAATTTTGCAGAAACATCTACCAATTATCCTTATGTATTAACAAATCTTTCATTTTTTTACATATTTCTCCTTCGATTGTATTCATTGAATGAATAAATAATATGTCTTGTCTTATAAATAAAATAAAATTATAAAATTTTAAGTAATTCATAAATATATTACTATTGCCCAAGTAGCACTTGCTCGCATCCAAATTCCTAAATAATTTCCATATATGATGAAAAGATCATTTACATTTAGCAGTATTTTAGGATCACTTCAAATGTGTTTAGCATATCGAGTACAAAAAGGACTATGCTATATTCTATTTTTATTGGTCTTCTAAATTTGTATAATCAAATTATGCAATAAATATTGACTGAAGTAAGAATATTATAACAACGCGTTTTATGAATGGAAAAAAGTGACAAAAATCAAAAAAAATTATTATACATGATATTACTAAATAAATCTATATCTACTGCTAGAAAATAACCCCGTGCCTTGCACGGGTTATTATGCTAGTATATGATAATATTCACTAACATATATCATATCTCATTATACAACTATTTAGATCTATTGTACATATATATGAATTAAATATTATAAAAAAATATCACAAGAAAAATATTTATATATCAAATATGCATGTGCATTGATCATCCATACCTTCGATACAGTAAATTATATATAACTTATGTCATACTTTAAGTATTATGTTTACATGATACAAATAAATTAAAATCAATACAAAAAAGTAACCTTTAAATGTATATAAATATAATACAAATTTGTATTAACATTAACTATAATAAAATTCATCAATCACATCTTTAATAGGCAAACACACAAAATAATTAATATAACAAACATCGAATCGTAGTATATATAAGAATAACATTTAAACAAGCCAGCGAATCATTAATCTCACAACAAAAGATCAACGATCGTATAACTCATTTATTGTATCTTTAGCATGCAGATACGTCATATCTTTTAGAGAAAAATAATAATTTATACGTACTTAGAACATGTATGTGCCTTACACGGGCTAAAGATCTAGTTCCATTAACACATCCTCAACTTTTCTATTATGTAAAATCTCGAATATAGTTAATACATAATAAGATCAAATTATTATAATTTGATTTATTTATAAATATTAGGGGATTGTTTGTACTAGTACAAAAAGGGCCTATAGCGTTGGCCAAAACATACTTTTAGCGCTGGTCAAGTGCGTAGTATATGCAGGCGACACTAAAGGTATGGGCCTGGTGCGTTGATTATTTAGGCGACGCTATAGGTATAGGCATAAGGGTCGGTTACCTGAAATACCAACGCTATAGATATGGGCATAAGTGTCGATTACTTGAAATGTCGATGCTATAGGTATACACAATACCTGCTGTTATCCCCAAATCTTGGCATAAGCCCTAAACAGGCCTAATGGGCTGGAATAGCGGTCCACAACTCACAATGGACCTAGCGATGAAGATTGGTCACTAAAACCCACCACCAGGAATTAGCCTAAAGTATTATTAAGTCTGACATGGGAGCAACCGACCCCAATCTACGGGTCGAGTTCGCTAGCATGTCCCTAGTATATATGGGATCGCATCACATCTCTCTGCAAGGTCCAACGAGGCCTAGAATATTCTTATTGCGAAGACTCATAGCTAAACCCAACGAGGTCGCATGATTAGGATAATCTCCATAGCGTGGGATCACCTCACATGAGTAAGCCTAGCGAGGTCGCATGTGAGGCCACATAGCTTCTCCATTAGCCTCGCAGAAATCCTAGCCCGTCAGGATAACTTCTTCTCCAAGAACTACGTATGGCTTGATCCCTATAAATAGGGTACGCAGGCACCTTGTTAAGATTGAGAAACAGTTCACCCCTGAAATATCAACAAACAAGATCAGCCACAAAAAGTTACAAATCTCCTCCGTGTTCTTCGTGTTCGTAGCAGAATATCTGTATTTTGCTCCGTGATTCCAGCAACCTCCATAAATATTATTATACTAATTTCTCCCTATAACACCTACTATCTTATATACACAATACACCCAAACATAATTTGATCAGATACTATATATAACAAACCTCACCCACAAATAAACCATAACAAACCAGAAATATATCAAGTTCTTAAATTATATATATATATAGGCTATTGTTCTATGGAGAACCATCTTACGTGGAGAACCGTGGAGAACCACTTATTCTATGCTAATTTCTGATTCTATTACAGAACCAATTTTTTATTTTTTTGGTTCTATAAAAAAAACTGGTCCTACAAAAAAAAATTCTGGGCAAAGCTGACGTAGCTTGTCTGCTGACGTGACAGTGCCACGTCACATGCCACATCATCACTGCTGACGTGGCAGTGCCACGTGGCAGCGCCACGTGGCAGTGCCACATCATCAATGATGACGTCATCGATGACGTGGAAGGTGACGTGGCAGTGCCACGTCAGCAGTGCTAACGTGGAAGGTGACGTGGCAGTGCCACATCAGCACTACTGGCGTGGCAGTGATGACGTGTCAGTTTCGATTTTTTTTTTTGAAAAAAAAAATTGGTTCTGTTACAGAATCAGATTTTTTTTTTAAAAATATTGGTTCTACTACAGAATCATAGGGTTCTCCACGTAAGGTGGTTCTCCATAGAGTGCTACTATATATATATATATATATATATATATATATTTGATTTTCAAAGAAAATGTATCAATCAAGGTTTCATACTTAATTAAATTATAAATACAATTAAAATTCTTTTAAAGTCCAACAATTAAGCAATGTCAACAATCAAAAAGACAAAATCATCCTTAAGCTCCTTGATTGAACCAGAGGTCCTACTTCCATTCCATTAAGACATGAGCCAAATACCTCTCCCAAGCTTCATTAACAGAGAGATCCTTCATAAATCCACATGAGACAATGTCTGTTTGAAAATCTGGATCAATTATCTGAGACAAGGCATTCAATCTGCTGTTTGAGTTGATGATGCGGAAGAAACAACACATGAGAGGGTATTTGCATATGAAGATTACTTGTGGCATAAAATAATGGCATACAAAAGATAAAGAGGAAAATAGGTGAATGATAATAGATAGTTTTGCAATTTGACCATAGCGAAAAAAAGTTTGTAGTTTAAGCAGTGCCTCACTTATTCCATCGACACCGGTTTGGTAACACAACATACTTGCATCATGTTGTTAGAGGATACATAAGCATAACAGACATAGAAAACGACAAAGAAAACATAGGCGGGTGGTTTTTTAAATTAACTAGATCTCAACAATATATTGGCTAAATTTTATTTATCTTGATGAAGTTAAATGCAAGAAAATTTGAAACATTGCTTTTCTAGGAGGATAACCTAGAAGAGCCGCAAACTTACAATAAGCACATACTTTATTATGGTAAAAGACTTGAAGAGTGATGGACAAATGTTTAGCATCTGTTAGCTAAAAATATTTCGATACATTAAATATATTCTATGACGATAAGTCATTTGTCGAACAAAAAGAGGATTAGATTAGTATTGGGAGAAGAAAAGTGGTGTTATAGAAGACTTTGTTACGAAAAAAGAACAAAACATCAGTTAATGGAGGATCACTTTCTAACAAGTAAGGATATATAGCTTCATAAACACAATATTTCCAGGAATAATAACTTATTTATTTGACAAGTTAGGAACCTAATGACCCTTCTGAATAAGAGGATAACTAGTAGGGATGGCAACGGGTTGGATCGGGTTGGATACCTGTGATATCCAAATCCAAACCCGAATCTGAAATCCAAATCCAAACCCGATCCAAATCCAATCGGATCTGGAAATTCAAAATCCAAACCCGATCCATCGGGTTTGGATCGGGTTCGGGTTTATCTAAACCCGAATTACATAAAAATTTCATAAAAAATAAAATTACAATTACAAATAAATATTCAGATTCCAAAAACATAAAAATAAATATGTCCAAGTTACACCACTCTAAATATCACTATCCAGGGACATATTACTTGGTGTAACTAAGTAATATGTATTTTTTTTAAGATTATATATATATATATATATATATATATATATATATATATATATATATATATATCGGGTTTTTTTCGGGTTTCGGGTTTGGATCGGGTTTGGATCGGGTTTTCGGGTTTCGGGTTTGGATCGGGTTGGATATAGTTAATATCCAAATCCAAATCCAAACTCTTTCGGGTTTAAAAATCAAATCCAAATCCAAATCCAAATCCAAAAAATCGGGTTCGGTAAGATCCAATCGGATCGAATTGGATCGGGTATCCATCGGATCGGTTTTTTTTGTCATCCCTAATAACTAGGAAACACTCCTCAAACAGCCCTGGGTGCAAACTTATCAACTGTGGACATAGAAACAAACACAAGGCAACTGAACACTTTCATGATATCGTTGTACAGGAAGTCCGACTGAAATTGGATATTTATGATGTACTTTTTTTGATCTAGACATGACCATTTGAGTAAGTGGAAACATAGCTCACAATTTTGGAACATGATTCTATTTGGGAAAAAAGAAAAGGGTCCTGTCCTGACAATTGATTGTCATGGATCATATACACAACAATCAGCTTTCGAACTGTAGGATCAAGAATTCAACGGCTAGAAAAATTAAGTTGTCCCCTATAATTTTTCGCGAATAGGATGATTGTCCACTATAATTTTCCACGGAGTGGCCTATAACTATATAAGCTCCGCCAAAAAAAATAGCGGATGGGGTTTTCTTGTTTATCTCCTTGATAAACACTTCACCCCCAATTATTTGTGCCAATTTCGGCAAGTTCTTGATGATTCAGGCGAGTCCTACACACATATCAGTTGACATCGATCATTGTGGTCTACTAGCAGGTAATCATTCATTTCCATTCGTTTGTAATCCAATCTTTGTAATTTAGCAAACCTAATTAGGGAGATGATATATGTCTCCAGCGGGATGTTCATGCATTCTTAGTGTGTAAAGTAATAAAGATGACTCATGTCTCTACTTTTGAAAAATGTAAGAAATCAAATGGTGCCCATGAAGTGTTTGTGTTATTTCCTGTGAGAAATTTTTGCTCCACGGAAGATTATAAGATTATAGAGGATAGACAGTCTTTCCACGGAAAATTATAACGGACAGTAAGTCTATCCGTGGAAAATTATAGCGGACAGTCTAATTTTTTTTAATCCTAATCGTTAAATCTTAATCCAACGATTTGGAAGATTGTTGTGTAAATGGTCCCTGACAATCAGGGCCCAGGACCCAAAAGAAAAAAGTCCTAGTGGATGTTGAATATATCGTCCACTATATTTTATCCGGAAAGAAAAAACACATCAATGTAAATTTCTGAATCCATAAATATTGGAATTTTTAGTATCTATATTTTTTTAAATTCACCATCCCTAAATTTAAGAAAAATGGAAAAAATTAAAAAAACCTTCCATTCAGTATTCGAAAATGAAACTACTTGAACTATAAAATAGAATACTAATCTAATCCTATGTCCTAAATTGAACTGAAATATTGTGCACTAAAAAAATCGTTGGGGAGTGCTCGTATACCGTGATTCTTGTGCATAAGCAAGGGCCAAGGTGTACTGGTGTAGTAGACCCGTTTCTTCCATTACTTCATGAATCTTCCGTTTCTTCATGAATCATGATTCATGAGTTGTAATTTACGTATGCGTTTCCTTATCAATTAACTGGTCTCGTCATTCTTGACGTGTTATTAGTCTGGTCTCGTCATTCTTGACGTGATTATATCCATCCTAGTCCTTTTTTTCCATTTTATCTAGCAAACAATATCATATTCTCTCTTTTCGTCGTATTCTCTCTTTTGTCGTAGTTTTTTCTGTAAGCATCCCATGGCTAGTTCGTCAAGACATTCTATCGAGGAAGAGTGTGCAAGGATGTCAATCAATGAACATGAAGACGAAGGACTAATCATCGAAGACAGCAATGAAGAGATACAAGCACCTAATTCCAAGTACTGCCTAGTGGGAAGTTTTTTAACTGGAAGGAAGGTTAACTTCATGGCGATGCAGGAGACTCTTGCAACCATTTGGCGACCAGTAAAAGGGGTATTTATGGAGGAGACAAATGTACCAAATTTATTCCTGTTTAGGTTCTTTCACGAACTTGACATGCAAAGGGTCTTGGAGGATGGTCCTTGGACGTTTAACAACCAAGCTCTGATGGTGAGAAGTTTAAAGATGGGTGAACAGCTATTAGACATATCCTTAAACGAGTTATACATGTGGGTACAGAATTACAATCTCCCAGTGGGATTCAGCTCAGAGTTTATTTTAAAGTCTATTGGAAACCACATTGGAAGGTTCTTAAAATCAGACACAAAGAATTTTCAGAGCATATGGAAGCAGTTTCTTCGTATCAAAGTAGCCATAAACGTCCACGAGCCATTAAAGGATCAAATGCGCATAAAGAAACAAGGGGGGAGTGGATGTGGGTGAATTTTAAATATGAGAGGCTTCCTTCATTCTGCTTCTACTGCGGAATTATTGGGCATTCAGAGAAGTTCTGTGAAAAACTATTTGATAATACAGAGGTTACTGAAAGAAGAAAGTACGATGCCTCTATTAGAGCCCCCATGAAGAACCAAGCAAATGTGAGAAAGAACCAGTGGCTAAGAAATGCAGATGGTGGTAAGATAAGCTAGATATCGACGGAGGAGGGGGAAAAGGAAGTTACCAATGACGAAGCACATGGTCAAAGCCAATCCAGAAAATCAGGGTCTGATAGGAAGGCGGGAGAAAATAAAATGATTATAATTGATAGCGTGATTGAAGAAAGCAATAAAGATAATAGTGGTAGGAACAACATGGAAATGATTTCAGCATCAAACAAAGAGCGGGAAATAAATAACAAGGAAGCGGGAAAGAGTGGGCTTCTCATTATGGACCCAAAAAGAAGAAGAATAGAAGATTCCAGTCAACATGGGCCACGTAAGGAGAATGTGAGTATGGAACAGGACAATACTGTATGCATGGAACATGACAGCGATTTAATCCAGCACAACACCGAGCCAAAAAACTTGGAAGGGGCGGGTTCCGAAGACGGGACTCGCCTAGCATTATGAGTATAATCAGCTGGAATTGCCGCGGGATTGGGACCCCGTGGGCCGTTCAATTCCTCAAGGAGATGGTTCTCCAAAAGCATCCCGATTTTATTTTCTTAAGTGAGATTTTGTGTAAAAAACTACAGTAAAGCGTGTTCAGTTTATGTTAGGTTTCGAGGGCATGGTAGTGGTGGAGAGTCAAGGGCATAGTGGGGGTTTGGCCTTCTTATGGCGCAACAAGGATGAAGCTACTCTTAGCTCATACAGCAACAACCATGTAGATATGCAGATAAAGAGTAGGGAATGGCCACATCTAAGGTTGACGGGCATTTATGGCGAGCCAAACAGGTCCAAAAGGAAGTTGATGTGGGATCTAATTCGTAACTTGTATCGTAGGTCTGCTCAACCGTGGTGCCTTATAGGTGACATGAACAATGTGTTATGCCATTATGATAAGAAAGGAGGTAATCGCTACCCAAATTGGTTGCTGCAAGGTTTTA
Organism: Saposhnikovia divaricata; assembly: GCA_036435485.1. Taxonomy (NCBI): domain Eukaryota; kingdom Viridiplantae; phylum Streptophyta; class Magnoliopsida; order Apiales; family Apiaceae; genus Saposhnikovia; species Saposhnikovia divaricata. Next base: position 12,293,012 of record JAZHRN010000154.1, on the reverse strand, counting down.
AAGAGGTGTTGGAAGATTGTGAGCTCAATGATATGAATATGGAAGGATACCAATACACGTTCGAGAGAGGTTACGGGACAGACCACTGCATTGAAATTCGTCTGGATCGAGCTCTTGTATCTTCAAGTTTCCTTCATCAGTTTAAAGAAGCTAGGTTGACTAATATGGAGGTTACAACTTCAGATCATTGCCCACTGTTACTAGAGGCTATTTCTGCTCCCATTGTTATTCCAGTGAAACGTTTCTGTTTCAAAAATGCTTGGCTCCAGGAGCCAATGTGTGCCCAGCTAGTGAAGGATTCTTGGACTAGCAATCAAGTAAAAACTTTAAGAGAAAAGATTGAACATTGTTCAGAGACTTTGTCGAACTGGGGATCAGAGATTACGGGCAGTTTCAAGAAAAGAATCCGTAATAGCAAGAGTATCATAAAGCAAACTAGAGGTCGTAGAGAGCATGCATCTATGAAACTCTATCTGGAAGAGTCAAAAAACCTGAATGAAACATACGCTCAGCAGGAGGTGTTCTGGAAGCAAAGGTCGAAGCAATTATAGCTGCAGGAGGGGGATCATAATAGTAAATATTTTCATAACGCAGCAAAGACAAGGCGCAAAACAAATCAAATCAAGCAACTATCGAATAGTGAAGGAAGGAAGTTTGATTGGAACTCAGGAATTCAGGAACTTATTATCAATTATTTCTCTGAGTTATTTAAGGCATCTTAAACAGAGTGGGAGAAGGTCATTAGCTGCATTGATCGAAAAATCACGGATGAGATTAATGAGGATCTGTTGAGACCCATAGAAGCTAGCGAAGTTAAGAAGGCTCTCTTTCATATGCATCCTGACAAATCTCCAGGACCCGATGGAATGAGCCCAGGATTTTATCAGAAATACTGGAACGTGGTAGGTGGTGATATTATTCAAATGGTCAGACATTTGTTTACAAATGCTAGTTTCGAGGAGCATTTGACAGACACAAATATCATGTTAATTCCGAAGAAGAAATGTCCAGAATATATGACCGATCTAAGACATATATCGCTTTATAATGTGGCTTACAAGGTGGCTTCTAAAGTAATTGCCAACAGATTAAAAAGTGCTATTCCCGAGGTGATTTCTGAGACTCAGAGTGCGTTCATTCTGGGAAGATTAATTTCGGATAATATAATGATATCTTACGAGGTTATGCATTATATGAAATGAAAATCAAAAGGTAAGTTGGGATGGATGGCTCTAAGCTTGGACATGAGTAAAGCCTATGATAGGGTTGAATGGGGTTTCCTTAAGGCAGTTTTAAGCAAGCTAGGCTTTCATGATAAGATAATCAAGTTATTCATGCTTTGTATAACGTCGGTGAGATACAAAATAAGTCATGCAGGTCGTGAATTTGGAGATTTTGCTCCATAAAGAGGCATCAGACAGGGAGACCCCCTGTCTTCGTATCTTTTTCTTATATGTATGGAAGGTTTTACTGCGTTAATAAGAGACTTAGAGAGGAAGAAAAAGATTACTGGCATCCAAGTGGCAAGAGGAGCACCTCATGTATCTCACATGTTTTTTCCAGATGACACGTACATTTACTGCAAAGCGGATCAAAATGAAGCGGATTGTGTGCTTCATATGTTAAATATTTTTTAAAAAGCTTCAGGACAAAAAATAAACATTGATAAATCTCCAATGTTTTTAGCAAGAACACGACAGTTGAAACCAAGGATCAGCTGAGGAATTCGCTGCATTTCCGTGAGGCTTCAGAGAACAGTGGTATTTGGGACTTCCAAATACGATGGGAAGAAACAAAACAACTATGTTTGGTTACTTGAAGGAAAGAATGCAAGGGAGAATTCAGGGCTGGGATAGACAATGGCTATCAAAAGGTGGCAAGGAAATTTTGTTAAAAACAGTCTCTCAGACAATGCCAAGCTACGCAATGTCGGTCTTTTTACTCCCTAGATCATTATGCCATGACATGGAACAACTAATGTCCAAATTTTGGTGGAAATCAAGTGCAAAGAAGGATCGTAGCATTCACTGGCTAAGTTGGGATCGCATGTGCGTAAAGAAGAGTAATGGGGGGCTTGGTTTCCGCGATCTTCGTGATTTCAATATTGCTCTATTGGGAAAGCAAGGTTGGAGATTCTTGTTACACCCGAACAGCCTTTCCAGCAAAGTTTACAAGGCGAAATATCTTCCTAATGATTATTTCTTGAATGCAAAATTAGGGAGCAACCCAAGCTACATATGGAGAAGCATCCTAGAAGCCCAGGTGCTACTGAAACAAGGAGCAGTTAGGAGGGTTGGTAATGGAAATAGTACTTATATCTTAAATGAACCATGGATCCCAAACTCTGATCCTTATGTTCATACAACCAACGAGGAGCTAGTAGGGAAAAAGGTGTCTTACTTAAGAATTGCAGGTATTAATCAATGGAATAGCGACTTAATTCAGGAGTTATTTGATGAGAGGGATGCAAGTCTCATTTGATCCATCCCTATTCGTGATATTAATGAAGACTCTTGGTATTGGAGCAAGGAAAAACTAGGTAACTACTCAGTGAAAAGCGCGTATAATTTATTGCAGGAAAGCAAGGCGTCGAATCACATGAGTGACAACTCTGGATTCTGGAGAAAGATATGGAATTTGAAAGTGCCCCCGAAAGTGAAGCACTTTGTTTGGAGAGCTGTAACAAACTCTCTTCCATCGAAATCGCAGCTGAGAAATAAAAGAGTCGATATAAATGTTCTATGTCCGGTTTGCAATCTCGAGCCTGAAACAATCATTCACATTTTGGTAGATTGTCAGTTTGCTCAGGAATGCCTCAAGGCTACTCTTCACAGAAATAACATGCAGGGAACTTATATGCATGGAAATGAAGAGTACATTCCACGGCTGAAAGAAGTTTTCCACGCATACAATGCAGATACAGTTGGTAGGATTGTAATGACATGTTGGGCGGTGTGGAAAAATAGAAACGATCTGGTATGGAGTCAGAAGGGAAGGAATGTGACAGACGTAGTAAATTCAGCAAAGACGGTTCTTGACCAATGGAAAAGCGCTCAGGATAAGTCCTTCGACAAATTTCTTGGTCTAATGACACAAGAAGACGGGGCTGAGCAGTGGGCATTACCAGGTGAAGGAAAGATCAAGATAAATACTGATGCAACTTTGTTTGAAACATCCAACTGCCATAGCTTTTCAATGGTAGTTCGCAATCACGCAGGGGACCTAGTTGAAGCCAACTCGAAGTGTAGATATGGAAATACAGACCCCGAACTAGTAGAAGCAATGGGAATACACGAGGCACTCAGTTGGGTAAAGAAAAATGATTGTAGAAGGGTGGAGCTGGAGTCCGATTGCCTCGTAGTTGTACAGGCCATTCGAAGCAACACTGTCAAGTTATCATACCTTGGCAACGTCATTGAGGACTGCAGGAATTTGTTACTACACCTACAAGATCGATAAATATCTCTAAAATTTGTAAAACGATCCGCGAGCAAAGTAGCTCACTATCTAGCGAGATACAGTAGTTCAATAGCTGATCGTGTGTGGAGAATGAGCAACGCTCACTCAGATTTTATCCATGTTTTGTTGCAAGACTTGATTCCTTAATGAAAATTTTATTTATGTGGCAAAAAAAAAATCGTTGGGAAACCTAGGGAAACAACAACTGTTTTGGGGACCAGAACACCAAGAAATGGTAAAAGCGTTAGTCATGGTTTGTGTGCGTGCGGAAAAAAGAGAAGGAACTATCGGATTTAACTTGGTTTTAAGTTTCTGCTACTAAAAGACCTTTCGCGAGGCACTTGAGAGCAAGTCCAATATTAAAGCTAAAATGATTATAGCTACTGTTATAATTTGAAAAGTAGTTTTTGGTTTTAAAATACAACTAGTGCTATAATGCATAGTTCTAAAATAGGACCAATTACATTCAAACTGGCATTTAAGTGTATTTTTATATTTTTTTAATAATAAATAGAATTATGTGATTGGTTGGAGATGATGTGGCAAGAATGATTATGCTATTTTTAGTCCTAAATATAGGACCAACTATCTATTTATGCTATTATAGGACCTAGTATAGTTATGCATTGGAGTAGTGATTTTACGAACTTAGTTGTATATTACAGCTATAGCACTAAGTATAGCTATGCTCTGATTAAAGATCACAGCTCAATGTTTTCATTTTCCACAATACTTTGATGGAATAAATTAACAAATTGGGTAAATTATTCTGCATTGCAAGCTAACTTTTCATAAATCTAAAGAAATTAGGTGCAAGACCTTTGTGGAAACAAATACGAGCAGAAGCTAATGATATACAAAGAGATCTGAGCAAATTTAGGTTTGATTAAGTCGGGTTTCTGAAAGATACAAGGGTTTCCACAATGTTCAAATAAACAAGGGTGAAGATTAGAGAGCAGAAGCAGATATTTGAAGCATAGGATTAGGTCGATGATGCTCTCTTTCTATATGTACTAAATAGAAGCATATGTCGATAAACATAATTTCCTACACCAACTTTATTTCACTCCTACTAACAGAAATTTGTAATGATACAAGGTTTAAAATCAAAGGGCATATCAGAAGCTTCATTCTTTTATTTTTTTCAACACCAAGAATCCAATGTAAACGAATCAATAATCAATGTAAAAAGCAACAGAAGCTCACAAAACAGGGGCTAAAGTTTTGATCCAAGCAGCGTCATCAGGAAGTCTTGGTAGTTTCCAGATGTGTCTCCACTAACTGCATCTTCGATGCTCTCTTTGTTCAAATTTTGATATTCTTCTTTGATTTTCTTCATATCAATGTCAGCTCGACTTACAATGGCTCTGGTAAGTGAACTTTCGTCAGTCCCAAGACCTACGATTGATTCTCGAATAACCTGATAATGTTTATACATTAAATGAGAGTTACTTATTTAATGATAAATGACCTAGTGGAAAATTTGTGCAGCAATCTCACCTAATAAGGGATATCTTCATCACATACATTCAGGGTTATCAGCTTAAATTTGTTTGTTAAACACGGTAATTGTAGCATAGAAAGACTTGGCAGAAATCAGAATATAGTCCAACAAACCTACAGCCAGCTCGTGCCACAGAAAAATGTGGAATGCAGATTAATGCCATAATAAAATCCAATATCGAGTTTAATGACAAATTACAGAATTCCAAACTGAAACAGTTTGACGAATTCTACAAAGTTAGTGCATAAAAATAAATAAAACTGCACAGCTTTTCTTAAAAATGATCACAATATTTATTATTTTTCTAAAGCATCATGAATCACATCAAGTTTCAAGGTTAATTTAATGTCAATATTAATGAAAGTTTTTAAAATGTGAAAATAAGATACATTTTGCGGAAGGAAGAAGTAATGTTTAGTTAAATTACACCATTCTACACTAGCCTCCCTTAAGGGATTGGAATGTTTAGCAAAAGGAAAAAAAAATAGAAGGGATTGGAATGCCAAGTAACTAGGGGATGGTGGAAACTGTCTAACCTCGTCATTAAGTGTTTCTTGCATGTAAGTGGAGACTATTACTATAAATTTGTTGTAGATGACCATTTTGAATCTTGCTTAAGAGTTTAAAATCAGATAATGAATGAGCTTAGCGAACATTCGAATTTTGCTTAAGAGTTTGAAATCAGATAATGCATGAGCTTAGCGAACAGGAAAATTTCCTGTAGAAACTTAAGGACAAACTTTGCATGGGACTACAGGTAATCCTCACATGGTTGACATCACAAACCCAGCAAATAATGAAGTGCTATCAACGTTTTAATCATTATTAAGCTAAGTTGTTAAGCATGGATAACCAGGAAGTGCCTGAGCAGTGGCAAAGATGTTGCTAGTGCTAAAAGAGGATTAGAATTCGATTTTCACGTCCCCCTCCCCCATACTTAAAGAATGTATCAACTACCGAAACAAAATAAGTTGTTGAGCATGCAATGGCATGATACTCATGTTTAGATAATAGGAGTTAAATAGAAAGGGAAGGATACAATACGTGTATCTGACTAGTTGTAAAGAGAAGAGGTAATAGCGATTAGTGTATTCATTCACCTTGGCAAAGTGTTTATGTGGAGATTCTATGCAGCGAATTACTACAGTCAAGATAGATTCCAGAATGCTATCACCGCAACTCTTAATGTCCTGTCAATATATTTCCATATATATTACTTAACAAAAAAAAATATATTTCCATATATGAATAGGAAAAGAAGTCAGGAAAACTGCATATTAAACAAATTTAAGTGGGAAAGTTGTACCTGTTCAATGGTATTGCCATACTTCTGGTTGTAGCACTGGAAAGTTTCTTTAAGCTGAGAAACATTCCTAGTGCTGAGTATTCGCACAACCTTATCATGATCTAGTTGTTTTTCCTCTATTGCTTCATGGAGTATCTTGGCTTCGCTATCTGCAACATCTGCATCCACGAGTTGTCGATCATACCTGTAGGAACTGACCAATGCCAGTAGAATCTGTGCAATACCACATAATATCTCGATTAGTAATCTTTATATGAAATAAGACCAATATGAATGTGTATATCAAGTCCTCAAGAAGTTTGAAATTTTCTAATAGGGCCACAACTAACTGAAAACTCAGAAAATATTTTTTTGTCATATCCCCTCTTCGTGACATTTACCAGATGTGAAAATAACAGTTTACAAATGCCAAAATCAAGTCTAATGCTGCTGGAGAAACTTGGTATTCATTCTGCTTAAAAAATTTTGTATTTATTATCAAAGTACCAAAAATGTAATTTCGCTAACTTCTTAACAACAAGCTTAATACTATAACTCTTGAAACAAATAAAAATGCTCATACACCTTTAAACCGGTTTTCAGTTCTACTCATACTTAGCTTTCCAAAATATTAAGAGGTTTTTGGTTGTTAAGAAACTAAAATCAAATAGGATTTTAGGGGTGATATCAAATTTGGTATAACAAATTCGATATAGCTAGTAAGATACCAACCAAATTTGGTATAAGGGGTGAAACCAAATTTGATATGTTAAGATACCACCCAAACGGGATTCTGATTACTAATACTGAGTACTGAGTATAAATGTAATAGATAAGAAAAAATTAGATATACAAACAAAAATTATATATATATATATATATATATATATATGCAGTTGAATTAACAAATAATTATGAGACATCAACATGGTTGAGCTGTTTCCACAAAATGTAGTATGCTTACTATCTTTGCGGACAAGTTTTCAAAGAGCGCCCTATACATTCAACTATACTTCAGTACTGGAGGTTTAAATAGCTCGTTGGTTTTGGACTTGGACAACTTTATGTGTTCAAAAAGTGGTGTAAAAAACCACTTCCTACATATTTGTTAAAGGCACAACAGAGGTAGTTGCTTATATTTCCTGTGCATTTTCTCAATTTCCAAGAGGCAAACATAAATATGAGTTATAAACTTTGAGAATTAATAATTTCTTGTAGTATGAAAAGATGACCATGCTCAACTGCTCAAAAATAGATTATATAATCATGATTTTAGAAGTTAATTTTACTTCCCTGATACAATTATAATCTGACATCATCAAATCCCCTGTATTTTTTATAATCTTTCTTTTGGATGGAATTGTAACATAAAATTACCTTAGAGATTTAAGCTTCAATAGTATTCAAGAAAGATGGACAAAATCTTAAGACATATGATGTGTTTAAAATATTTTTGATCTGATCAACGTACTATTCTTTTTATATCTGTTGCATGAAGGAATTAGATTATTAGAATTATAGTGATTTTCTTCCTGTTGGATAAACTAGAAGCTGGAATTCTGAAGGACACTACATTAGGTCAGTAGGGAACTTAAGCATGTGTTAGGCAATGTTAAATAACAGGACCTGCCACACATCTGATTAGCGATGCTACAAAACAAAAGCTTTTAGTGATGGTACAGAGTTCTGCTTTGTACGAACAGAATTCCCCATAGGTATATGGTTAGAACTCAGGCAGTGAAAAGATAGGAACTAAATTACCAGGTCACAAAGATGAACATGCTCATTTTCTCTTGATTTAGTTACTTATTATTAAGACAGTGAACAGAGTTTAAAATATATATATATAGTTCATTTCTAATACAGTAAAACCTCGGTAAATTAATACTCGATAAATTAATAATCTCTCTAAATTAATAATTTTCTGCAATCCCGACTTGGGTCAGTTCAAAAAATGATCGATTTTGATAAGATAATAAGATAATAAATTTTTTGAAAAACCCTATATAAATATATGGTCCCGATAATATTATAAATTAATATTTTCCTTATAATCATAAAAATATATCTATTACATCATTGTAAAATATGATTCTAGTGTTGTCTATTTTTTCTTGAAATTTAAATTTACATGAAACTTATTCCTAAATCCAGAAACTTGTGTGTGATGTTTTCGTATTGCATCAAAAAGTTATTATGTGTCTTAATGCGTTGAGTGGTTCTAAATGTAATAGCTTCAGATGTGTTGTATTGTCTTCAATATCATTCAACATTATTGAAGTTTCTTATATACTTTAGATCTCTGAACATGATTCAATTTATCTAGCAAGCTATTCATATCCATTTTATTACGATAATCTAGATTATTAATTATCACCTCAAGTTCATGAATGTCTTCTTTAGGAGTTGTATGTTCATTTAAGTTGCTTGAAATTTCATATATCGAAAAAATTTAAAATGTTGAAATTAAAAGTTTTACGATTTATATTTAAATTTATATAATTAAAAGTTAAATTTACAATTAATTTTGTTTACTAACAAATATTCTTTATAATTAATAATTATTAATTTATCAATTAATTAATATTTCTGTAAATTAATAGAATTCTCCGGTCATAAATATATTAATTTATAGAGGTTTTACTGAACATTTTTTATGTTTTTATTATTAATTTTGCTCCACATTACCAATCAATACTGCTTCATGACTGTGTATGACAGGATAGCATAGTTTAGGCCTCCTACAGGTTGTAGATGATTTTATATTGCACCTGAATTTTCCAAATGCATTCTTGGAATATCACATAAAAGCTTATAGTCATATACATATGTCAATATTCTTTCTACTGTTTATAATTTTCGGTAGAGCTATGTGTGGATAAAGTTCCTCATATACCTTCACTAACCAAGATTGGTTTCTAGTACTATTGCATGAGACCTTGTTCCAGAAAGGGGCTACTACAGCAGCATACTACAATACTACAATATCTGGAAATGTGAGAGAAAATGAAACTTGAGCTTTTTAAAGAAAAATTATGGGGCTCCACCAATAATTATTTTATAAACAGCTCAACAACGCAGATGGGAACATTAAACAGTAGGGTCAACATAAAGAATAATAATTGCATATATCTTGCATTTACCTTCCTGGAGGGTTGTGAAACGCAAGATATGATATCTTCTTCAATTGAGCAATCAAACATAGAACAATAGGCCTTCCTCATTGCCACCAGATGATGAGGAGAAAATGCACAAGCTATTTCAACTATCACTTGTAGTTGGTTGATGCCTTGCTTCTTTGACTTCAAGGCCTTATTTGCTAGCTTGGCATCTCTTTCAGAAGGATCATATGTCCACAAGATAACAGCTCTCTGTATCAAATTAAAAATAACTATGTGCAATCAGAGAAATAAAATCTGTATTGTAACAGTTCAGAATATCTTCTTTTTTATCAAAAGTTCAGAATAGTCAAATACTGTAATTTTTTTTTATTACCACATTTTTTTATAATAGTTATATTTGTATTTTTTTATCGGAGAGGGGGAGGAGTGAGGAATTGAACCCATGATAAAGGGGGGGAATGCCATTACCACTTGGCCAAACCTCCAACCTCAATAAATTTACCACGTTAACTAACGAACTTATACCTACTGGTCATTACTTACATCCTAGGACAGGCAGGTGACAGCTTTCAAACGGGTAAACCTACTGGAAAACATATTATCTTGTTGAACAAAATTTAGATACAGATCAAGAAGGTTAGAAATGAGATCCAACTTGGGCTGATATTACATTCACCATCACCCCCTCACCCACCTTGTAGTATATTAGAAAATAGCAGTTTCACTTACACGAGATGAAATACAGATAGATTTTGATCAAACAAATTTATATCCTCCAGTTATAAAGTGTTTTACTTCCATTTTGTAAGATTTTGAAGATTATTAGTATCCTGTGCTTCACTTCAGTTGTACCTCGAGGTTCTGCAGATAGTGCTATCACTTTGCTTTAGGACTTCTGGAACTCCAGAAAGCGATGACAGTCATCTCATGCAATCTTGTTGCACATATAGACTAAAAAACAAAATTCTTCATTTTGTAATAGACTTAACCTGACACTCGTCTCTGGATAGGCATACTTTCCGACTGTTTTACAATTCTAATAGCAAGTAGCTGCCTACTAGTTGTTTATTATCTAGATACTGCAAATAAAGATTGTGAACCTCATACTTTTCATTTCACTTTGAACTAACTAAAGAATTTGATAATAGTAAAACGTGAGGCTCGTACACAAAGATTTGGTCTTATGATCACAAACAACAAATTACTAGCCTGTATACATAGAATTAAATAATATGTAGCCCGAACAGCAAAGAAAAAAACCCATTTGAAGGAATCCTTTACATCCCAGCAACTAGCATATTGAAGAAAATATTAAATCCGATTAATATTTTACAGTTGTTATATGCATCTTGGCTTTGAGAAGAATACTAGATCAAATAAGATCATTATGTAAGTATCTCTCTTGGTACTGAATTCAAATAATGCTATTTAGTTGACCAAAAAATTGGCCTTATATTTCTCAATATTCGCTAGATATGTTATAATGATATAAAATCAAAACATATGATAATTAAGACGAAAAGGAAAACAGATATAGGTATTGTAATCTTAAACATAAGAAAACAGATTGTTCACGGGCATAAGACTGTGTTGTGATCAAACTCAATAAGAGTACTGGACTGAGGAAGTACAAGTGCATAAGTATCAATTCCTAGACTCAGAGTTTGTCCTTTTATTCATCTTTTAAAGACATAATTTAGTAGCTTGAAATGAATTTAAGAATCATGTAACACTTAGTATGAAAAACAAAAATTGTACAAAATGGAATAATAGCATAAAACATCTCCAAAAGGCTCTTTATACAAGCTCATAAGTTAAAAACAAAGAGAATTTGTCAACTTAGAACTCCAAAACACTCTTAGAGCCTCTTTAAAAAATTTAGAGCCTCTTCTCTCTACTCACTTTTAAAGAGCCTCCATCCTCTTAGCTTATCTTTATTGTTATAAAATTCACTTTCCTCCAATTCTTCCACTATTTCCCCTAGTCATAGTTGGAATAAAAATAAACAGGGAGCAAGTGTAAAGAGAATGGTGGGAGTTGACACATTAATCAGTGTACTATCTTACTATAAGTCACATAATTTATATTGCTTTTAGAGAGTTTGCGGGGAGGCTATTGGAGATGCTCTCAAAATAAATGAAATAAATGAAATGACGGAATTCATTATTTTCGTAAAAACATGATATTCATTTTAAGTTGGACCATTAAAAATGGCATAATATGACATTCATATTATACGACTTAATACTCATATATATATATATATATATATATATATATATATATATATAAATATAAATTTTAAGATTTGAATATGTGAACTAGCGGATAGCAAGTAGATATTTTGACCATACCTAACAGAAGATTTACTACTTTAACCATCACAAATACACAATAGTTAGTAGCTATGTTGACATGTATAAGTGCAGTTGTGGTAGTTTATTACATTTTGTATGATAAAAAATTAAAAATTTAGCATAATCGAACTCTCAATTTGTCTTAGCATGTAATCTCAATTCAAAATCGGAGAATAAAGAATAGGAAAAATGCATACCCTGAAATGACCAGATAGTTCAGATTTAAGATGAGTGATGAGGGACTTATTATAAAGCTGCTCATACGCATCTCTGATCAATTTCCTCTGCTCTGCATTTCGATGACCCAATATCCAAATCACACCCTTCTCATCCGTTCCCCATCCTTACCATTCATCATTTACACAATCAATGACAAAAAATCTCACAAACTAATTCTCATATACTTAACAAGAAAATCAAATAACTAAATATATAAGAATACAAGAAAATGGGACAAAGAAGATTGAGATTTACATAAATTCATCACAACGATATTTTGATTGCATCATATATTCATATTCTTAATTAATAATTAAGGGGATACCTTTGAAAGCTTTGTGGAGTCTTTCAGCGTCTTGGTCTGGAGAAGGAATCACATCCGGGACTCTGAGTGAACCCATCAGTAAGTATATATGTGTGTGTATGTGTGTGTAGTTGTAAGAGAAGGCCAGACCAGATGAGGCTAAAATTGCATGCTGGTTTAGGCTCAGTTCCAAGAAACGGTTTCCTTCTGATTATTATTATTATTATTATGGCGTTTGTATTGTTCAAACTTGAAATGTATTTAGTTAGTGAACTAATTTGTCGATTGACCGTTATGCCCTTATTGGGGGTATTCGTGAACATTTCACTCCTTTTCATATTTTCATATTTTGTTTTTCTTTGTAATACAAAAATGGAATATATTGTCCATTTCTATGTAGCTGTCTAGACGACTACAACTATAATATTAAAGATTTTTTTATTAGAGTGTGCTGTCAACAAAAATTTGAAAAAAGGATTAAACGTAATACGTGTCAATTGTTATAAAAATCGGTAATCGGTTTAAATTGGTTGAAATATTCATTTAAGATTAATCGGATAATCGGGGATTAATCAGAAGGATTAATTGAAATATTAATCGAATATTATAACAATATTTAATATATTAGTTTAATTTACAATTAAACATATCATTTTAAATAAATTCACCGGATTAATCGGATTTCAAAAATCGAATCGATTAGTTATTTTATAGAGGATTAATCGGGGATTAATCAGCTGAATCGGAGATTTTTAGAACCATGCACGTGTCATATGAAAAAATAAATAAATAATGGCTAACAATTTATACCGGATTTTACTCATTATATTATTACAATTTTTTTTTTTTGGAATGATTAGACTTATATTTCTTATAAATAAATATATATTTTAACAAATTTTAAAATAAATGAGAATTGAATCCATGACTGATGATAAGATATGAGTTACGATCACTTAAACTATCTTTTTTTTTTACGTAACTATCTTTTTTTTTTTTTTTAAATCAAAAGAAAGGGGTTTATATCAAAGTGGCACCCATTGTACTCGAATGTATCAAGTAGACCACCCATTCAAAATCGATATTATTTGAATCACTAAAATCATAATAAATATCAAATGAATACCTTTATATATGTACTCGGAAAGTAAAGGTAATTTTTCATCGAATTCTACACATTTTTCTTCAATATTACTGTAATCAAATGAAAGGTTATAAAATCTAGTATTTTTGATAATATATTTAGAATTTAAAAAGTTTATTTACTATTTATTTTTAACTAAAACAAGGAAAATGACAATAAAATTTAAAATATATAGTAAATGAATTTTTAAAAATCTAAATATATTATCACAAATACTAGAATTATTAACCTTTCGTTTGGTTATGGAAGCATTCAAGAAAAATGTGTAGAACTCAATGAAAAATTATTTTTACTTCTTGAGTACATTTTAAATGTATCCATTTGATATTTATTATGATTTTTGTGATTCAAATTATATCGTTTATGAATGCATGGTCTACATAATACATTCGAGTGTAATGAACGACATATAAACCCCTCAAAAGAAATCATCTTATTATTCAATTGAAATATCATTCTCAAGAGTCTCCAACAATATCAATGGAAGAGATACAAAAACTATCTTATCTTACTTTACTACAAAGTACAAAGTATATTTTATTTTATATTAATAGAACATTATCAATTTTTATGAAATGTAAGTGTTATGCCCAAATCTGGGCATAGATCCTAAACAAGCTCAAACGACTATTCAAGGGGCCCACCTCTCTTAATGGGCTCAATTATCTCCTAATGGGCTCAAATATCTCTCAATGGGCCCGAATATTGAAGAAGGATAAACAAGGCATGAGGCCCGATCAGGGATCACCTCTATCTCTTAAATCTCTTGAAGACACTCGCCCCAGGGGTCTCCTCACTACGACCTCCTGCTACTACTCAGGGCGTCCTCTCATGCCAATAACAAAGGAAAAGGCCTCTGCGCCTCTCACGCTAGGCCTCTGCGCCTCTCATGCTAGCTCAGCCTCGGGGTCGCATCTACCGGGGTCGCAACCCGGGGATCGCTTCGTTTGGCTCCCGTCAAAGGATCGCTTCGCACATAACTTCCAATGCGGGGTCACTAAAGCGAGATCACTATCTCCTCTCTACTGGAAGGCTCATGGCCAGATCCCTCGAGGTCGCATAAGTAGCTGGACACTAGGGTTCGCTTCGCATGGCCTGACCCCTCGAGGTCGCATGCAAGGCCCTTGTTACTTCTCTACTAGCCAACTCTATCCGTGCGAGACCATAGGCTTCCTCCTTTTGGGCCATGGATCATGGATACGGTTGATGACTCACTGCCACGTCAGCCCTAAACGAGTGGGCTTGGACTATGGCTTATCTCTTAAAACCCTAGCCCGTCTAGGTAACTTCTTCTCCAAGAACTACGTATGGCTTGATCCCTATAAATAGGGTACGTAGGCACCTTGTTTGGATACGCCTCAACTCACCCCTGACTATCTATCAACAAGATCAGCCACAAACAAACACCAATCTCCTCCCATGTTCTTCATGTTCATAGCAAAATATACGTATTTTGCTCCATAAATCCAGCAACCTCCAATTTCGTGTTGTAACGAAATTCTCCCTACAACAATTTGGCGCTAGAAGGAGGGGCAGTCATTAATTTGGGAGAACGATGACTAACTCGAACAAGAAGAACGGAGAGGCCGAGGAGCGAGACCCCGGGATAGCATATGACCCCGGGCTGCGACCCCCAAGGAGCGAAGCCAAGACCCTGGGATAGCTTATGACACCCAAATGCGACCCCGGGCTGCGACCCCGGGCTGCGACCCACGAGGAGGAAGACCCCCAGGAGCGACTCCATAGGAGCGAGGCCATGCTTGCACCTAGCGTAGCAAGGCCGGGTTCGAGAAGGATAAGCTACATCACTAGAAGCGAGACCAAGGCAAGGGTCAAGGTTCTAAGCGACCCACATCTCCTAGCAAGGCCCCAATATGGAGTAACTATCGAGATCTTGAGATGCCTCCTAGCGAGATGTCTTCTAGGGAGATGCCTATTAATGAGATACTTCTACATGAGATGCTTCTTCACTAGTGAAATACCTCTACGTCGAGGAGAGGGGGGACGCCCCTGATCCTTGTCGAGGAGAGGGGGACGCCCCTGATCCTCGCCGACAATGAGGAGGTCATCAACTATCTCAAGACATTTGGAAGAGCAAGCAACAAATAACGAGGCTGAACCCGAGGCTCTCATCATTGACCTCGAGCTCGCACTAGAGATGAAAGGAGAGAAGCCAAAGTAGTTGAAGATCCAAATGAGCTCAAGACCTCAATATCTTATTACATGTGCTCTCGCTTAGCCTTGAGAGTGCCTCGGGATAGCGTGATGAGGCCAACTAGCGGGATAACGTTGAAGAATTCAGGTCTACTCATAGCGAGATCACATCAAATTTTCTTCACTAGAGATGGTGTCAACTCCAAATAATACAAGAAGGTCGCTGAAACACTTTGATACCTCATCACATCTACAATGATAATAAGGACTCAGGGGGTAGTAGCATTACATAAACACCTCTTCTAGTGGGACATTTGAAATCTACGGGCTGAAAATGGTAAAACTATGCACATGCGAAGTGGATGGCTGGAGCAAAGTTGACTAGATCAACGGGGCCTGTACAAAATTGAAGCTTATGAAATTTGTGGGACATAGTTCAGAAATTGCTGCTCCGGAAAAGTTAATACAAGCTAGGCAAAGCTTATCAACATTAAGGCCTCGCCCCTACTTTATCAACGCTAGGGCCTCGCCCCTACTTGATCTACTTTAGGGCCTCGCCCCTACTTTATCAACGCTAGGGCCTCGCCCCTACTTGATCTACTACAGGGCCTCGCCCCTACTTTATCAACGCTAGGGCCTCGCCCCTACTTGATCTACTACAGGGCCTCGCCCCTACTTTGTTAACGCTAGGGCCTCGCCCCTACTTGATCTACTACAGGGCCTCGCCCCTAATTTGTCAACGCTAGGGCCTCGCCCCTACTTGATCTACTTTAGGGCCTTGCCCCTACTTTATTAACTTTAGGGCCTCGCCCCTACTTGATCTACTTAAGGGCCTCGCCCCTATGTATCAACTACAGGGCCTCGCCCCTACGTTTTAACTTTAGGGCCTCGCCCCTACGTATCGATTACAGGGCCTCGCCCCTACGTATCAACTACAGGGCCTCGCCCCTACGTTTCAACTACAGGGCCTCGCCCCTACATGTCAACTTTAGGGCCTCGTCCCTAGTTGTTTTTAAGGTCCAAGCCATCTCAAAGATGCGGGGATCGTACTTGAAACTATCTCAAAGTAGCAACACACATCCTAAGTTATCTACAACAATCAAAGGAATCTAAGCAAAGGAACACAAATCTGAAACTATTCAAGGCACTTCGCACCTGCGAGCACATACTGCATCTCAACGTCTAAAGGAAAAGCTAAAGTAAAAATGACATCAACCTGAGGCTTAGCGACTGCGAAGCAAAATTACTCCTCTGGCAAAATAAATTTAAGGAGCAGGTGGATCCTGGTTGACAGTAGAAGCTTCATTTACCAGCCTTGCCTCCTCTGTAGGTCTTGCTTCCTCTTCTAGCCTCGCTTCAGCGGCATCCTCTTCGACGATCTCCTTCTCCCGTGTCTCTGCGAAGTCAGCATTACCAGGCCCGAGATGGTCCCAATCAAAATTAGGGATTGTTCTGATGAATCCCTTCATGAACGTAACTTGGCCCTTGACCAGGAATGTGTCTTCAGAAATTGCAAATTCGGCCTTGACAGCATTCAGATCGCCTGTCAGTCTTGCGATCCCATCAACACTTTTCTTCGAAGCTTCCTCGCTTGATTTCTGCAGTTCCATCAAGGACTTCTAAAACTCATTCCTCTCCCTTCAAGCAAGCCACAAATGATGTGCAAGGTAAAACAGGTCAAATGGAGTAAAGTCAACAGGCATTTAAAACATTTACAATGATAATGCAAGGTTGCTGAAAGACTTTGATTCCTCATCACATCTACAATGATAATGAGGACTCGGGGGGTAGTGGCATTACATAAACACCACTTCTAGCAGGACATTTGAAAAATTGCAAGACAAGGCCAGCACCTAGCGTTACGAGGCCAACACCTAGCATTGCGAGGCCATAGCTAGCGTTGCGAGGCCGTACCTAGCGACGCGAGGCTGCAAACTCGACACCTTGCGATGCGAGGCCTCTCGGCCCCATAGGCGCAATCATGATCATTTGAAGACCCCATCAGCTATTCTAAAACACTTGGAAAAAAATTTAACAGATATGGAGAGGCGTTGTGGAGGAATTTATACATGCTAAAATCATTGCAACATGAGTCCCTTGTGCAAGCAGATGCGAGGCCTAAAATACAATGCAAAATTATAAACATCAAATAAAGGAACATTTGGGCTTGCCACCTCTACTTTTTAAGCTTAAGGAAGGGGAGATCCTTATTTGTATCCAGCTGAGAGCATGCAGTAAGTGCAGTGTTAGATCACGAGGAGGAAAGGGTTCAATACCATGTTTATTATGTTAGTAAAATGATGCTAGATGTTGAGACTCACTACACCAACATGGAGAAGCTCGTTTATGCCTTGGTTTTGGCCTCGCGGAGGTTGAGGCCATATTTTTAGGCTCATAAAATTGAGGTTTGCACAGCCTAAGGCAAGTGATGCATAAGCCTGAGACCTCGGAAAGACTTCTAGCGCGGACAGTGGAACTAAGCTAATTTGACATCGAGTACAAGCCTCGAGGTGCTTTGAAAGGACAAGCTTTAGCATATTTTATCTTGGAATTCCCTCTACTATCTGAAGGAGATGCTTGGGCTCTCGTTGCGACCCCCATGCCAGTCGAGTCCGAGGCCAACCAACAGAATTAAGCCTCATGGTGGGAGCTCTATGTTGATGGAGCATCTAATAAAGAAGGAGCTGGAGCCGAAGTCGAGCTCTTTACACCTGAGGGTCACAGGTTAAGAAGCGCAGTCCACTTCGCATTCGAAGCCTTAAACAATGCATCCGAGTATTAGGCCCTAATCAATGGTCTTAAGCTCGCAATTATAATGAAGGTGGAGAATCTCAATGCTTATAACGATTCCATGATGGTCACAGCTCATATTGGATGCGGGTGGCAAGCTAGGGGTCTCAAATTGAGCTCTATCTGCGATGTGTGCAGAGACTTATGAAGTCATTCTGGCAGTGAAAGTGAAATTTATCAGAAGGACAAAAAATGAAGGAGCAAATGCCCTCACAAAGTTGGGATCGCACCGAGAGGCCACCTTACTTGGTGTTATTCCATTGGAAATCCAAACTAAGCCTAGTGTTCCTGAGTAATTTGTCATAGAGGTAGCGAGCCAGGGGCCAACATGGATGACCCCTATATGGGAGTATATGAAGAATGGGACTCTACCCCAAGAAAAGAAGGAAGGGAAGAAGATTAGGTACCAGGCGGCTCGCTATATAATTTACGAAGAAGTCTATATCGAAGAGGGTTCAACACACCACTCTTCAGGTGTGTAGATGGTGAGGAGTGCAACTACATCCTAAGGAAGGTCCACGAAGGCATATGTGACAATCACTCGGGGGTAGTTCTATAGCCCAAAAGATTCTTCGCCAAGGGTATTCTTGCCTACATTAAAAAGAGATGCTTTTGAGTTTGCTACGAGGTGTGACAAGTGCCAAAGGAATGCCAATTTCAGTAATGCCCCAGTTGCCCATCTCACTTCTCTCATGAGCTCGTGGCCCTTTGCAATGTGGGGTATTGATCTTATTGGGCAGCTCCCCAAAGCTAAGGGATTAGTCAAGTATGTATTGGTGGATGTGGATTATTTCACTAAGTGGGCCGAGGCTGAGCTGCCAAAAAATTGAAGGACTTTGTATACAGGGCCATTGTGTGTCGCTATGGGATCCTATATCAGCTAATATCAGATAATGGGAAGCAATTTGATAGCAAGGAGATGAAGGAGTTCTGCGAGAACTTAGAAATCAACAATGCGAGGAGAGGCCTGGGGCGATAACAGAATGTATATCCAAGAGAACCATGAAGGACATGTGCAATGCTAGCTAGTAAATGGCGGATGGAATATTACCAAGGGTCCCGTGCAAGGATTTAAAAAAAAAAAAAGGTTAATGCATGGCTCGTTTCTGGCTTTGGCCTGCGAGGACAATAAAATAAAAAATTGTATGTGAGGTGAAATAGCGCGTACCTAGCGTTGCGAGGCCGCAAGCCCGATAGCTTACGATGCGAGACCACTTAACCCCATTGGCGATGATGGGTCAGTCTGTAAGTCTATACAGTGTGGAACTATCTCTAGGCAATGTTAAAATCAGTTTATAAGCAAATTGGAGCATATGAAGACTCAATCAGGTATCCCAAAGCACATGGGAAAATTCAAAATTATAAGTTTTCAAAGATGCATGGCCCACCAGCTAACATATGTGAGTCGGGGCTAGAGCCCAGCAACATGATGGATGAAGTCTGTCTACAAGGCTATAAAAGAAAGTGGAATACGAGGCCACAGAATCAAGGATCAAAAGGAAGTTAAAAAGTGGGGAAGCATGATCAGCTAAAATAAAACAGACGAACAGGGATCCGCGTGTGGACTAACAGGAGCACATGTGGCTTATTAAAAAAAACATGGTGTCCTCGCATATACATGTATAGAGGAGTCCTCTCATTATATCAGCAGGAGGAGGCCTCTCCACATATGAGGTCACGAGGAGTCCTCCTATTCTATCAGCGAGGAGGCTTCTCCACATAGGAGGCCACAAGGAGTCCTTTTATAATATAAGCAAGAGTTAATAAAAATATAAGGAAGCAGCGAAAGGCGAGGAGATCTCATCCAAAGTGAAAAAAGAAATATTAAAAAAGAAAAGAAAGAAAAGTCAGCGAGGTGAAAGTACAAATACAAGGACCACGGCTCCACAAGGTTGTAAAGAAATTACAAGGCGAATAAAGAGTACTTTGCAGCGCGACGCGAGAAAAAAAATGTAGCGAGGGGGCCACTGCGAGGAGACATGGGCTCGAGTTAAAATAAAAAATTTTGAAAGCTGCCAAGTGAGGAGTCCAAAATAATTTTGAAGAAATTTTGAAGATAAAAAAAATAGTTCTCCACTACAACTGCCTGCACCGAAAAACTGGGGTACCATGTACTGCTATGAGGAGGCCTCGCAACATATGAGGCTGCAAGGAGGTCCCGCAATGTATGAGGTGGCGAGGAGGCCTCGCGACGTATGAGGCTGCGAGGCGGCCTCGCAATGTAAGAAGCTACGAGGAGGCCTCGCGACGTATAAGGCTGCGAGGCGGCCTCGCAATGTAAGAGGCTGCGAGGAGGCCTCGCAATGATAAGGCTGCAAGGAGGCCTCGCAGCATATAAGACTGCAAGCAATCCTCTCAACTTATAAGGAGGCTTCTCATCATAATAACAAGGAGTAGAGGGGAGTCCTCTCATCATACTTTAAGAAGACCTGAAGATATATGTGAAAGCCCGAGCTCACATATCAGCTGGACAAAAGATACAATTATAACAATCTATGACTGCAAGGCCCTATGGGGTCGCCTCTCAAAGTCCCTGCAGAACCACATGGCGCTTGGAAGTACCTTCGAGGTCACTATCACTCACTTATACATGCCTTCGCATTAATTGAAAGACACACAACACATGTCATCATCTTAGAAGCTGGGAGCAAATCTCAGAATACGACAGTTGTCTACAACCATTCAAATTCATAGGGGTCGCAATGCAATCCCAAGGCACTTGAGATAGCTATGCTTTCATCTACAGCAATCTATAGCGAGCATAGGCCTCGCATCGAAGTTTTGACTCCACATCGCATTTTCAATGGCAATATGGACTCGGGGGGTAGTTGTTATGCCCAAATCTGGGCATAGATCCTAAACAAGCTCAAACGACTATTCAAGGGGCCCACCTCTCTTAATGGGCTCAATTATCTCCTAATGGGCTCAAATATCTCTCAATGGGCCCGAATATTGAAGAAGGATAAACACGGCATGAGGCCCGATCAGGGATCACCTCTATCTCTTAAATCTCTTGAAGACATTCACCCCAGGGGTCTCCTCACTACGACCTCCTGCTACTACTCAGGGCGTCCTCTCATGCCAATAACAAAGGAAAAGGCCTCTGCGCCTCTCACGCTAGGCCTCTGCGCCTCTCATGCTAGCTCAGCCTCGGGGTCGCATCTACCGGGGTCGCAACCCGGGGATCGCTTCGTTTGGCTCCCGTCAAAGGATCGCTTCGCACATAACTTCCAATGCGGGGTCACTAAAGCGAGATCACTATCTCCTCTCTACTGGAAGGCTCATGGCCAGATCCCTCGAGGTCGCATAAGTAGCTGGACACTAGGGTTCGCTTCGCATGGCCTGACCCCTCGAGGTCGCATGCAAGGCCCTTGTTACTTCTCTACTAGCCAACTCTATCCGTGCGAGACCATAGGCTTCCTCCTTTTGGGCCATGGATCATGGATACGGTTGATGACTCACTGCCACGTCAGCCCTAAACGAGTGGGCTTGGACTATGGCTTATCTCTTAAAACCCTAGCCCGTCTAGGTAACTTCTTCTCCAAGAACTACGTATGGCTTGATCCCTATAAATAGGGTACGTAGGCACCTTGTTTGGATACGCCTCAGCTCACCCCTGACTATCTATCAACAAGATCAGCCACAAACAAACACCAATCTCCTCCCATGTTCTTCATGTTCATAGCAAAATATCCGTATTTTGCTCCATAAATCCAGCAACCTCCAATTTCGTGTTGTAACGAAATTCTCCCTACAACAGTAAGCAATTTTGAAACTTTTTTCCCACGTTTATAATGTTTCTCAATAAAGGTAACCTCGATGGCTCGCTCTATCTAAGCAAAATCAGTTGGCAGAACCAATTATGGTCCGAGAGGGTCAATACACCCAATTGTGTGATGCTAAAGAAACAATTAATAATTAATTTTTTGTCTAGAAAATTTTGAAAATAATATGTAAAAAAGATTGTGTATATCACAAATAGTTTCATACAATGCCTTTATATAAAGGCAAGATGCTCAAGTTACAAGAAAGTGAAAAACCAGAAGTCATCTAATAATGATAGGAGAAGTTAGAAATCTAAGAGTCAAACAATAAATACATAACACTCCCCCTTGGATGACTCGTACAAACATCATGCCTCGTTAAAATCTTACAAGGAAAAATCCTGTGGGAAAAATCCTAGTGAAGGAAAAAGAGTACATCTGTTGTACTAATGAAAAAGAGTGTATCGTATATATCACCCCCTCATTGCAACATGACTATTAATGTCAACATATATCTCGAAATCTACGCATTCCAATCTTGTGTACTAATTTCTCGAAAGGAGTCGTAAGAAGTGCTTTTGTGAATAGATCCCCTGGGTTATCACACGAACAAATCTGACAAACATCAATGTCTCCCCTTTGTTGAAGTTCATGAGTAAAGAAGAATTTTGGGTCGATGTGTTTCGTCTTATCTCCTTTGATGTAGCCTTCTCTAGTCTGAGTGATACAAGCTTCATTATCTTCATATAGGACGGTAGGACTTCCTTTGTTGATTGAGAGACCAAGGACCTTAGCCACACACATTCTCGACTTGTTTCATGAAGTGCCAATAGTTCAGCATGGTTCGAGAAAGTTGCTGCAAGAGTTTGCTTTGTAGATCGCCAAGATATTGCGGTATCACCATATGTGAACATGTAACCAGTTTGTGATCTCCCTTTATGGGGGTCAGATCGATATCCGGCATCAGCGTAACCAATTAATTCCGCTTTTGAGTCTTTAGAGTAAAACAAACCCATATCCATTGTACCTCGAAGATATCAAAAAATTTCTTTCACATCAGTCCAATGTCTTCGAGTTGGAACAAAGCTACGTCTTGTCAATAAATTAACAGAAAAAGCAATATTGGGACGTGTACAATTGGTAAGGTACATTAGTGCACCAATGACATTAAGATATGGTACTTCAGGACCAAGAAGTTCTTCTCCTTCATCTCTTGGGCGGAATGGATCCCTTTTCTTTTCAAGTGAGCGAACAACAATAGGTGTACTCACGGGATATGATTTATCCATAATAAATCGTTTAAGGATCTTTTCGATATACGATGACTGGTGGACAAAAATTCCTTTAGATAAATGTTCAACTTGAAAACCAGGGCAGAGTTTTGTTTCACCCAAGTCTTTAATTTCAAATTCTCTTTTTAAATATTTGATCATTTCATGAAGCTCATCTGGGGTCCCAATGATGTTTAGATCATCAACATAAACTGCAATGATAGTAAACCCCATTTTTGTCCTTTTAATAAAAACACATGGACAAAGTACATTAGTAACATAACCATTTTTCAAAAGATACTCGCTAAGGCGATTATACCACATTCGACCTGATTGTTTCAACCCATATAATGATCTTCGTAATTTAATCGAGTAAATATCTCGGGGTCTTGAACTACATGTTTCAAGCATTTTTAATCCATCAGGGATTTTTATATAAATGTCATTATCTAGAGAGCCATACAAGTAGGCAGTCACAACATCCATTAAATTCATTCGGAGCCCTTCTAAAATTGATAAACTTATTAAAAATCTGAATGTTGTTGAATCCATTACCGGGGAATAAGTTTCTTCATAATCAATTCCCGGTCTTTGTGAGAAGCCTTGTGCAACAAGGCGTGCCTTATATCTCACAACTTCATTTTTCTCATCTCTTTTGCGCACAACTACCCATATATATCCAACGGGTTTTCACACATGCAGGTGTTTGGACAATAGGTCCAAAAACTTGACGTTTTTCAAGTGATTTTAATTCTGCCTCAATAGCATCTTTCCACTTTGGCCAATCATTTCTTCTTTTACATTCATAGATCGATCTAGGTTCATGATCCTCGATTTCTTCAGAAATGTCAAAAGCAGCTGCATATGCAAATATTTCATCCATGACAATTTCTTTTCTATTCCACCTTTTTCCTGAAATGATATAGTTTATCGAGATCTCTTCATTGTCCTCAATTTCAAGTGATCATCCTTTGTTTAGTTTCCTTGTCTTTCTTGGATTTTTATCCTTGGATCCAACAAGTCTACCACGCTTCTGGCGTGTTTTAGACTCATTTGCTAGCAATGTTTTTAGTCTCTTCATCTGGAAGTTTAACTTTACAAGGAACATTAACAGCTGGTATATGTGACTTTGTCAATGTCTTGACATCAGTGGATTTTTCAGGTAGTCTATTTGCCACTTCTTGTAGGTGGATAATCTTTTGAACTTAAAGTTCACTTTGATTTGTTCGAGGATCATAGTGAGACATAGGGACTGCATTCCACAAAATTTCTTGTCTTTCTTTATCAGATTTTGTCTTATCTCCCCCTAATGCATGAAAAACTGTCTCATCAAATTGGCAATCGGCAAACCTTGCCTTAAATAAATCACCAGTCATGGGATCCAAATATTTAATGATTGAGGGAGAATCAAATCCACCCTTAATCTTCTATGGGGTCCCATTTTTGTTCGTTGAGGAGGAGAGATCGGAACATAAACTGCACAACCAAAAACTCTTAAATGAGAGATATTTGGTTCTTTACCATTTACAAGTTGCATAGGGGAATATTAATATTAAGAAGTCGGTCTTAAATGAACTAAAAAAGTTGCGTGTAATATCGCATGTCCCCATGCAGAACTTGGTAAATTTGTTTTCATGAGTAAAGGTCTAGAAATTAGTTGTAGCCTCTTAATGAAAGATTCTACTAGACCATTTTGAGTGTGCACATGAGCAACAGAATGTTCCACTTCAATCCCAATCGACATACAATAATAATTGAAACATTGGGATGAAAATTCCCCCGCATTGTCCAATCTAATTTTCTTTATATTATGATCACGGAATTGTACTCTTAATCGAATTATTTGAGCAAGTAGTCGTGCAAATGCAATGTTTCGCGTGGATAATAAACTGACATGCGACCATTGTGTTGAAGCATCAATAAGTACCATAAAGTACTGAAATGGCCAACTTGATGGGGTAATAGGTCCACATATATCTCCCTGAATTCATTCCAAAAAATTTGGACACTCAATTGCAACTTTTACTGGAGATGGTCTTGTTATTAATTTTCCTTGATAACAAGCAACATATGAAAAATCTTTAGACAAAGGAACAATTTTGTTCTTGAGGTGATGTCCATTTGAATTTTCTATAATCCTTCGCATCATTGTTGAACCTGGATGACCTAAATGATTATGCCATATGATAAAATTAGTCGGGTCATTTGATTTTTGGTTTATCACCATATTTGACTAAACTGGATTTATAAAGGTATTATGCAATCCAGATTTATATAAAAGGGAGCATTTCCATGAATTTCTTCATCCCTGAAACAACTGATGTGATATATAAAAATTTTCATCATTTTCATTTATTGTCTCAATGTGATAACCATTTTTACGTATATCTTTGAAACTCAAAAGGTTTCTTTGTGATCTGGTGGAAAACATTGCATCATCAATGCTAAACTGTGTACCATTAGGTAACATTATATTTGCTCTTCCGGAGCCCTCAATAAGATCTGATGCACCAGATATAGTGTTGACATTAGCTTTAGCTATAATTAGATGCGAAAAGTATTTTTGATTTTTCAATATTGTGTGTGTTGTTGCACTATCCGCTAAGCAAAGTGATTCATCATCGTTTATAACGCATGAAGAGAGGCTGCTGGCCATATTTCTTCACAAAAATAAATAACACATGAATTAGAAATATAATTAACATTTCTTTTGATGATAAGATAAGTAACATATAAAGTTCAAACATAAAACCTTATGGTTCAAACATAAATATTCATAGTTCAAACATAAATCTTAACAAAAAGACAAGAACTTATTATTTAATTAATATTGGCATCATCACCACCAAATTTGACCACTTCCATATTGCCATCTTCAAAGAAGTCTGCCACTTCCATATGAGTAGAGCTGATTGTATTAATTTGATTCCTCCCTCCAAGGTGTGCTTCAAGGTGGGCAATACCCAAAGGATCACTTTGTTCAGTAAAATTAGTCTCCACACCCTTCAAAGAAGCTTGATAAAGATCAACAAGGTGCTTGGAGGTACGACAGGTACGACTCCAATGACCTTTCATTCCACAATGATGACAAGTGCTTTCAACCCTTTTATCATCATACTTTCCATGGGCTTTTTCTCATTTTTTGTCCACTTCTGATGGTGAGGTTTCTTAAAATTTGAGAATTTTTGGTGATCATGGCCTCGACCACGTCCAAAACCACGCCCACGTCCACGGGCTCGCCCACGTCCAAATCCACGTCCATGCCCACGCCCACGTCCAAATTGCTTATTTTGTCCATATTCATTACTAGTCATAACATTCGCTTCAGGGAATGGTGTTGAACCAGTTAGACATGCTTGGTGATTTTTCAGCAAGAGTTCATTATTTTGCTCGGCAAGGAGCAAAACTGATATAAGTTCAGAATATTTTGTGTATCCCCTTTCACGATATTGATGCTGCAGGAGCATATTATTGGCATGAAAAGTGGAGTAGGTTTTTTCCAACATATCGTTATCAGAGATATTTTCACCACATAATTTCAACTGTGAAGTAATCTTAAACATTGCAGAATTATACTCGTTTACACTTTCAAAAATCTTGCAAGTGTAACCAAACATAGCGAGCCTTAGGAAGTATGATAGTTTTCTGGTGGTCATATCTTTCTTTCAAATTGTTCCAAAGGGTTGAGGGATCTTTCACAATTAAGTATTCAGTTTTAAATCCCTCGTCAAGGTGGTGGAGGAGAAATACTATAGCCTTTACTTTATCTTGTTCGGAGGTTTTATTTCCCTCTTTTATAGTGTCACCAAGACCCATAACACTCAAATGAATTTCGGCATCCAAGATCCATGTCAAATAATTTTTGCCAATAACATCAAGTGCGTTGAACTCAAGTTTTGTAAGATTCGACATTACTATAAAATAAACACAATTTAAATTAATATCAATCTATTAAGACAAGATTTTTTTTTTGTTCAAGAAAACTAATACGAGCAAAGTAAGCATATATATGGGAGCAAATGAAACATGTATAGAATAAATTACAAGGTACACCCGAATAAGAAGGTGTTATTTGAGAAATATCACTATGTAATCTCAATAATAAACTTATTAGTCGAAAAGGCTAATAATATTACGAAGCAGATATAATCAATTTTACGGAGCAGAAAAAGGCTGAAAAACTGTGCAATATCATAAAAGGCTATATATAGACAAGTTTTTCATTTTTACACAGATAACAGAAAAAGAAAGAAAAAATGATTTAACTAGATATTATCAGGGAGATAATAAAAATTATAAAACAATCATAACATGCAAAATGGCTAAACAATATGTAGTCTCAATTATGTCAAAATTGAATTAAAAGAAGAAATACCATTTTTTTTGTTGGCCATGCGAAGAAAACTCATGATAGAAAATATCTATTATATCACTTTTTTTAGCCCCATTTATGAATTGCCTATTTAATCCTCCGTCAACATGTATGCATGCAACTTTCACACCGAAGATTCTATACAAAATTAGTAAGTTAGCGCGCAGTACAAATTTTACATAAAGTTGCTAACTAATAATTTTTGGAAGTAGACAAGTTTCTGATCTCAGGACATGCAATTATATAATCATCTTGAGTCAAGTCTCTACATATATCCTCCTGCCTTTTATTTAATTATACAGTAACATTAGTTTACCAAATACAAAAATTATAAACATAGAGAGATGGATATAACATGGGTGACACATATTTATGTAAACGCACATGTATGTAAACACAGATGTAACGTAATATGTAAAAAGGACTATGTATCTTTTGTTATCACAAATAGTTTTATACAATGCCTTTATATAGAGGCAAGATGCTCAAGTTACAGGAAAGTGAAAAGCCAAAAGTCATCTAATAATGATTGGAGAAGCTAGAAATCTAAGAGTCAGACAATAAATACATAACAGAAAATTAAATATTAATTCTTATGAATTTTTCATTAAATTTTTTTGTTAAAAGAATTCAAATTTATTTTGTTAAATGCTCTTCGGTCTCATCTACTCTCATTTTTGAAAGGGTGAAGGCCCAGAATGTCTCAATATCAAAATGGATGGCCCTAAATGCTCCGCAAATACGTTATTGCATTTGTCAGAACACCATATCACGCTGCATCGTGCATCGTATCATCATATCACGGTATTTCGTTTCCGTATTACAAGTAATACGATGCAAGATTCACCGTGACTTGCTATGGCAGCTACAACAGGCGGCACACAGTGTGCTGTATTTGGAAAATACAGTACACGAAATTTTGTAATAGAACCTGGATCCGCTGTACGAATTGCCGTATCTTATGTAAAAATTGGAAGGTGATACGGTGCACCGTGTCTACGGGGTAGGGGAGGGCCAAGCTTTTGTGGATGGGATATTTTGGTGATTATCACTTCTAGAAGTCTGGTATACATCAAATTTTAGTTTTTTTTCGAAAATTAGATCATATTTTTCTTTTAAATCTAAAATACGTCGAATGTAAATAATTTGGGGAGTGCTCAAGGTCATTGTTGGTTTCAAAAAATCACGTATTATTGATGAATTAATAATATTATACCACTTTATATATTTAATTAAAATTTTCACATGTATTGATCACATGGGGTGAAATAATATAAAAAATACATGTTACATATGATATATAAGTAAAATATTTTGTATTTATTTTAGTTTGAATATTCTGTGATCGATTTTCAAAGTATGAAGGCCCAAAATGCCCCAAAATCAAAATATATGGCCCTAAATGCTCCACAATACGTTATTGCGTCTACCGGAACACCATATCACACTGCATCGTGCACAGTATCATCATATCACGGTGTTTCATGTTCCGTATTACAGGTAATACGATGCACGATTCACCGTGACTTGCTATGGAAGCTACAACAGGCGACACACCGTGTGCCGTATTTGGAAGATACAATATACGAAATTTTGTAACAGAGCCTGGATCCGCTACACGAATTGCCGTATCTTATGTAAAAATTGAAAAGTGATACTGTTAGTCACAGAGGCATGCCTGTACACATCTAATTACAAGCCTAATTGTCTGTAATGGTTTGCATTACCTACATGACCTCTTAACTGAGGGAACCTCTAGTTGTAGAGTTTCTACTTGTTGTAGTACTTATAACAGGCATCAAATTCTACCTGTGTAACTGTATTTAAAGTCAGAGAATAATGCTTGAAAGAAGTTTAAAGGATCATGCCTCAAGCTTGAAGACCAAGATTGTCAAAATAAACACAGTTGGAATTTGGAGAATGAAGATTTGCCTAAGTACCAATTCGAGAAGTATGTTTGTTATATTCGAGAAGTCTAGCATTCGAGAAGTCAGGAATTCGATATCTCAAAAGACACTGTTCGATATCTCTGGAGGTCAACTAGTCAAAGCCTCATTCGAGAACTCAAAGATTCGACATGTCTAATACTCTATTCGAGAACTCAAGAAGTCAACAAGTCAAAGCATCATTCGAGTTCTCTAAGAGTCAACAAGTCAAAGGTACATTCGATATCTCAGGGACTAAAGAAGTTATTCGATATCTCGGGGATTCGATAAGTAAAATGCTCTATTCGATATCTCAAGGATTCCTGGAGAAAAGACTTATTCGAGAAGTGATTCGATATGTCAGCTCAACAGTATTCGAGAACTCAGAGTTATCGATTAAGCCAATTATAGTTCTCGAATCACCAACAGAGTTACTTCTCGAATACGATCTTGGAGACAAAATACTGAAGAATTGTACAAATTAGAAACCTGCAACAAGCCAAGACGCTTTATGGACCACATACTGTAAAGCACGTTGGAAAGCCTACAAAGAAGCTTGGAGAGATAGTACAAGAGACAAAGAGCTAAAGAAGTGGATCTGAACAGAGTTCTAAGAAGTCAAATCTGTAGCAGTTTGGATGTTTACTCAAGTAGGATAGACACATTTGAAAGCAAATTTGTTTGCTACCTTATTTGTTGTAAGCAAGTTGTTCACGTGATATAAGTGAACAACCCTACTTCTTTAGCAAGTATCAAACAAAGTGAGCTATAGTTTTTACAAGTAATATCTCTTTGAGAAAGAAGCTGAGAACACTAACATTTGTATTCACAGATTGTAGCAAATCTTTATTTAATACAATATTAGATTAAAGTGATATCGTGTTCTTGTGTTTATATTCCGCACTTACATAATCTGTTAAACACAAACACACACTCAGTTACACAACCAGATTCAAACCCTTAGAGCAACCTTCACCTAAAACACTTATCAGAAGAAAAGTTTGAGAATCCATTCACCCCCCTCTGTATTCTCTTGTGTGTTCAATACTCAACAAGTGGTATCAGAGCAGGGTGTTTTTTTTTAAAAAACAGAGAAAGATCATGAATACACCAAAGACTACAGGAACAGTGAAGGTCCCTAAGTTTGATAAAGAGAATTACAACCTTTAGAAGATTAAAATGCTGTTGTTCATCAAAGCTGCTAACCCTCTATATCCTGCGATACTCAAGAATGGTCCCTTTGTTCCGCAACAGGAGATTCCTGAAAATACTGTTGGAACTGTAACCATTCCAAGATCTTATGTGGCTAAAGAACCATCCAAATGGACAGAGACAGAAAAGGAGATGGTTGCTCTCGATAGTCATCTCATGTTATTAATCATAGATTCTATGGAACTGTCAATGTTTGCTAACATAGCCTCTTGCAAAACAGAAAAGGAGATGTGGGATCGTATTGAGGTGTTATGTGAAGGAACAGAGGAGGTTAGAGAAAACAAGAAATAGATACTGGTCACACAGTATGAAGCTTTCATGGCTCAGACCAAGGAAAGCATTACTGACATGTTTGAAAGGTTTCACAAGCTGGTGACTGAGCTACAGATGAATGGGAAGTTTTACAGCACCAAGGAGTTGAACATGAAGTTTCTATTGTCTTCACCAAACCATCTAGAGCAAAGGGTCATTTCTCTAAGAGAAATAGATTTGAACAAAGTCACATATGATGTGCTCTATGGGGTTTTAAAGACTCATGAGCTTGAGTTGCTTTAGAAGAGGGCTATCCAAGCCAACCAAGGTAGAATGGTAAACACATCATGTGCCTTTATTGTCAGCAAATCTGTTCAAGACCTAGAAGCATCTACAAGTCAGCTGATGATAGAAGAGATAGTAGATGATGAAGAAAATGAAGGTGAAGTGACTGAACCTATTGAGGAGAAGGAAGAAGAAGAGTTCTATACTCTTGAAGAGCTAGATGGCATGAAAAACACTTCATATGCTTTCATGGCCAGAAAGTTTCCAAACATCAGATTCAAGATGAACCAACCCTTCAAACCTAGACCCCAAAACCATTTATTCAACAAGAGCAAGGCACCTGTGAAAGCAAACAAGAATAAATTCAAAACCAGCCATGTGGATAGGTCATCTGTAAGGTGTTATAGATGCAATGACCTAGGGCATTTTGCCAGTGAATGCAAGAAGCCTAAAAAGAAGGATAAGGAGTTTCTAGAGCTTGAAGCTAAGTATGAGGCCTTTCTGAAAAATCAAACACAAGGCAAGGCCTACATAGCTGAAGGGAAGTGTTGGGATGACTCTGATAGTGATGGAGAGGAGCAAGAATTCTGCAACTATGCCTTGATGGCTGATTCCAAGGATGAATAATCTCTATCTGACTCTCAGGTACCATTGATATGTGTGTTTCTGAGTATAAATGCATGGTTGAACAACTATCTATTGAAATGTTTAATATTCATACTAGTATCACTGCTGCTAATTAAGAGATTGTCAAACTGTCTGCTAAGAATGAATTGTTAAACAAGAAGAATGAGGAACTTGAGCTAACTGCTATGCAAGTAGATAACCTTAAGAAAGAAGTTGAATATTTTCAGAATAAGGTTCTACGTGCTAGTCAGGTTGAGAAGGCTCTTAGGGATGAACTAGCTGAGAATGAATTCAAATTGAAAACCTTTAAGAACTCCTCTAGTCTACTGCAGTCCTACCATGAGAAAAACCAAGCTAAACCCAAGGCTGCCATTGGACTTGACTACGGCACTCTTAAACAGAGGAAAGGCTATGCTGTCATTGAAGATGACATAGTTGTTCAGGATGAAGTGCCTCACATTTTGAAAAAGACTGAGTCTCCAATTTTTAAAGAACCAACATTTCAAATTGATGAGGATGCCCTACTCATTAAGCAAATGTTGAATGATGAGGATGAGGCACAGTCTAGTGAACAACCAGCATCCTCTAAGAGTGAGAGTGTCAAGGCAAAAGCCAAGAAGCCAGTAGGAGGTAGACCTAGACCTGAGAAGTTTGTGAAGTTTGTTTCAGTTGGGAAAAATGAATCTAAGAAGAAAGTGGCTAATAAGAAACAAAACAGAAATGGCAAGCTAGGGATAAACAAGAATAATAATTATGCTTATGTGCCAAATGCCCCTAGGAAAGTTTGTCAAAACTGTTTTAGCACTAATCACTTAACTCATGCATGCAAGAAACCAACTAGAAGTGTAGCTAAGCCTTTCTATGATTGTTCTGTGCCTTTAAGACATAGAGATTCACCTTTCTGTGATAAACTTGACTGTATGCCATGCAACATGAATGTTATGACTAGTTGTTTTAATTTGAGAAGACAATTCATGGATGGTTGCATCAGTCACAACATATCAGTCACAACATTCACACACACTACACAAGGCCAGAGTCTTCAAATCCTCCTAGAGTTAGGAAGGTACCTCTGTCACCTAAGTCTAAGAATTTAGATTCTAAGACTTCTAACAGTGACAAGAAGACCAGTCCTAAGAAAGTTGATAAGCATGCTGTTTTTGATAAATCTGTTTCTAAGCCAAGTGGACCCAAACTTGTTTGGGTACCAAAGAAGAAGTAATACCTTTGTGCTTGCAGGGCAAAGAAAGTGAAAAGAAGGTCATGTGACTTTTGGACAGTGAATGCTCAAATCACATGACTGGTGATATGGCCCTGCTATCACAATATGAGTTGAAGGCTGGCCCAATGGTTGCTTTTGGAGATGACAGCATGGGTAACACATTGGGATATGGCAAGTTAAAAGTTGGTAATGTCATCATTGAAGATGTAGCACTAGTCAAGGGTCTCAAGCATAATCTGCTAAGTGTTGGTCAGTTTACTGATAGAGGATTCAAGGTAAATTTTGACAAAGATGAATGTTTGATCACCCACAAGAAGACTGGTGATTTTGCTCTATCTGGAGTAAGAAAAGGAAGCCTGTTTGTAGCCAATATGGACTCTGCAAACAAGGACAAAGTTTGTTGCTTCTACTCAAAAGCATCAAATGAAGATTGTTGGTTATGGCACAAGAAGCTATCACACCTGAACTTCAAGGCCATTAATTCTCTAGTCAAGAGAGAGTTAGTGAGAGGCATGCCCACACTTGAATTCTGTCAAGAAGGAGTGTGTGAGGCTTGCCAATAAGGAAAGATGAAAAGGTCAAGCCACAAGTCAAAGACAGTGACATCAATCACCAAGCCCCTACAATTAATTCATATAGATTTGTTTGGGCCTGTCAATATTATGTCACTCTCAAGAAAGAAGTATGCCCTAGTGATGGTTGATGACTACACAAGGTATACATGGGTGGAATTTCTAGCATCAAAGGATGAGGCTCCACAAGTAATCATTGAGCACATAAAGAAAGTTGATAAGGAAGCAAAAGCCAACAATGCAAGTGTTATTGCATTGAGAAGTGATAATGGAACAGAGTTCAGAAATGCCTTACTTGAAGCATTTTGCAAAGAGAATGGCATTTCTCAACAATTCTCAACTCCAAGGACTCCACAACAAAATGGAGTAGTTGAGAGAAAGAACAGAACTCTAATTGAGGCTGCCAGAACAATGTTGCTTGATGCAAAGATGCCTACATGTTTTTGGGCTGAGGTTGTGAGCACTGCATGCTACATCCAGAACAGAACCCTCATTAACAAAAACACTGGAAAGACACCTTACAATTTGATGACTGGAAAGGAGCCTACTCTAAAGTATGTTTATACTTTTGGAAACAAATGCTTTGTGTTGAAAGACAATTCAGAATATATTGGGAAGTTTGATGCAAATGCATTTGAAGAAATTTTTCTTGGCTATTCTATGGAAAGAATTGCATACAAAGTTTATGTCATCAGTCAAAAGAAAGTTATGGAAAGCACAGATGTGACATTTGATGACATCAAACTACCTGGATTAGAAGAAGCCAATGATGAAGATAGAGATCCATTAAAGTTTAAAAATCTAGATGATTCTGATGAAGAGATTGAAACTGAAGTTGAAACTCTAGTTCAACAAACTCAAGTGAATGATGAAGCAAGAGAAGAATTTGATCCATCCAATAGTGAAGAGACTAGCATCCAAGACACACCTATGAATAGTAGCAACTTCATAGGGGGAGGAAATGAAAATGATCATGTCTTGGATAATGAAGCAACATCAAGGTTGAGAAATCAAACTGAGCACTCAAGAAAATGGGATAGGTCACACACTGTAGAGCAAATTATTGGAGATCCAAATGCAGGAGTGAGAACTAGGAGAGCAACTCAAAATGAGTGTCTCTATGGTTGATTTCTATCTCAGATTGAGCCTAAGAAACTTGATGATGCACTGTTGGATCCATATTGGATTATTGCTATGCAAGAGGAACTGAGTCAATTTGAAAGAAACAAAGTATGGGAACTTGTGCCTGCACCAAAGAACAGAACCATTGTTGGAACAAAATGGGTTCTGAAGAATAAGATGGATGAAGATGGTGTAATAGTAAGAAACAAAGCAAGGTTGGTTGCAAAAGGATACTCTCAACAGGAAGGCATTGACTATGATGAGACATTTGCTCCTGTTGCTAGATTGGAAGCCATCAGAATCTTCTTGGCATTTGCTGCTCATTCAAATTTTAAAGTCTATCAAATGGATGTCAAGAGTGCATTTCTGAATGGGGAGTTGGAAGAAGAAGTTTATGTGCAATAACCACCTGGCTTTGAGGATCCACATTTCCCAGAATTTGTTTACAGCCTGCAATAACCACATTGCAGGCTCCAAGGGCATGGTATAACACTTTATCACAGTTCCTTCTTGAAAATCAATTCACTAGAGGCACATTGGACAAAAACACTGTTTTACAAGAAGCATGGTAATGATATTATCCTAGTTCAGATCTATGTGGATGATATCATATTTGGCTCTACAAATGAGAAGCTGTGTGAGAAATTCTCTAAGCTCATGCAAAGCAAATAGGAGATGAGTATGATGGGAGAGTTAACATTCTTTCTTGGATTGCAAGTTAGTCAGAGCAAGGATGGTATCTTCATCATTCAAACCAAGTACATCAAGGATTTATTAAAGAAGTTTGACTTAGAAGACTGCTCACCTACAAAGACACGTATGGCCACTGCCACCAAATTGGATGAAGATGTCAAAGGCAAGAGAGTAGATATCTCAGTCTACAGAGGCATGGTTGGTTCTCTACTCTATCTCACTGCAAGTAGGCCAGACATCATGTTTGCTACATGTCTGTGTGCAAGGTTTCAATCACATCCAAAAGAGTCACATTTAATTGCTATAAAAGAATCTTTAGATATCTGAAGGGCATTCCAAA
The DNA here is from genome assembly GCA_036435485.1 of Saposhnikovia divaricata. NCBI lineage: Eukaryota > Viridiplantae > Streptophyta > Magnoliopsida > Apiales > Apiaceae > Saposhnikovia > Saposhnikovia divaricata. The sequence continues at coordinate 12,257,017 of JAZHRN010000154.1, read as the reverse complement.
CTTGGGTTTATGGTATCCTAAGGACACAGGGTTCAATCTGGTTGGTTACTCTGATGCTGATTATGCTGGATGCAGAGTGGATAAGAAGAGCACCTCAGGTAGCTGCCAGTTTCTTGGACAAAGGCTAGTCTCTTGGTACAGCAAGAAACAACAATCTGTGTCAACTTCCACAGTTGAGGCTGAATACATAGCTGCTGGAAGTTGATGTGCTCAAGTGCTTTGGATTAGAAATCAGCTTAGAGATTATGGACTTGTGTTGGAAAGAATTCCAATCATGTGTGACAACACAAGTGCAATCTCTATAGTTGCCAATCCTGTAAATCATTCTAGGACAAAGCACATTGACATCAGATATCATTTCATTAGGGAGCATGCAACTAATGGAACCATTGAGTTGCATTATGTCTCTACAGATAAACAATTCGCTGATATATTCACTAAGCCATTGGATGAAGCCAACTTCACAAGGTTGGTTAGTGAGATTGGAATGCTGAATTCTTCAGAATCTGGCTAAGTGAAAATATCAACTAAATTGTTGCAGCAGTAAACACTTACTTTATCTAAATTCTCAATATTTTTGAAGTGAGTGTTGGCTGAAATATGATTTATAAATATTTCAAATCTGTTGTATATGTTGAAAATCATATTCGAATTAGCTTGAAATTTCTATGAAATTTTAAGATTATCACTATTTAATTTGTTAGAATATTCTTCATTTGAATAATTCTAGTGAATTTTGAAAAGGTAGTGAAAATTAACTATTATGAGTGGAAAGTGTAGCTCGATAAGTCAGAATTCTCTAATGACTTTCATGTCTATGGTCGACTTCTCTAATAAGATTGGAACACTCTTGAGTTCTCAAATAGTGCATTTTGGAGAAATCGAACAGAGACTTGCTTGACTTCTCGAATAGGACATTTGAGTTCTCTAATGACTGAGTTCTCGAATAGAACATTTGAGTTGTCGAATCATTTGAAAAGGCTGAATTTTCGGTGAATCTTAACCGTTTTTGGATTTTTATTCAGAATTTTAAATCACTCATAAAAACATATTTTATTTAATTTGGAATTATTTCTAAGTTAGATAATAGCCAGCTGTGAGTTACGAACTGCTTGAGAAATCGATTAAGCCTTTCTTGACTTATCGAATAGTTGATTTCTACTTCTCGAATGACTGACTTGTCGATACAAAACATATATCTAATCGACAATTCAAGTACTTCATACTTATACAGTTTTACATCTGTTCGTTTCATTTCATTCGATCTCTCAAGCATCTAAAGTTCCAAAACATCTGAAAACCCTAACTTCAAAAGCTAAATTTCTTCTTCAACCTTCATTCTCTTCTCTCGTCTCTCTGTGTAACAATGGGAAATACCCAACTCACAATTCCTAACCACACCAACTTCATTGCTATTACTAATGATGTGGAAGCACCCAATGCAAACTTCAAGTGCTTCGTTCGTTGGATGTCTGAGTCATACATCAAGGATGCACTCTCAGCCAACCCAACTCTGTACCTAGATCTCCTACAACAGTTTTGGAGGACATCCACAGTGGAAGTTATTGCTCTAGAGAATGCAGTAACCTCTTATATCATCTACTGCAAAATACAAGAGAAAGAGGTTACTATCACTACAGAGGATATGAATCAAGCACTAGGACTTCATCAGGAGCTGTATCACCCTCTGGTATCGGATGATGATTTGATTACATTCTTCGACTTTATCAGATATGCTGATACAATCAAGATTGGAAAAATGAACCGGAAGTGTCTCAGAAAGGAATGGAGTTTTGTGTTCGCCACACTGCTACAGGTGTTCACTGCTAGAAAGTCGAGTTTTGATCAAATCAGTGCACCTGCACAGCAAATTGCATACTCCCTGGCATATGATAGGAAAATCAATGTGGGTAATCTAATTATGCAGGAGCTATATGGGAGACTTGGTAAGAACTCAACCAAGAGAGGTAATGAAATTTTCTTCCCTCGTTTTATTCAATCTGCTCTTAATTTTGTAGATAATAAACTGATTGAATTGCCTGGGATGAATAGAAATAGAATAGGCTATCCGAAATCCATGACCAAACTCATTTTTGGTAACTTGGAGACTAGGAATGATGTGGATGTTAGGCTTGTAATAACCCCTCATATGCAGAGGTTATTTGAGTCTTACCCCCACAACATGCCAACATTTGCCTCTAAGTATGAGTTAGCACAGCCCAAGCAAGTAAAACAAAATGCTAACCCAGGGCCAGCTAACCAACCCCCTCAACCAAACACTGAACCAAACACAGAGCCACCTGCATCATCCTCTCAACAGGGTGGTGTCAGTAAAATGAAGAGAAAGGGGATAGCCTTTGAACCTTTGGAAATGCTAACAGAAGCAGCATTGAATGCTGAATTAGGCTTAGAAAGTGAGGCACCTGTGTCACCCTTGCAAAAGCCAAAGAAGAAGAAAGCTAAGAAAACCACCTCTTCAGTCACACAAATGGCTGAAGTTGTAAAATCAGGGGCACACAGTTTACTAGATGTATCCTCTCAACAGGGTGCATCTATAGAATCAAACATCCTCCCCAATGCACTATCTTGTAAAGAGTCAGCACATGGAAGTGATAATGCTGGCACAAGACAGAGTGGAGAGCACATCATACTTGAAACTCCCTCTATTTCTCAGGGGGAGTTGCCAAAATCTACTCTAAAAGACACTACTCTTCCAGAATCTAACACTCAAATTTCTTTGGAGCCTGCAACTCAAGCAATTAAGGAGTAAGGCAATGATCACCAAGAATTTTCTTCTCTTGGTGAGCCAATGGACTCAAGTGACTTAGTGCATGACACTTTGCTCACCACCCAGGAACCACATTTAGATGGTGAGGGAATGCTAGCTGGGGCATATCCTAATGACACCATCACAAACACAGAGGATTCACTAGTGTTCACTAGAGACTCTGTGCCTATGTCAACTACTGGTGTAACTCATCCCACTTCTGTGGAGACACCCGTAGTAGAGTCATTCCATCCGGTTACAGAAGTTGCATCTGTAACTGAGGAGTCTAGCTTGCCTAGATCAAGCTCTGACTTTCTATCACAATTGCTAAAGCCTGTGTAACATGACAGTGCTTCAGGATCAGGGTCTGCTCCACCATAATTGACGGTTGAAGCACTTCAAAGCTTAGTTGTGGATCAGATTCCTGAGTTTGTAAAGATAGCCCAAAACCTTGTCACATTTAATATGTCAAACCCAGACTATGAAGCCATTCTGCTGTGTCACAGGGATGATGTAGAGATGCAGAAGGAGAAAATAGCAGATGAGGCTGAGAGAGATGGGAATGTAGATGCCTGGCTGTAAGGGAAATATAATATTACTCTCAATGAAGCCCTTCAATATCTAAGAGAGGAATACCTCACTTCACTGGGTTCAAATGCTAAATCTCTGACTCTTGGTGAAGTGTATGAAGCCATGAATGATTCTTACAAGGGATTCCTCAAGGCTGCACACTAAGGGTGTTAAGACAGAAGTCAACAAGGTATGTGATGAAACAGCAAAGACAGTGGGAGAAATCAATAGAGAATTTGCTGCCAAGTTTCCAACTTTAGATCCTGTCCTCAAAACCATACAAGACTGCAAATCTACCTGCATCAAGATGGACAATGGCATGGTTTTGCTTCATGGAACTGTCAACAATTTAGCAACTCAAGTTCAGAATCTCTCTGGTCAGACAACAGATGCCAATGCCATGCTGAGGACCATGTTTGCAAATCAATATGGAGATAAACTGGTGACTGAGGTCCCTGTGCATAATATGACCAAGTTTGAGGTAGTGAGGCTCAAGGAACAATCATTGTCTGGCGTTAAAGCTAATGAGTTATTCAATAAGGTGGATACTTTGGAGAAAGAAGTGAGCTCACTCAAGCAGTCAAATGCTCATCTTATAGACACAGTAACATCTCTCACTGAGAAGTTGGACACTCAAGCTACCACCACAGCTGATGTTCTTCTTCATCAACAACTAATGCTGTCTGCTATGATGAAGCATATGGGGCTCCCTCTACCTGATGAATCTGTTAATCCCACCTCTTCCAACCCAAGGGTCTCTACCAAAGCCTTTGTGCCTGACAACAAGCCTAAGGGGGAGAAGAGGAACTCAAAGCCTAAGGGGGAGCAGCAGACTAAGGGAGAGAAGCCTAAGGAGAAAGGCATAATCATAACTGAGGGTGGTCAACCAAAAATCTCAAAACCTACAACCTCTCATGTTCAAGGCAAGGGCAAAGCCAAATTCAATGCACTTCTACCTTCTCTACCAACTGTCACTCCACCTCCTGTACACATCACTACCCCAAGTGGCCAAAAACAAACCATCACCTCTACTGTGGTCGTAGGATCTATGCCAACTGAGCAAGCTAAAACCTCCAGAAATGAAGAAGATCAACCAGTTGAAGTGGATGTAGGTACTGAGGCCAAGCTGATAGAAGTAGCAAATTCAGAAACTTATCATGAGGCTGCCTTCTTGAAGTTTCTGCAAGTCTCTCGAGAAAAGGTTGGAGGGGATACATTGGAGTACAGAAGGAGTCTGAGAGAACAAATCGAATTTTTGACAGTGATTCCAAGAAAGCTACATCAAATCTATCTCAAGGAGATTATGATGGTGACCAGTGGTAAAATATGGTATCTATCTTATGACACCTTGAACGCTCTAAAATTCACAGAGATTGATGCTATCCTGGGGTTGATAGAGAAGAAGGGAGAGAATAACAAGAGTCTATATGCTGATTTGAGGAATGGCCAACAAGCTAGGTTGCCTGAAGTTTACACTTATCCAAGGATAATTATCTATCAGTCTGGCACAAAGATTGAGAATATCAAACAGCTGGTCATTCCTAAGGATCTCACTCTCCAGAATCACAGACTTATCATTGACATTATTGATAAATTACAAAAGAAGAATAGGATAAGAACTGGTGAAGAAGTAGAGGCATTGCACATTCTCAGAACCTTCATTGCCATAGGTGAGATTCTAGAAATAGCCAAAGGAAGGAGAAATAAGGATGATTAAGATGAAGACAAAAGTGATGGGAGAAGAAGACATCACAGGAGTGATAAGGGTTATGAAGACAACAAGAAGAAGAAGGACAGCAAGGACAAGAAGGATGATCATAACCAAGGCAAAGTCTATGAGAGGAAAAGTGGAAAACAGCAAGCCTTAGGCATTGCTAACTGTAACCTCACCATAACACAAGACTCTAAGTCTAGGGTGAATACAGTTAGTAGTGACCTATCAAAATCTATATCTATGGCTTCTACAACTGTTTTGCCACCTCAAGAAGAGAAGGATATTCAACTCAAGAAACCATCTGTATGTTTCCAAAAGCAAACTGCTAATGGTGTACTACAATGGTCTACCAGCAAAGGTCACAAGTTTCTGCCAAGCAACCAAATGAAAAAGATCAAATTCAAACATGCTGCAAGAAGAGTTAAGCCATCTAAATCAAGGGCCCTAACTATCATTCCAGGATTAAAACTCCAACCACTAGATGAAGACTTTGATGAAGACCAACTACAATTCCTATGGGCTCAAAGAATCTACCATGTTGCCATTGTTGATAACTGCCTTGAAGTTAAATATACCGATGGAAGACAGAAGAAATTCAAGCAAGGGACATGTCAGTATTGGGGTAAGCTAGATGATATAGAAAGGATTATTGCTATGTTGGATTCTAAAGATAGAGTGGAAAGAGTATGGAATCTGGAGTTGATTGACTTTGTTAAAATGAAGAGAGATCACCAGGCAGAACGGAAAAAGAAAAGTGAGGAGCTGTTAAAGAAAAGAGAGGAGGAGTTTGCTGCTATGGAAGCTAAGGCTGATGAGTTAAGAGCCATGGGACTGTGTAGAGTCAAGTATAATCCTTACATTATTGAATACAAGAAATATGGAAGAATTGTGAAGATTAGAATGGACTACATCAGTTCCTACTCTGAGAAACAGCTGAATGAAGTTCTTAAAGATCTATCAGGCGCTCTTCTAATTGAGGAACTCACTGCTATAGAAGACATTGTTCTTGCTATGGAAGAAAATGTAAAGAAGAAAGATAAAGAAGCTGAAGAAAAGAAGAAAAATGAGAATCTGCAAGCCAAAGCTCAAGAGATGAATCCAAAAGGATATGGCTAGTAATTCTTCATAACTTGTAAGGATGCCTCTTTGTATTTTCAATCAAGTTACATACCTGTACTTTTCAAGTTTTATCTTTATGTATGATAGGCTTGTTATCAGACATGAAATTGTGACTAAGGGTCTTACTCACAATTTGGGGGAGATTGTTAGTCACAGAGGCATGCCTGTATACATCTAATAACAAACCTAATTGTCTGTAATGCTTTGCATTACCTACATGACCTCTTAACTGAGGGAACCTCTAGTTGTAGAGTTTCTACTTGTTGTAGTACTTATAACAGACATCAAATTCTACCTGTGTAACTGTAATTAAAGTCAGAGAATAATGCTTGAAAGAAGTTCCAAGGATCATGCCTCAAGCTTGAAGACCAAGACTGTCAAAATAAACACAGTTGGAATTTAAAGAATGAAGATTTGCCTAAGCACCAATTCGAGAAGTATGTTTGTTATATTCGAGAAGTCTAGCATTCGAGAAGTCAGGAATTCGATATCTCAAAAGACACTATTCGATATCTCTGGAGGTCAACTAGTCAAAGCCTCATTCGAGAACTCAAAGATTCGACATGTCTAATACTCTATTCGAGAACTCAAGAAGTCAACAAGTCAAAGCATCATTCGAGTTCTCTAAGAGTCAACAAGTCAAAGCTACATTCGATATCTCAAGGACTAAAGAAGCTATTCGATATCTCAGGGATTCGATAAGTAAAATGCTCTATTCGATATCTCAAGGATTCCTGGAGAAAAGACTTATTCGAGAAGTGATTCGATATGTCAGCTCAATAAAATAAAATATTAGTAACTTGGATCATTTCAAAACACAGATATTGTACAAGTAAATGAAAATAAAATTTAGAAAGTAGCCATATTTTGTAACCACTTTTTAATATTCAATTGCAGTTATATTAGAAAAAAGAAATATAACAAGCGTTACATATGTTAAGCAGATGCGTTAGCAATAAAATAAATAAAAAGGTAACGAAACACGTTACAAAATAGGACTAATTCGTCATTTAATATTTTTATTGCTCCATTATTGTCTTTATACCCAGGTATAAGGTATTACTATTCACATTTTGGTTATTTGTCTATAATACTAGTTCGTTGATGAGGATTACACATGGTATTGTACTTATAATAATTATGTATGGATATTTTTCATAATTATAACAAAACGTTAAATTGTATTTCTAAAAAGATTAATTGAGTGAGAGATTTTCCATATTGTAAGATCTACTCGAGAGTAATAGTTTTAACGAAAATTTTTTGATTTGATTTGATTATTTGTTTCTTATATTTTAATTATTCTTGTACATGTCACGTGTGTTATTATTTATTAATTTATTATAATTCATTCTTTTCTTTGAGAAAAAGTTTGTAACTTTTATTAGGAATAAACAAATCTGCATGGGACTACAGACAAGCTGCCCCCGATACATTGTTGAGAGCCTTAAACAGGATAAGGTTGCCATTTTTCGGTGCAAAATACAAAAATTAAGTTGGTAAACTTATACATCAAGAATTATTGTTGGGTACAATATTATGTCATAAAAGAGGACCAATGGACCATGCTATTAAAATGCAGAAGATAAAGTCTGCACAGGAACGTCCAGCAATAATGTATTGTTTTATGTCATCGTGTAAAATGCTTGTAAATTATTATTGGATTACGAGATATAACTATATATTCCCTCCGTCCCAACAGGTTCTTTACGATTATTGTTTTGGGACGTCTTACCCATTTCTTTACATTATCAAAAATTGTAACTTTTAATAATAAAATACATTATTACATCCCCTACTTCACTTTACTTTTTCAATACTTTACACTATTACACTCACTACAACCAGCTGGGAGGGTGGGAGGGGAGTAAGTATATATGGACTGTGAGTTTTCCATTTTGGATCAAAATTTATATATCACGCGTGTCTGAGCAAAATTTCTGCGTCCAAGAATTAGATCGAAGTACTCAAATTGTGAAAACGAAATTGATAAATAATATTAATTCGAATTGTTCATTTCAATGTGATTGTGACCAAATTATAAATATAAATTTATATATTAATGATCATATTGTTACATTAAATAGTAATTAGCTTATAACTCGTGCAATGCACGGTTCATTTTTTAATGTTTATAATTATATTAACTTTTTTAATATTAGTATGTTATTAATTTACATATCAAATTGTTGATAAAAAATTGATATATATGATTTTACACGTTCAATTCAATATTTATGCTCTATCTTGAATTCTTAAAATTTGATTTGGACGATTTTATAGCCCACACGAAATTAACAAAATAATCTTTATTTTAGTGATGGTTTAACAATTATTTTCCAACTAAAACCACGTAGAAACAAAGAAGAGAAGAAATTGACGATTTTTTACGTTAAAAATTCTATTCAATTTATGAAATCTACTAATATTTCGTTTTGCTTATCAAAATATCTTTCTTAAATTTGATGATAGTTCTACTAATAGCTAAATGCGATTTTAATAATACGTGTAAGAGTGATTTTATTCAAAACTATGGTAGTCGGTAGTCTGGTTTTGGTTTTCAATACGACAAAATAAATAAGAATCGTTACATCATAAAATAAGTAGATGAAAACGTTAGATCTGACATAAAAATATATTTTTTTAACATGTAAACTAAAAAATGTATTTATTTTGGAACGAAAAAGTGTATGTTGATGATTTAAATCATATATAATTTGGTTTTCTACGTTGAATATAATTATCACCATAGATCTTCTATACTGAATAAGATTAATATAAAATTCGTAATTATATTTTTTCTTGAGATTCTGAGTCTTTCCTTTTCAATAATAATTGTTAAAACATCACTAAATTAAAGATAATTTTATGTCGCGTGGTCTATAAAATCATCCAAATTTGATTTTTAGATCTCGAGATAGAGCCCAAATAGTAAACATGAACTTGTTTTAATATTAATAAAAAAAAAAAAAATTCAATTCTAATACAGCCATTTTTCTTCTTTTTAATATAATATACTCTTGATCGTCTATTTTTAATATATTAGATTTGCCGTTTGAGATTATTTTGATTGTACATTGACCAAAATTATGGATAAGATTCCCTTTATGCTTATTATATATAAGGATATAATAAGGATATAATTTCTCTTAATTTAATTATATAACATATTTATTTATAAAAGTAAGCATATATAGACAGAATATGATTAGAAGATTTTTAGGTCGAGAATAAACAAATTAAAAATGTAAACTCGACAAGCTTATTAATTAAGTTTTGTATTAGTAATTTTAAATTTAATTTATAAAATATATGTTGTTGCCCTTAACCTATAATAGTACTATTATATAATGCGATGCTTGTCTAACCATCCATGATCAATAAAAAAAATTAATATTAACAATAGCTATATCATCATGATAAACGATCATCGTCTTATACAAAAATTGTAGAGGACTAGATCAACAAAGTGATACTATGAATTTTAAAATATTTCCTCTTCACCTCTCCATCAATATACAGGAATAATGTTACAGGTTTGTTGATATGAATTTTAAAATATTTCCTCTTCACCTCTCCATCAATATACAGGAATAATGTTACAGGAATAATGAGTTCCTTAAACCAAATTCGAGAGTAACATGATAACATGTAACATACTTAAGCTCGAATCAATTGAACACATATTCTTGTGTTAGATAGAACTAGGCCCTTAAAATAAAGAAATACAAATTCTGATATGAGGAGTTCGAATTTGTAAATATTTTAACGTCAACGTGAGCTGAATTATTTGTTTACCGGGGCCCCTAGCTACCTCAAAATCAAATATAGTTGGAACAGTGTACACAGTACACATAAAAATAAATATTGCTAACCAATTCTACAACTGCTAGTGGCGGCTACATGCCATGTGTATATTGTCCTCAAGTCACAACTCAGGCTGAGCTGTTCATATTTAATCAATCTTATCTGTTTCATTATTTCAACCATCACGTTTGTAGCATGTTTTTATTTTATTAACTACTGCATACATTGTCACATTGACATAGATAGCCAACCCAAATCAAAGATATCGATGTGTAGAAGCATTTTATTTGTTTATAGAATAAGATTTAGGCTTTAGGCTTTGTAATCTACTACAACTGCAAAATAAAAATCGTAAGAGCAACTCCAACACTATCTATTTAACATACGTTCTTAAGTCAAATTATAAGGAAATGACGATAAAAGTTGTCTCCAACAAATTCATAACAACTCTTTAGGAGCTTCAATTGTTTCCTAAAATTTAAGATTTTTTCTTCTTTCCTTACTTCATTTTTTAAAACTTTGATTTAATATGTAAATTAATTTTTCAATAACAATTTAATATGTAAACTAATATTATATAAATATTAAAAAAATTAATATAATTATAGATATTAAGAAAGTAGTTGTGCATTACACGATTTATAAGCTAGTCATCTAAAAAAAGTTATATAATGCACCAAAAAATGAATAACAAATTTGCAGTATAATATATAACATACAATCCACGAAATAGCTAATAAAAAAAATTATGAACCCCAAATTTAGCAAAAGTAAAAATATAAATTATGAACCTCAAAACACTTAATTGTCCATTATGTCCTTGTATATAAGGAGTAAGATGGATCTTATCCTTAATTTTGGTCCCTTAATTTTGGTCATTATCAAAATAATTTTAATCTTCAAATCTAATAATAATTTTAAAAATAAATGATCAAGATTATATTATATTAAAAAGAAAATAATAATCTAAAAAAGGATGTCATTAAAAAAGGGTATATCAGAATTAAATTTTAAAATAATATTATAGTGAAGGATGTAAATAAAAAAGGTTATATTAGAACTTAATTTTATTTATTTTTTATTAATATTAAAAAAAATTCATATTTACTATTTGGGCTCGATCTCGAGATCTAGAAATCAGAATTGGATGATTTTACACCCCATGCGAAACTCATGAAATTATCTTTTATTTAGTGATTATTTACCATATATTATCCAAATGGAAACACTTATAATTTCAAGATAAAATATAATTACGAATTTTTACACCTTAATCATATTCGGTGTAGAAAACCTACGTTGATAATCCTATTCAATATAAAAAATCTAATTATATGTAATTTAAATTATTGACATTCACTTTTTCATATTTTAATATAAATACATGCTAAAATATAACATATTTTTTTACGCTAGATCCAATGTTTTTCATTTATTTATTTTTAGATGTAACGGTTCTTATTTATTTTGTCGTATTGATGACGAGACTACTGACTACCAAAATTTTGGACAAAATCTCTCTTACACATATTATTAAAACTGGATTTAGTTATTAGTACAACTATCTTCAAATAACAAGAAGGTTATTTTAATAATCAAAAAGAAATATAAATGGATTTCCTGAATTGAATAGAATTTTCAACGTAAAAAATCGTTAATTTCTCATCTCTTTTGTTTCTTGGTAGTTTTAATTTGAAAGTAATTATTAAACTATCACTAAATTAAAGATTATTTTGTTAATGTCACATACTGTAAAATCGTGCAAATCAAGTTTTAAAAATTCAAGATAAAACATATAATAAATTGAGTGTGTAAAATATAATATATATATATATATATATATGTATATATCTGTAAAGTAAAATGTAACGATACATGTAACCGAGATAAACATAACTCAAACACCCTAGAAAAACAGTAAAAATATTAATACTGTAGCCATAGGAATCCAAGTAGTTACAATACAAGTAAACACAATTTCTGTGTTAGTACAAAGGGATTCGAGTGGAAGACATTGATTATTCATAATCAATGTAGAAGCACATTATGTATATTACAGACGTACAGCCATTCAGAAGTTACAAAGGACACAGCTCTCATACACAAAGTACAAAGCAAATTACAAGCTCTGAGCAGACAACTACCTATCTCCAAAACAAACAGACACCAAACACATAACCATAGATAATATACACAGATTGTTTGATTTGTTTGTAACCGAGATTACAGAAGTCAATACTTTTAGTATTGGAGTGTAGCACCCTCGAGGTTTATATATACAAATATATTCCCCGAAACTCTTCATCTTATTTCACTTCTAAGCAAATTGATTTATCCGCAAACGAAGTCGAATTTATCGGTATATCGTATTCAACCCCCCTTCTACGATATCCAGGGACTAACAATTGGCATCAGAGCTATCGATTGACATACACATCGGATCCATATTGTTCGCACCAATCTTTTGAAATTATTTAAACTTTTGGAAATCTTCAGATTTGATTAACTTTTGGAAATCTTCATTATCTTTGAACTCTCCAAAATTTTAATTAATCTGAACTCTTCAAAAATTTAATTAATTTGAACTTGCATATTTCTTCGAAATTAATTAAACTTTTGGAAATCTTCATTATTTTTGAAACTCTCCAAAATTTTAATTAACTAGATTAAATATTTAAAATCATAATTAATATTTTCTCAAGTTGAGTAACCCTTGGAAATTTTCATTATCTCTGAACTTTCCAAACTAACTACTTAAACTTGGTTAAATATCAATTCGTGGTTTTGTATTTTTCTTTGAATTAATTAACTTTTGAAAATCTTCAGTTTACTGAACTCTTCAAAATTTTAATTAATTTAAAATATAAAAATACACAATGAGTTCTCAAAAAATTAGTAGCATCAAAGTACCTCAGTTTGACAGAGACAACTATAATCTATGGAAAAAGAAGATGATCCTGTTCATAAAAGCAACAAATCCTTTGTACATGGGCATCTTACAAAATGGTCCATTTGTTCCAACAAAACCGTTTGTAGAAAAGACTGCAGCGGACGGGACAAGGATTCTAGCAGGCACAATTCCTAAACCACTGACTGAATATTCAGATGCTGAAAAAGAAATAGTGGCCTTAGATGACAGTCTGCAACTGATAATAGTTGACGCGATGGATTCCACCATGAGCCACCAAATCTTAAACTGTGAAAGTGGAAAGCACATGTGGGATTCTATCAAAATGATAATGGAGGGAACTGATGAAGTGAAGGAAAATAGGTTGGACATCCTGACGTCTCAATATGAAGCATTCAAATCATTCTCTGGAGAAAGCATCTCTACTGTATTCGAAAGATACAACAGATTGCTTAATGAGTTGAGTATCCAGGGAAAGGTTTATCCAATCAGAGAGACTAACAGGAAGTTTATGCTAACACTGCCCCATCATGTTGAACATAGGGCATCCTCAATCAGGGAACGTATTGATTTCAACACTATGTCCCTAGAAATGATTTATGGTAAATTGAGGACCTATGAGATGGAACAAGAACAACGGGTTATTTCTTATGGCCCCGGGACAGTCGATAGCAAGAATACGGCGCTGCTCAAGACCACAGCTCTTGTGGTACAGGAACCTGCAAAACCTGAAGTACAAAGTGAAACAGTTTTATCAGCATCAGCAGAGATTATTGAAGCAGAGCTAGCTTCAGTAAATCCAGAGGTTGACGAGGATGACTATTACACTCATGAAGAACTTGAAGATCTGGAAGATAGATCCTTAGCATACTTAGCGGGAAGATTCAGCCATATCAGAATCAAGAGAAACCTGAAGTACAAATTCAGAGGATCTTCCAAATTTTCAAGAGGAGGTTCTTCATCAAAGTTCGGGTCAGGATCCAGAAGCAGCATCAAGACCAACATGATTGACAAGAGTAAAATAAGGTGTTACAACTGCAACGAGCTAGGGCATTTCGCCACTGAGTGCAGGAAGCCTAGACAAGCAACTGAAAGGAAGGAATCCTATGCAAAGAAGGATTCATACAATGAACTTAAGAAAGAGAACGAGAGACTGAAACAGAAGATGGACTCTATGATGGCTAAGCATAAGGGAAAGGCTTACATCGTTGAGGGAAAATGCTGGGATGATTCAGATTCAGAAGATGAGGAGGAATGTGCAAATTTCGCTCTTATGGCAGACTCCTCAAAAGCTTCATCATCACAGGTATCTCCTTTAACTATCATTGATTTAACCAATGCTGAATATAAATCAACTGTTAATGATCTAAGTGTAGAAATGTTTAACATTCATACAAGCTTACTAGCATCTGAGAAAGAGAATGCTAGACTAGTTGATCAGGTTCAAAAAGATCTTTCAAGAACTGAGAAACTAGAGCTTGAGATTGTTACTATTGAAGATCTAAAATAGAAGATAGAATATCTTGAGATAAAGGTTAAAAACAATGATGAAATAGAAGTCATTCTTAGGAAACAGATTTCTGACCTAGAATTATTACTTCAAGCTTATAAGAAATCTGCTAATACTCAACAAGACATCTTCGATAAACAAATCATTAATCAGTCAGTCGGTATCGGGTATGACTATTCAGCTAGTAAGAAAAAGAAGCATGTGACCTTTCCTGAACCAATATTATCTGATAGAAAGGACGTGCCTCATGTCTTGAAAGCAGTAGCTAAACCCCTATTCTCTAAAGTCATTCCTAGACCATTGGATGAAACACTTATGGTCATTAAAGAACAATTGCTTGTAGAGGACGAATTAAAGAAGGTAAAGGAACAACTAGAATCACCTAAGGAGTCAGTTGCTGTTAAAACTGAACTAGGTAAAAATTCTGGTAAAAAGAATAAAAGCAGGAATGGAAAAGTAGATGCCTACAAAAAGATTGATCGTGCATTTACTCCCATTACATCTAGGAAATCCTGTAACAACTGTAATTCTACTAGACATCTTACGCATGCATGCAATAAGGTTAAAGTAAAATCTGAAGGATTATCTAGTATGTATATACCTGTTATGCATAATTCTCATGTGCCATGTGGTAAAGATGAATGTATACCATGTGCCTTACAGATCATGAATTCATATTTCAAGTTAATGAATGCATCTACTAGACCTTGCATTGAAACTAGAAATAACATGAACAGTAAGCAGTCAAGGGCAAAGACTGTGAGTCCTCCTAAAGTTAGGAATGTGACTCCCTCCTCAAAGACAAATGTTAAAAACAAGTCTATCACTGTTGAGAAGGAATCAGTCCATGATAAATATATGCATGATAAAACTGTATATCCTGTGAAACATCCTAAACCTTCTGGACCCAAACAAGTTTGGGTAACAAAGAAACCTTAATCAATCTGTGTATGTAGGGCATTACGAGAAGTGAAAAGGTTGTGTGGATTCTTGATAGTGGATGTTCAAGACACATGACTGGAGAGAAGTCCCTGCTGACAGATGTGGTTGAGAAGACCGGCCCGATAGTAACCTTTGGAGATAACAGCAAAGGTTTTACAATGGGATATGGTAATTTGGAAAAAGGAAATGTTATCATTGAAAACGTCAATCTTGTGAAAGGATTAAAGCACAACCTTCTCAGTATCAGTCAATTTTGTGACAAGGGATACAAGGTTAAATTCATGAAGGAAAGGTGTTTGATTTCACACAGAAAAGACAAAAGCCTTACTCTTCAAGGAGTACGAAAAGGCAATCTGTTCGTAGCCGATTTGAGTTCTGCTAGTGATGGAGAAGTTAGATGTTTCTATGGCAAAGCTTCGACAGAACAAAGTTGGCTATGGCACAAGAAGCTCTCGCATTTGAATTTCAAAACAATGAACTCTTTGGTAAAAAGAGAATTGGTGAGAGGATTACCACAGATGGAATTCTGCCAGGAAGGACTCTGTGAAGCATGTGAAAAAGGGAAGTCGAAGAAAGCATCACACAGGAGCAAAGACATGTCCAACATTACTGAACCACTGAAACTATTACACATGGATTTATTTGGTCCAGTAAATGTTATGTCTGTATCCGGAAAGCGGTATGCCCTGGTGATTGTCGACGATTTTTCAAAGTACACATGGGTGTTATTCTTACAAACGAAGGATGAAGCATCTCAATTGATAATCAATCACATCAAGAAGATTGAGTTAGAAGCTAACCTTCCTGTGCGTATGATTAGATCAGATAATGGAACTGAATTTAAAAATGCAGTTCTCAACGACTTTTGCACACAGAAAGGTATTTCAAGGCAATACTCAGCCCCCAGAACTCCTCAACAAAATGGAGTGGTAGAAAGGAAGAATCGTACCTTGGTTGAAGCAGCAAGGACTATGCTGAGCGAATCAAAACTTCCTACCTACTTTTGGGCCGAGGCAGTGAATACAGCTTGTTACACTCAGAATCGGACCCTGATTAACAAAGATCATGAAAAGACTCCATATGAGATAATGGCCAACAAGAAGCCAACACTGAAATATTTTCACGTGTTTGGAGGAAAATGCTTTGTATTAAAAGACGGAGAGCATCTGGGAAAGTTCGATGCTAAAGCAGATGAAGGCATTTTTCTAGGCTACTCATTGGAATCTAAATCTTTCAGGGTATATGCAATTGAAGATCAGAAGGTTATTGAAAGCCTTAATGTAACGTTCGATGACACCAAACTCCCTAGTCCTCAAAAGGAAAAAGACTCCGACATTCTTGAATTTGAAAATATGACGGAGTACAATATAGATGGTGAAGATGAACCTGCAGCTGTTACTGGTAACAATGGAAACAATGATGATGATCCAGATTCAAGTACTGATCATGGAGGCAACAACTCTCAGACTCAATCTAGTCAGTCTACTAGCCAGAGTAGAAGATCATCAGATCATACCAGCAACAACTCAGGGGGAGATGAAAGTAATGAAGGATCAACTAGTCAAACTCAACACAATGATAATCAAGGAGAATCATCAAGATCGTATCTGCCAAGACAAAGAGTATGGAATAAAGACCATCCTTTTCATCTGATCATTGGTGATGCAGAAAGTGGAGTTAGAACTAGAAGAGCTACGCAAAATGAATCTTTATATTCTGGATTTCTGTCAGAATTAGAACCTAAAAAGGTTGAAGAAGCTCTAGAAGATCCAGATTGGGTTATTGTAATGCAAGAAGAGCTCAATCAGTTTGAAAGGCAGAAAGTATGGAAGCTTGTACCCAGGCCAAAAGACAGATCAGTAATCGGCACAAGATGGGTATACAGAAACAAGCTCGATGAAGATGGCATTGTTACGAGGAACAAGGCCAGACTGGTTGCTAAAGGTTATTCTCAAGAAGAGGGAATAGACTATGATGAAACATACGCACCAGTAGCTAGACTTGAGGCCATCAGGATGTTTCTGGCATTTGCTGCACATTCCAATTTCAAAGTATATCAAATGGATGTGAAAAGCGCTTTCCTGAACGGAGAACTGGAAGAAGAAGTATACGTTGAACAGCCCCCAGGCTTTGAAAATCCAGATTTTGCGGATTTTGTGTACTTTCTCTTTAAAGCTCTCTATGGACTCAAACAAGCACCAAGGACATGGTATGACACTCTATCTCTATTTTTACTTGAAAATGGTTTCACGAGAGGTGTCATTGATAAAACTCTATTTTATAAAATGCATAAAGATGACATGATATTAGTACAAGTATATGTAGACGATATTATATTTGGTTCTACTAACAATGAGCTATGCAAGAAGTTTGCTAAGCTTATGCAGAATAGATATGAGATGAGCATGATGGGCGAGTTGTCTTATTTTCTTGGACTCCAAGTGATTCAAAGGCAAGATGGAATATTCATTTGCCAGTCCAAGTACATTCGTGAACTTCTCAAGAAGTACAACATGGATGATTCAACTCCAGCAAGAACTCCCATGCCAACTGCCACTAAGCTTGATCTGGACAAAACCGGTAAGAAGGTTGACATCACAAGCTATAGAGGTATGATTGGTTCGTTACTCTATCTCACTGCTAGTAGACCCGACATAATGTTTGCAACATGCTTATGTGCTAGGTTTCAGTCTGACCCTAAGGAATCACATCTTATAGCCGTTAAACGAATTTTTAGATACCTTAAGGGGACCCCCACTCTTGGGATTTGGTACCCTAAAGGTACAGGTTTTAACCTTGTAGGCTATACAGACTCTGATTTTGCAGGTTGTAGGATTGATCGAAAGAGTACTTCAGGAAGCTGTCAGTTTCTAGGACAAAGGTTGATATCCTGGTTTAGCAAGAAACAGCACTCAGTATCTACCTCTACTGCCGAAGCAGAATACATTGCAGCCGGTAGTTGCTGTGCGCAGATCTTGTGGATGAGAAACCAGCTCAGAGATTATGGCTTGATGTTGGAAAAGATCCCAATCTATTGTGACAACACAAGTGCCATTGCAATCTCGAACAATCCTGTCCAGCACTCTAAAACCAAGCACATTGATATCAGGTATCATTTCATTAGAGAACATGTCATGAACGGGACGATAGAATTACATTTCGTACCGACAGAGGAACAAATAGCAGACATTTTCACCAAACCACTGGACGAAGGTACGTTTTCTAGATTGGTTTGTGAACTTGGCATGTTAAATTTAACTGATTAAACTTCTTTAATCGGACTTTAAACTGCTATATCTGTTCCTGATTAGTTTACAAGTATGATAACATGCATATCCTTTGTACTTGTAAATTAATATAGCTAAACCCTCGCATGTTTAGTTATTCCTAAATTTATTTTAGTTAAAATATGGAAGTAAAGCGATTCATTATAATTATCTGCTCCGTATTTTAAGTAAAATAAATCAGTAATGTAATTATTTTTAACATTTGTTAATTAACAAATATTAGTCCATAATATTTTTGTTAATTAATTTGAGTTGTTAAAATAATTATATGTTAATATTTTTATTTGTTGATTTGTATTTTACTTTAAAAAAAAATAATAATAATAATAATAATAATAAAAATCAAATTCGGTTTACTTTGTAAATATTCAAAACCGAACTTATCTTTTTTATTATCCAACCGAACCTCTCTCTAATCACCATTAACACTCATGAACTCAAGTTTTTTTATTCGACCACTGCTGAAAATCTACTCGGCCAAAATTTGTTTAAAAATCATATTTGTGATCCTTGTTCGATTATCTTTCAATCTATCCGAATATAATTGTATTTGGTTAAGTATTAAAGAAAAAGATTTTTCAAAAATTGATTTCTAAAAACGTAGATCTACAAGTATTTAATCGGTAAAATATTTTTTCGAAACCGTGATAGTGTTCTAAATTTCTCGTAGAATAACATACTTTAATTTCATTAATTTCGAGAAATTTAAATTTTTAGTGTTTTTCGGCTCGTTTTAACTGTAAAATTATATCGAATATCATTGGTTATTTTAAATTATTTGTTCATTTGTGTAAAATGGCTTATAATTTTAAATTGGAAAATACCAATTCGGTAATTGAATTTAAGTTAAGTACAATGCCCGAGATGTTTAAATCATGGACATTATTCTTAATGAATTATTCAAATGTTCGGTATGCTCTTACAGCTAAAATTGATTTAAATTATGACATGCTGAGTCATATGTACCTAAATATTTTCAATGAAAATGATATTGTGGGCTTCACTTTTACTCAAGGTACTAGAGTCATCAGGGTGACAGAACAAGATTTAGCTGCAATTCTAAATTTACCAACAGATAATTTTGTTCCTGATCCAACTGATGAGCAGTTGTTAGAATTCATCAACAGTATTAATTATCATTAAAATGGAGTTCGTCTTACTATAAACGACATTAATAGTGTTAAGAAACAGCACTTGACGAAGGGCTGGAATTTCTTTTATCATGTTATGGTACATGTTTTCTCTGCCAAAGCAAGTAAAGGAGGACACAGCAAGCTTCCCAGCTATATAACTAGAATTGGTTATGCTGTGGCAAACAATTTAGGTATTAACTTTGGTAAGATATTGATGAATCAGATAGTGATAGCTATGGGACCAAGAGGGTATAGGAACATTCACGAAGGTGATGTCATATGTCACTACCCTAGGTTTCTTCAGCTAGTCCTAAACTCGGTACTAACCAGTGAAGAAAAATTGACTTATGCCAATAGTCAAAAATGTCCACCAAGCAGGGTATTCAATTTGTTTGCATCACGTCTAAACAACAAAGCAGGCTATGATAATAATAGTCCACTTGTGTTAACAAATTTCTTGACAAGATGTTTTGCAGATATAACTTCAGGTAATCCTCAAGGCTTGCAGGCTTTATTAAACAATGGAGGAGGAGAACCTGTAGCACAACAAAATGAACCCGTGCAGCAGCAGGATGAAGAACTAGAGATTGAACCTCAGGTAGCACCAGATACAGAAACTAGTATGGACCAAGAAAGATCCACCGGGAGACATCAAAATTTGTTTAATTTTGATATGAATGATTGCTATATTCCAGAGTCTCCAGGTATGGAAGTTAATCCTTCTCATATTAGTAATTTTCTTACTTTTGATATGTCTGATCTGCCTGACGAAAATCTTCAGTTCCACATCTCATCCCCAAGGATGTTAGGACAAGTCATAGAATCTGGAAACCAACATATTCTTAACACAGACTTAGAGCCAAACACACAAACAGAACCATCCAACACTCAAAGAACTGGAAAAAGAAAACTTATTGAGAGTGAGGGAGAAAGTGCCCAAAGTGCACTAAAGGATGTTTCTGAAAACCCAGTAGCTCTGCCTCCCACAAAGATGATAAGAATTGAACCTGAGGCAACTACTAACCCCCATGTCTC
The DNA here is from genome assembly GCA_036435485.1 of Saposhnikovia divaricata. Taxonomy (NCBI): domain Eukaryota; kingdom Viridiplantae; phylum Streptophyta; class Magnoliopsida; order Apiales; family Apiaceae; genus Saposhnikovia; species Saposhnikovia divaricata. Next base: position 12,236,225 of record JAZHRN010000154.1, on the reverse strand, counting down.
TTCCCAAAAAGATACATTGGTTGAACAGGCAAATATACAGTCCCTAGTGTCTGTCTCTCAACAGACTGATACTATTGAAATTGACCCGTCTGCCAGGGTATCTGAAAGAGTGTCACCACCTCAAACACAAATCATTACTATGCACAGTGAGGTTGCACACACTCAGGGGGAATTGACAGCAGCACACATTCTATCTACCATATCAGGGCTAGATACGAGTGTTGTGGGTTCTTTAATGAACCAAACGCCTTCACAGGCATCAGAGGAAAAATTTGATTCATTGCCAATTATAGAATCATTTTCTCCCCTCCCAGAAGGAACATTTCTGGCTCCCATACGGGATTTTCCACTCGCAGTTTCGACTGGAGAAAGTGGAAGGCAACTCGGACAGTTCACCACTGAAGCAATTCAGATTTCAATTCCAACTGAATTTATGAACTTGTTTGAGGAAGGGGATTTGCGAAACCCCATTGCACCACCAGTGACCTCTCAAGAAGGGGCTATGGTGATTTCTTATGCAGGTACATCTCAACCAGGAGGCTTAAAAGGAAAGAGTGATACACTACCAGAACGAGTGAGTGACACCCTTACCTCTAAGACAGTGAGTGAACTGAGTGCTCTGAGAGATATACCTACAGAACGAATAAGTGAGATACCTACCTCCCAAACATTACACTTAAATGTTTCTAAGACAGAATTTGATGCTATGAAAACAGAAATGCAAAATCTTAAAGCAGAAAATCAGATCTTACGGGAAGTTCAGCAGCAGCAACAACAAGAAATTAATGCTCTAAAAGCTCTTGTTTATTCTTTGAAGAGTGCTCAATCAACCCAAGATCAACCCATGGAAAATATGGAGGATAACACAACTGAGGGGGAGAAAGAGCAAGAGAAGGAGATTCAAGAAAAAGAGCAAGCTGGAAAAGAGAAAGCTACTGTTGACAAAGGTAAAGGTAAAGAAGTACAAGTTCAGGGGGAGCAGCAGCAATCTGTGGAAGAAGGAGAAATTACAGATGCTCAAGGAGAAATTCCAGAACCATATTTACCTGAATTTGTAACAGGAGCATTCGCAGAAGTTGGAGAAAGAGAAGAGTTCCAAGCTACTGATGAGTTAGCTTATATTGATGACTGCTTGATGATGAAAAGAAAGGTAGAAGCAGAAGAAGATCTAGAGCGCATAAAAAAGGAACTACATGACAATAGACTAATCAAACAGAGGTTGGAGAACCAGGTAAAGATCAGAAGAGAACGACTAGTTGAAGCAAGAGCTAAGGTTGGTCCAGAATGGGATGCAGCAAGGAACGAAATGAGAAAGCCAGAGATCGTGCTTGGCAATAAGGATGACAAAGTGCTCAGATTCTTGAACGAGTATAGGTCCCACTTTCCTAATGTTCATGACCATCATGATGCATTAGATAGGGCCATCACTTCAGTATCCTTAAGCACACTCAAACATGGCTGGATGATAAGTGTTTGCATCAACGGGCTACCCAGTGGAACAGTTCACATAACTAGTAAGTTAATTCGGAATCTATCTCTTACAGAGATTTTTGTCCTCAAGAACAAGATCATTACAACAGGTATCAAACAGAATGAGATCTTGAGAGACATGCTGGTTCAATGGATTGAAGACATCGGAGTTGAAGTCTACTCAAATCCAAAGGTCATCAAATATTTCAGAAATAATATGATGCAGAATATGACTTTGGAAGATGATCATCTATCTAGATGCAATTTGGAAGTACTAGAGTATCTAGAGGAACAGCTGAGAATTAAGTGTGCTCACAACGAAGAAGGAAGAGCAGCTGCTGATTTCCTCTATGCTTATAGGCTCAATCAAGCGGTATTTAGAAATGAAGACATCAGACACATCAACAGAAGAGGTCCATATCCACCACCTGATCTAGAAGAAGCTATTGATCCTGAATATCTATATCAACGGGACATTCAACTTGTTTCGGATGATTGTACATCTATGTGGTTCAAGAAGAAGCGAAATGAAGAATTCATGCTTCACTCTCTAAAGGACATACAGGAGATGCCATCGAGATATATTCAGAGAGCCTTATTACTTGTCAAAGGATCTCTACACAAAAGAGATAAACTGGTAATGAAACAGTTACAAGAGTTCTTGACGAATAAAAAGGCTGAGGAGACAAGGAATGATACTGACAGAGTAACTAACCATCCAGCTCAGGTAATTGTCAACTTGGAAGGTATGGATATAGTTAGATCTTTCAGGAAATTATCACAGATGAATCACATTCCCTCTCTTCAAAAGATCAAGAAGCATTTGTCAGTGCCTCCACCCAGGAATGCTTTAGAAGAAGAAGCTCTGAAGAAAGTAACTGACCGACTTGGCAGTCTTGAAGCTCAAGCGAGTCAGGGAACAGAAAGGAAACAAAGAGCAGAATCTTCAAGTCAAAGCAAGAGAAGATGAATATTTGTTCAGACTAAAGAAACAATCTCTTGTATTTGTTTTTAACTTATGAAATCTGGAAATGTATATTTAATCCAGAATGCATTAATATTATTTACTTTTTCTTATTTGTCAGTTATGTTATCCTCACGATATATTTGCTTGTCAAACTCTACAATCAAATAGGGGGAGATTGTAAAGCAAAATGTAACGATACATGTAACCGAGATAAACATAACTCAAACACCCTAGAAAAACATTAAAAATATTAATACTGTAGCCATAGGAATCCAAGTAGTTACAATACAAGTAAACACAATTTCTGTGTTAGTACAAAGGGATTCGAGTGGAAGACATTGATTATTCATAATCAATGTAGAAGCACATTATGTATATTACAGACGTACAGCCATTCAGAAGTTACAAAGGACAAGACAATCAAAAACGATGTTAGGTACTTTTGAACCAGACCAGTGCACGAAGTATCAACAACAGGTAAAGATTGTTTAAGTTCAAGCGAAGAAAATGGCAACGTACAGACTCACAAGCCAACAAAGCTAGGTTCGGTTGAAATGGACAAGAGAGAGAATAAGTGGACCTAGACTCTATTGATTATTTTAATCAATTGGACATAGACTCGGTTGGTTAACTAAATTATACAACCTAGATTCGGTTGTTTAATTTAGTTAATTAAACTAGATTCGGTTGTTCCTTTTTGTGGTTGACTCGGTTGATCACATCTTTGGTTCGGTTGGCTGATTCGGTCTTGAAGGGGCAAGTGGAACAAATATCCTTAATTGATTGATTGATTGATTAATTGATTAATTAATGGATGCAAGTGGAAACAAAGAGATAAAGACGGTTCTACTTTATTCCAAGATAAGAATTCAAAACAAAAGAGACAACAGAGTCTGTGAGTGGTTCGGTTGATATATATCAATTGTACAACCGAACCTTTAATATAGATACGTGTAAGTCTACACTATCAATGCCTGTAAATATGGCATTAAGGCAGTAGTTTAAAACACAGCTCTCATACACAAAGTACAAAGCAAATTACAAGCTCTGAGCAGACAACTACCTATCTCCAAAACAAACAGACACCAAACACATAACCATAGATAATATACACAGACTGTTTGATTTGTTTGTAACCGAGATTACAGAAGCCAATACTTTTAGTATTGGAGTGTAGCACCCTCGAGGTTTATATATACAGATATATTCCCCGAAACTCTTCATCTTATTTCACTTCTAAGGAAATTGATTTATCCGCAAACGAAGTCGAATTTATCGGTATATCGTATTCAACCCCCCTTCTACAATATCCAGGGACTAACAATATCAATTTTTTAACAAGCTAATAACAAATAAATATTTAAAATTATTAATGTAATTATATAAATTAGAAAAAAATCTGTGCGTTACACGGACTATAATCTAACTAGCTTCAATTCCCGTGCAAGGCACGGGATTACTCTATTTTATAATTGGTACCGTAGTTTTTTTGTTACGTTTTGATATTAATATTAGCAATTGATATTGTGACGATTAAAATTCTTTTTAGTTTGTCGCGTTCTTTTTTAACCAATGTTTATTTTGTCCCCTTTTCAAGATTTCCCATTTTGGTTTAAACATTCAGATGTGCCCTTTATTTTTTTTAAAATTTATTTTCCCAAAATGCTCAGAGTCATGTATCCGTTATATTTGATATTACAGAATGTGACGTAATGCACCAGAGCCAAGAAAGTATAGAAAAATATTGTAAGACACATTTCTATAAAGTAAAAATACTAAATTACAGTACACAAAATTAATTAATTTTGTAGATTGCATAGCAAAAATATGTAGTGAGCAATCTGAAGTTAATACTTCAATTTTATTTCTTCAATAATGTTAGTTCACTTATAATGAGTTCTAAGGCTTCTATACTCGTGCGAAGCACAAACTTCTTCAAATACTTAGTTAATTGCAATGTAACGAAAGTGTTAATTAAGTAGATTGTATTAAATACGAATTTTAATTGATGTGTATTAATGAATGTACATATTAAATACAAATTTTAATTGATGTGTATTAATAAATATAAAGAGTCAAAATAATAATTTTAGATGGATTAAAATGGTACATGTTGTATATAATATATGATTTGAACAAATAATTACTCATCATAGTCAAATTTAATCTACTAAAGGACTTAATTTCATAGTAAAATTTTAATTACTTTATTTAATTATGCATGTTTCATCATTATATTATTCAAGATAGAACTTAACCTGTTAAATCAGAAACAATTTGGATTTGGATTCTCTAGTTTCATGAACAAGATAATTTCAAATATCGAAATAGAAATCCCTGATAATGGAGATGTTTGTTATAACAATGAACTAAAAAGGTGTTTGAAAAAAGTTTAATTTATTAATTTTAATCAATTTTACAACGAGATGTATCATATATTACATTTTCCTTGTAAAATTATATTTGTACATTACTAACTTTTATAAATCTAATCTAAATAAAAAATTAGTAACTTTTTTTTTTTTGGAAAATATTATTAACTTGGATCATTTCAAAACACAGATATTGTACAAGTAAATGAAAATAAAATTTAGAAAGTAGCCATATTTTGTAACCACTTTTTAATATTCAATTGCAGTTATATTAGAAAAAAGAAATATAACAAGCGTTACATATGTTAAGCAGATGCGTTAGCAATAAAATAAATAAAAAGGTAACGAAACACGTTACAAAATAGGACTAATTCGTCATTTAATATTTTTATTGCTCCATTATTGTCTTTATACCCATAAAATTTGGTGAATTGACAACTATAACCTTACATGTCAATAGTATAAGAGTAACGCTGTATTTTAACACTGTCATCATATCTTTGAAATCTCAATACCAAAATGACACACACTGATGAGCTGCTTGGAGTTCTTACAAAGGCCTTTTCAGGTTCTCCTCCATTCCAATTTTCCATCTACACATATATTTTTATATATTCATTAAATCATACATGCACATGTACAAATTTCTTCACGTACCTTTCGTATTTCAACTTTCTGATCATCGATTATTTTAGTTTATGATACAATTTTCGAATGAATTTTTGGTATTGGTTTAACTCACAAATTTCCTAAATAATTTTCTTCAAATGAATATGTTGTTTAGCATTTTCGAAATTGGTAGGTTATGATTTATTGTGCTGTTTGTAATTTTCAACATAATGTTATTTAAATTCGGTCATATGTTGTCCACTTTAGCTTGTTTTGTAGTTATATGTACATTCTAGAATGGAATCAAGCACTGTTAATTTTGGTAAAAATAATGAATCTCTTGACTTTAGGTTCGAATGTTAGAAGCATCAATTAGACATGTAAACACAATGTTGTAACAAAGTTTAATATTACATTCACTGACATATTATTGCCTGATTTGAATTGTATATGGTAGGACTTGGAGTTGATGAGAAAACTCTGATATCGGTTTTGGGAAAATCGCATCCGGATGACAGAAAATCGTATAGGAAACGAATTCGATTTTTCACCGAGGATGAACGCTCATTTGAGAGATGGGAGGCTGAGCACGTTGCACAACTCGAACGTGAGTTTTTGCGCTTCAAGGTACGAAATTCTTGATATTAGCTTGTTAGTGTAGGTCTGCTACAGAATGAATTTGACTTTAATGGTTAAGAGTAATGCCTTCTTGTGGATGACGTGGGATTGCCATACTGAAGAAATGTAATTGGAATGTCAATATATAGGACCAGTGGTGGACTCAGTTTGAGTTTCCTGGCTTTAATACATGGATTTAAGCATTTGCAGTATACACATTTATCTAATAATCATTATTAAAACTGACATCTTTAAAAACTTTTACTGCTCCAAGATCAGTTCAGTGATTTTAATTTATTTACATTTTAATTTTGATCCGATTAGGCATATTACTTTTTCTGAATATATAAATTTAAAAGCTGAGGGGGTCTCTATAACCGCCCTCACTACCAAGTGGTTCCACCACTGGACAGGGTAGTATTCCATGGTAATATAGGATTTCAGATGTGAATTGCTGTAACATATTAGTCTCAATATGAATAAGTGCTGTTTGTTATGTGATAATAGAACGCAATGGTATTTTGGGCTATGCATCCATGGGAAAGGGATGCTCGTTTAGTGAAGAATGCTTTGTTGAAGGAACCCCAATTGTATAGTGTGGTCATCGAGATTGCATGTACTAGATCATCAGAAGAGCTGTTGGGTGCAAGAAAAGCTTACCACTCTCTCTATGATCACTCCATTGAGGAAGATGTTGCTGTCATGGTTCCTAGCCCTGAATGCAAGGTGAGATTTCATACTAATAGTACAGAATTATAATTTAGATTTCAAATAAAGTCTGAAGTTTCTTTAGTTTAAGTTGGTGCAAAGTATATTGCACTATAGAAGGAGATCAAATCAGCAACATTGAAAGTACAAGTTGAACAGTTCACTAACAAGTTGATCATCAGTATGACTTCCTTGCCTCAAACTGAGATACCAACAGAAACAAATAGAAGGCTTAATTTAATTTAATGGAATTTTAGATCGAAATTGCTAGTTTAGGGGTTAAGCTGATTCCTAAGATCCCTTCTAAAATCTTCAAGTCAGTTGGCAACTTGGCATAGCCCTTTTTAGTGTATCACTTCTTGCAGGCATAAAAATATGAATGAAACAGTACTGTCTTTTTTTGCATAACATATATGAAAAATATGCATCGCTAAAAACCCCATAATTTCTTATCTTTAATAGGAGGAAAGAAAAGTATGTCTAAAATATGTCATTTTTTTTTTGGTCCTTGAGCAGCTGTTGGTAGCACTTGTAAGCGCCTATCGGTATGAAGGTTCAAAAGTTAACGAAGAAATTGCAAAATCAGAAGCCAAGATATTCTGCAATGCCCTTAAGGATGCATCCAAGAACCCTATTGAGGATGAAGAAGTTATAAGAATATTAACAACCAGAAGTAAGCTCCATATCAGCACTGTATTCAAACATTACAAAGAAATCTGCGGCAATAGCATTGATGAGGTATGAAATAAAAACACCTAGTTGTTTTTTATCATCTGGAATTTTTTTACAAAATATGAACTTTTATTCCCAGGATCTTGATATGGATTTATTCTTGAAAGAGACGGTTCAATGCTTGTGTACCCCGGAAACATATTTTAGCAAGGTGATTAACTATTCACAGCTTATTAAATTATATATCAAAATTTTAGAAATATCCATTGAGCATCTCATTTAATTCCTTATTTTCATATCATCTGCAGACATTGGATGACTCACTTAATAGAGAGGCAGATGAGAATACTAAGGATGCTTTAACTCGAGTAATCATTACCCAAGTGGATGCCAATATACAGAAGATTAAAGAAGATTACCAGAACAAGTATGGAGTTCATATCTCAGACAAGATTGATGAGGAGGTCAATGGAAACTATAAAGATTTCCTACTTACATTGCTTGCTAGAGAAAGATAATCATATATAACTGATTCAGGTTGTCCTGAAATTACCATTTTCGAGTTTCTCCTCCTTGACATCTTGTGCTTGTATGAGTATCAAATGTATTGCACAATTTTTTATCTGAAAAATAAATATTTTTTATGTTAAAGTGTTCTCAAGTGTTGTCTCTTTTACACACATAATACCATCAGTTATTGTTTTTGTGTGCCTGTTGAATTTTTCTGTGTTTCAACCATTCTGTGTCAAACTCTCACCAGCCTTTTTTGTCGTAAATATCTTTAGAATTGCCTAAAGATATTGGTGATCCCTCGAGTGTTGGTGGGCCCTCTCGTGTTGGTGATCCCAGTGATTAAGTGATTATTTTGGATGATTAAATGATGTATGTCTTTGTTGGATGATTAAAAGTAGTAGTTCTAGTTTTCCAGTTTGTCCTAAGTTGTATAGTTCTCCAGTGGCTAGTTGGTTGTTTTCTGTTCCAGTCCCTCTATCTTATTAGGGTTCTGGTTTCTGCTTTGTTAGTGCTGTTCGGCATTCTAATGTTAATCTTGCCTATCAAAAAAAATTCTTTATAATCACTTAACCATGAAAGCATGAATTAATGAAGGATGGACCCAATTCCTACACTTAAAGGGGGTCGTTCTTAGGTAAGTAATCATATTCTTTATTCTGCTAATGTAAAACCAGTGGTTGATTCTCAAAATTTTAGAAGACACAACTCTTACGCCCCACTCCCGAGTTTTTTAAGGGAGGAAAGCAAATGAATGTAGGAAGAAGGAAATGAAGTGAAATGCAAAAAATTTCACTCATTTGGTCCCGAGTCAAGGTTGCCCATCTCACACCCAAGACTGGTCAGATTATGGAAACATAATGGCAGTTACATGTTCAGTTTGTGTAACGTCGGAAGCATACATAGAATTCTACATAGAGCTACTAGAGCTCTCAGATATGTTCAGTTTTGTTATGTACTGAATGAAGTTCTTCTTACTCAACATACAAAGTTGTAAGTGACATTTCTCAATTCTCAGCTACATATGGACCTTACACAGCTCCTCAAATATTTCAACCCACTCTCAGGGGTGAATTGTTTATCCCCCGGACAACTTTTAGGAAGTCAACATTTCTCTATCAGTTAAATCGAAAACCTTCAAATTTTCGTTGTGTATTGAGTCAAGAGAAGCCGTCATATTATATTTTTTTTTTGCTAAAATGATAAATCATTTTATTGATATAGAATCAGATAATACACTCAAGAGATAATAAAAGCTCATTATATAATCGAAATGTATGCTTAACCAATTCAAGGATCGCAAAATTCATAGGAAAAAAATTCCTCGGAGGCTTAGATAATAAAAACATTTATATCCACCAAATAAGGCCTCGTTAAAACCCCGTAAGAGTAAAACCCAATGGGATAAAATCTCAAGGGGAAAAAGAGTGTCCTACTTTAAATTGAAAACATTAATTAGCATAAATCCTAACAAGCAAAATACTAGAAACATTGCTCCAATTCCCGCCTTCATCCATCATCTCTTCACACTTTTTCCCATCCAAGTAAGTCTAACCTCGTATAACACGTATAACCAGCTCACTTCCATCTTTGTTTCATTGAACATCTGAAACCATCAAAACAAATCAATACCAAGAGCTAATTAATCGATGAAACAACAAAAGAAAATATGACTACAAATATTATAGCATTTTGTAATTCGAATAAAATGAAGTGATAACCTTCTAACCAAAGGGGATCCCTGGTTAGATATAAAATATAAAATATAATAAAGTGACATTAAAATATAATTTTTTTTACAAAACTCATATCTATACTATCTATACTATACTATAATAAGCAAAATGGGGTATATTTTGTAGTGATTCACCCTCATTTTGGTTATCCCCTCATTTTGGTTATCCCTTCAATTTAGTTAATTGAAATTTATAAAATATACATAAATAATATTATAATTTCTTTCCGAACAATAGATATTAGTAGTTGTTGTATACTGAACTTCAAATGCACCCTCCCCAAAACTACACAAGACTCTCCTACCTGGAAACACTCTACAAACTCAAACTCTGTTCGCACCTTCATATCCATCTATCTATCTCTCAATCTATAATTGTATTTCTCTGAATTAGCTTTTCCTAATCTTTTCTCCTTTAGAAGCAAAGCATATGTATATATTTCAAGTTTTTATTCCTGTTTTGTGTTTGTTTAGTTAAAATTAATATGTTTGTGTGTGTTTTCAGAATACATATGTGTGTGTAATAATTAGACTGTTGGATTTGCCTTGATTACATGTTGCAATATACAATCTCTATTGGTTTTTACTAATTAAATTGGTTCTGGATATCTATGTTCTTTGGTTTGTTTTTTGAACTAATTGGATATAGTATTTGTTTACAACTATAAGTATATCCATGAGACAACTGTAAATTGTATGCTTATAAATTATAAGGCATGTAATTTCAGAATTTAACCACAACTGATGAATTTGTCTAGGGTAGGAATCTGTGATATTAGGATTTTCACTAGTAGCCATGTATATATGTGTGGAAAACTAGGACCTTAGTAACAGCTAAGGCTTATCAAGTTTTTATTTTTTTGCAATATATATATATATATATATATATAAGTTACATTAATATATATTGGATGCTCATATAACCAAATGAACACCTTATGCCAAGAGTTGAGCTCTAAACGTAGAATGATTGAGGAGTCTATTAATGAAAGAAGCTATATTAAAATGGCTGTTGCAAGGGAAATGTCTGGAAGCTCAACTTTGCAATGTGAACAGGTAGCAATTAAAGTAGTATATAAGCATGTAAAATGTGGCATGTTTGTGTTCCAATGCCAAGACAAGTTATGAAGCAGAACCTTGAAAATTTAACATTTTTTTAAAATGTGTAATACAAGCTGACAAACACGAGCAGATTGTATAAAATTTTGATGTTTAGATTCTTATTAATGTGTGTGTGATTTTTATCAGGACATTCAAAAATTAGAGAAGTACTTGCCATTATTGGAAAACTTTATCCACCAAGTTAATATGGTCAGTGATAAACCTTGGATTCTTCAATGGACTTCAGAACTTAGGATAAGTTGGAGCAGTGCTCTTACGTCATCATCTTTCTTCAGTTTTTTGGGTCAAAAGTTCTTTCAAATTGATAGTCTGCTGTTTGAGCTCAGTATGATGATCTTTCTTTATGGTGCACTGCTACGAGAATGGGCTTCTGAACTATTGTCCAAAGGTAAATCTTATTATTAGTTCCTTACCTGTGCATATGCAAACATTATTTTGTTAAATTCTTCTGCATCGCTATAGATTTGGTGCAATCTGCCACTCTATTTAGAAGAGCTGCTGGAGTTTATCACCACTTGGCGAATGAGGTCCTTCCCTCTTTACCGCCTGCGCTGCCTCCAGAACGGCCACCAGAAGTTACATCATCCGTGTGTTCTGTTGTCAGCCTTATTTGTTTGGCCGAGGCTCAGGTTAAAGTCTGCTTTCTCATGGTAATTAGTTTGAAAGCTTAAACTTTTCTGATACTGCAAAGATTGTAATGAACCTAACTTTTCTTTCAGGCGGTAATCATTAGAAAATGCACTCATTAATGAACTCTCATTAGGCTGTAATCATGGTATGAATTCTCATTCCATTCCATTCACCCCAACCAAACACAACATTAGTTTTCTTAAAATTGCACTCTTGAGAATGACATTTTTAAATGGCACGGTAACAACCACGTTGGCTTTTCTCTTAAGCCGCTTCCAAGTAAATGGATTAGAGATGTGATTTTGTTAGAACCTTTTGAATAGTGTTGTTTCTGTGAATTCTCTTTTATTTACCCTATTGCAACTCTAGCCAGGGTCTTTTCATCTAGGAACAAGAATTAATAAAACATATTGGAGCGATTTAAAATGAGCGTTTACCGTGCATTGTTCAGGTATGTTAAGTTGATTTTTTAGTTTGGTTCACACTCAATTTTTGTTTATCCGCTCATTTTAGTTAATTTATTTATAAAGTAAAATGTATTATTTACGAAGTTGTCTACTAATAGTGTTGTATTTTGCTTCAAACTGTAGCACAAAAACTACAAAGTACAAAACTCCTTAAAACACAATTTGCTCAGGATCTAAACATCAGCACCGACATCAACTCAACCACGATATTCTTCGGCTTTTCCTTTTCTTTTGCAACATTGTATATATCGCATGTTACTCTTACAATTCAATTGTAAGTATAATGATTGCATTATTATTCTTTTTTAACGGGTATCATTTTTGTATTATCTTCCTCTTATATTTTTTTACAAAAAAATCTAATTTGTTGGTGTTTGTTAGTGCGAGTTACTTCAACTTTTAATTCATGTTTTAGATATTCTAGGTTTTGTATATGCCTAATTTGTGGATGTTTGTGGGTGTTTCGTTTTAGGTTTTGTGTGGCTGGTCTTTTACTTCCTCTGAGTGACTAAATAGACACGGTTACTCTACGTTTAAAGACAACACAATTGCAGAGCTGGGTTGTAAAAACAGATCGATTTCTTTTGCTATTGCTGATAAGTGGGCTCTTTCAAAGGTCGGCAATTCTTCTTATCCCACTATTTCTGAGTTTATGCTACCTTTAATTTTTATCTCTTTCGATTTTTTATTTTTTTTTTGCTAAATATCTCTTTTGATTTTTTAACATTGTTATTCTACAATTGAAGAAATAACTTATGCTATTATATGCCACTTTAAAGCATAATGTTTTGTTAATTATTTATTACTTTTAAGTCATTAATTGTCAAGACTTTTAGACTACATCTAGAAAACATGATTATAGTTTGACTTCTTTTAATGGGAAATTTCATATGTATTTGTGCAGTGTAAATAGTCTTGATATTGTGTCCTCTTCTTACTAAAATGTCAGCTTTGGGCATTTTGTGACAAAAAAACGCACTGCAATACCATACTCTAAGCGTGTACGTTTAATTGACAACTTTTGCTAACTTCGAGTATCATTACTTACAAAGGTCTATATATGTAGATTTTTTATAAAAATATTACTTAGATTATCTTTTATCTCTCTCATTGCAGTTTGCCAGCTTTAGAGTTCTAGGAAGATACCTGTCTTAGTTCTTCATAAAGGGTGCAATTACGGCGACAATGAATAAACCATATTTGGGTGTAGAACTTGGTCCGTTGTGGGTAAGCTATAATAAAAAAACCATGGAAACAACTGCAAGGAAATATTTGCACTATATTTTTCATTTCCTAATATTCTGGGATAAGTTCAATTACAAAATAAAAAATTGTGTATACCAATTGTTGTTTTGGGAATTCAAGATCAGATCATTCAAGTAAAAGAAATAATGGAATAAGAAGCGGTGTCAAAGGTACCAAATGCTGCATCTAATATTTCAGCTTGATCACTCGAAATATTTTTAACAAATTATCTTATATTTATAGTGATTCATTTCTCATAGTCCATATAATTTTATGCTCATGCCCTTTTTTTATTCAATCCTCTTATTTGTGCTCCTAATTATATTTGATTTTTGTATGTATTAAGTTTTATTTAATGTTAGTGTACGAGATATTTTGAACGCTCTTACTTCAATGTTACACATTGCTAATTGAGTTACTCCATGTCATTGTATAATGTTGCTTATGTTTTCATTTTCAGATGTACCTTTGAGGGCTTTAATTGAATTTTGGAGGTTTAAGCAATTTGCTGATGAAGTTGAGGAAGAGTTAAGTTTTATGACCAAGGCCACAGTGGACCTCACAAAACAATATTACGTGGACCTCATAGTTGCATTGATTTTATATGCATATATCGGCACTCTAGATGAAATTCATAATATAATCTCCTTGAATTAAATTCCACTAATTGGATACTCAGTGCTTAGTCAAATTAAAACAAAGAGGTTATGCAACTAAATTTTGTTATTGGTGCTGTTAGTTAAAAGCTATGTTCTATATTATGAGTGAAAAATATCATGTATATACTTTCAGTTTTTGACAATACTAAAAGTTGAAGGTCTAAGGTTTGAATCCCGCCAACAACATTTTAATGTAAAATTAATACTAGATTATGTTATATAGAAAGGTCGAAGGTTCGATTCCCACCAACAGCATATTAATTTAAATTTAATACTAAACTAAAAATAATGTTTAAAATATTATATATACTAAACTATAAACAAATTTAAAAAAAATAAAAATAACCCGTGCTTTGCACGGGCTAATAAGCTAGTATTAGTAATACCCAAAAAATAATATGAAATATAGTAAAACTTAAATAAATTTGAAAAGGGTTGTTTACTCCTAACCAAGGGGGTCCCTTTGGTTAGACAGGCAATTCAATATCCAAATAAAATAAAATTGTATTTTAAAACTCTATTTATAAATAATAATTATCGATAACACATTCATTTAATTTGCTTCAAGGTTTTGTCGAAGTTGGTAATGAGTGTGGTTTGGTTGATCTAGGTTTTGTGGGGGAAAAATACACATGGGAAAGGTCAAGAGGTAAACTGAATTGGATTCAGGAAAGGTTGGATAGGGGTTTAGCGAATCGTGCATGGAGTGATTTGTTCCCACAGGAAGAAGTACAAGTGATGGAAGTGGCAACATCTGATCACTTACCATTACATTTGCATTTGCACAAGCAAGTTTTTCAGCCAAAGGAACGTCGTTTTAGGATTGAAAGTTCTTGGCTTCGTGAAAAGGAGTGTGAAATTGTGATTAAGAACGGATGGAATGAAGCATCGGGTGTAGAGATTATGGATAAGATTAAACTTTGTGGCCTGAAATTGCAAGAATGGGGAGGTAGGCTGGCTAATGAATACAAACAGCACGGTCGGGTGTTTTGTAATAAGTTGAGGAAGCTTCGATCTCGTCGTGATTCTTGGGGTATAAGTATGTATAATGAGGTGAGATGGCAGCATATGAATCTGTTGGAGAAGCAGGAGGTATATTGGAGGCAAAGGGCTAAAAGTTTTTGGTTACGGGAGGGAGACAATAACACACGGTTCTTTCATAAGTTTGCTTCAGGACGGAGGAAAACTAATAGTTTGGAGCGAATTCAGGATGGGAATGGGGAGTGAAGGAGACAACCCATGAGGTGCATGCTGACGTAGAGGATTACTTTACCCAGTTGTTTACTGCATCAAATCATGGTGGTAGATTATCAGATAGAGAACTGGTTTCGCAGGTAAAAGCAAGGGAGAATGAGGAGTTGATAGCTGAGGTGACAATGGAGGAAGTAACATTAGCGGTTTTGTAGCATCCCAAAATCCGGGGTACAGATATGGGGCCACTAACTAAAAACAATATTATACATCTCTGAATATAAACAACATTTAATAATAAAACCCCTTAATCAAGATCGCATACAGGTTATGGTATGAAACGACTATCGAATATCATATTACAACCCAGTCTCAGAATAAAAGAATATTATACAATTTCTGTGAATAAACAAGATCACTGTCTAACAAGATATCCCACCTCGACAAGTCCCAATCCACTAACCAACGGAATCCATGACTCGAACGTCTCCTCTCGCTGCCTATAGAGCAATACCAACTGACCACTAGTTCCTCTGATCATCTCTAACAACTAGAGAAATAAACAGAAGCAAGAGTGAGCCAACAATGCTCAGCAAGTGTAAATAGTGACGACAATTTCAATAACGACGACAATTTTGATAAGCAACAGAGTTTCATCTCATTTTATGAAGGAAACAATTATATCAACTTTTCAATTGCCACGAGGGCCAATAACTCACCATTCATAAGGTGCATCAAGAAATAGAACTGACAAGAATTCTGATATCAAGGTATTATTAAAACAGACTTTCAAGGAGTCAAGAATTAAACATCTCAATCTTAGAGTATAGATTAGAATTGGAATTTTTATTTATTAAAAAAAACACCAAGGTTAGGCTGCTGATCAGTCAGCACTAACCCCGGACAAACGCACACAGCAATGTCCTTAATTGGATCCATGACACACATTGGCCTTAACTTCCGACCATAATAAGGTCCCACCCCGAAGGGTTTCACGCCCCAAGGGCGACTTTTAAAAACATTTCCAATTCTAAATCATCCACACTAGGTGTCGGAACAATCAACAACCTTTGCCAACCAATAACTGGAAAACTCACGTTCCAGAATAACGACTCATAATCCAAGAGTCAATGAAAGATTCAAGATCAACAAGTGTCGACAAGTTCGACACGGTAATTGGGTAGTAATTAAAGAATAATAACCTCAAAGGGTATCGACGAGTTCGATACAATAATTTGGTGATAATTGAATAAACAACAATAACAGAAAGAATCAACAAGTTCGATGCGAATAGTTGAGATCATACATCATCAAATGAATCGAAGAAAGAATTTACTGGTAATATAATTAACCACAACTGTGAATATACGATGAAATGAGGATATAGTCAAGTGCTAAACATATAATAAAATTTCCCAGCACATTGTCAAGTTTGGACTAAATTGGGTAAGTTATGTGGCTCAAAATGAACATCTGAAAGATAATTTCATGATAATTAATCGTAAATCAGTTTAAAGAAAATATCCCCTAAAAAGGATCCATCGGGTAAAATATGTTAAAAATCCGAACTTATGCTAAAAGATTTTTATAAGAATTTAAAATCTTGGATTTCCTCTGTTTAGAAAATTTCTTAAATACTTTCGAAGAAAATACAAGAAATGGCACTTACTGAGGAATCCAACAACATATCACCATGTAAAATATCTTGGAATAAAAAGGGTATTGGCGAAAGCATTTAAAAAGGGTTCACAACTAAATAGTAGGTAAAGAAATACACATTTGCAAAGGACTTCACTTTGTAAACATGACTTGACAGAATGATTTTATATGTGCTCGACATAAAATTTACATCACTTGAACGATAAGTGAGGAGTAATGACACTTGCCTCGATACATGACGTTTCCAAATCCAATATTTCAATTCTTTACTCACTTTCCATTAGTCTCTACTTCTTATTCGCTGGCCTTTAATTGGTCATACATTCGTCTCTCCTTCATCACTTGTCAATCCCGCTAATTATCTCCTTCCTCTACATTCCATCTACACATGCACTGGCTCTTAGTTGGCCTCCTATGCGTACCTATATACAAGTAAAGTACTATTTTAGTACGCGAATAACCTTGGCCATCTAACTCTATTCTACCCAATCGTGACCTATTTCGCTTTACAAATATAACAAATATAGCACATAAGATTGTACTCATAAAATATTCTTAGTATATCCAGATAAGTCGAATAAGCACATAGCACATGCCATCACCTAACAAGTATTATTGACAACATCTTCTTTGTATTACTACACTACCCGTTGGAGTACAACCGATCCAACCATTCAATCCAATACTCTCCAATCACATATCAAATAACTAATTTAATATTCAATAATTACCACTTACATAGTCATATGATTATAAACGGGTAAACATTTAACAAGTAGTCGCATAAATAGATTATAATTTGAAATATATATATATATATAAAAGAACACATATCACCTAACAATTAACACACTGAAATTAGATTACTAGTAATTATATAGACTTCCCCTTAACTTCCAATACCACTATATTACAATTCAACCACATGAACACATAAATCACATACAGGCTTAAATACCGACCCTTATGAAATTCTTTAGATACAACTACTCATTTTAACCAAGTCTTTGTATCCTTGCTATCAAATTTTTCGAAACTTTACTACATAAACACAAGTAACCCGGTAGCAATCATCACGATAGTCAGACCATTATCCAATTTACCTCATGCAATTCATTCCACTCACCCTTTTTACGGCACTTCAGAACACCCCGGGCACACAGACTTGTACCACCTCCCATTCACTTCACCTTGCCTCCATTTTCGATTATACAGTCCCCAAAACAAACACATATATTCACTTCCTTTTTCTATTACTCATTCCCACCCCTTCAATCTCCATTTTCCTCACTGTCTTTAACACCAAAACACACTTACGAAGACGAAACAGAGTTTTCTATTTTGGACTGATACTCTCACCTGCCTGCTAACCATTTCGACTTCTACCATACCAAACCTCAACCTCGCTGAGCTCTCTTAATCACCATAGTAACAGCATAATCTAAATATATACTCACACAACTCTAATTAACACACAATCACACATAGTAGCAGCATACACCCACGCGAACTCCGATTAAAACCCACACAACCAAGGCATACATTCATCCGCCCTGAACCACGTACGCAGCCAAATACAAGCTTCACAGTCATAACTTCACCTCAACCCAGAAAATTCTCATAACCATACACACACGATTCTTATTCACACAAACAAGTTATATATATACACACACTAATATACTACACCCACTCCTGAACCTTTCATTCTTTATTGTTATACCATAAACAGACCTCACAATTTACACACCCCTTGCCTCATTCTTACTGCCGTAACCCCCTTTCAACAACACCATATAGATTAACACATACATAAAAAAAAACTTCACACAATCACACCTACCACGGCAACTCTTGCATCTCCTTCACGCTTTCTCCCCATTCCTCAATTCTCTCAGTTTCCTCCTCTTTCGCAACCAGTTTCCTTGCTCTGCCTCTACAACACTCCCGCCTACTGTGAAGCCTTCACTACAGCTCCAAACATACCTACAAATAGTAGTATTTACTAACCCCCAAACACCACATCAACATAAACAATCGATATTACAAACAACTCCAGACTGAAATTCGAAATCCCTAACTTACAACTCCAACCGAAAACCAATATGAATTACACGGCTAAATATATATATATATATATACATACTTGCAATTAGAAGGAAGAATGAAATTAGCATTTAGAAGATTGGGGTGTTTGATTCCTGTAAATAAATTGAAGGAGACGAGGGAGAGAAACCCACATAGTCACGAGGGAGATTGAAGAGAAAGAAATCAGAGAGTTCAAGAGATTTGCAGAAAGATTGAGAGTATTCGGGAGTCTTCCACCGAACACAACTTGAAGAAATGAAATGGGAATCAAATTTTTAATTAGGACAAGGATGGAAACAAAAATATAATTGCTTCCTAATTACAAAAACTGATTTAGAATATTATAATAAATTTTATAAATTCAAAGTTAAATAGAAAATAGATAAAAATCAAATTAAAAAAAATTATAATAAAATTTATGAAATTGCAAACATCCTCATGTTTTTAAAATATTTTTCGGATCAAAAATGAATTAAATATGAATTTTATAAATTTTGATCCTTTAAATACAATAAAATTCTAAAAATCATTTTAAAATACCGAAACATCCAAATTAATTCACCCAACCATTTTAAAAACTAAATAATATTATAAAGATAATATTACAAAAGATTTCATGATTTTTTTTAATTCCTCCGATAATTTTATAAAATTTACAGAGGATCAAAAATGCATGATTTAAATATATTTAAATCCTCAAAAATAAAAAATAAAAAAATAAAAATACACCAATCTTCACAACTTACCAAAATCATCAAATAATCACATAAACAGCATCTCACACACATTTCACCTTTACAAAAATATTCACATAATATAATTTATAATTTATAACAAATAAATATTATTAAAAATAGAAATTTTCTAGGTCGTTATATCCTTCCCCCCTTAATAGGATTCTGTCCTCAGAATCAATCTTAAGGACACGAGTAACAATTCTCGTTAAACATCTTACTTCCACTTCCCAGGTTGCACCTTCAACTCTAGGATTCCATCACAACCTCTCATACTTTTATAAGCTCTTTCCATGAGCCTTCAATTCCCGTAATAACCTTAAGCTTTGCTTTTCGAATCTCTAACGTTCATTACACGTGAACGAATAACTTTCCGCGAAAATCAATATGTCTTTTCCGCATAATGAACTATACTCTGCGTCAAAACTATATTACCGCGCCAACCCCTCGCAATAATACGACCGTGCAATTTGCCTCTATTTATAACGACCTACACTTGGTATAGTTTCCCACACTTTACTTATAACCACACGATTTCAAATAGAATTTCGAGAAAAGAATCTCAAGAAATCCTCTGATCGCTTCCAATCCATTTTTCAAGTACTGTGTTAATCGAGAAGGGAATAATTAAAAAGTTTCTTTCTTTCTTTAGTCCTAAAATTTTACCGAGTACCCAATCGGAAACTTAACATCATTTTGTCCATTCTTAGTCGCATTCTTGAAATCGAATACTATAACCAAACACATACGTCCTTAGATGCACATCAAGCATAATTTAATTAACGACCCGATTCTCAATCTTATAAAATAGTCTGGGTCGCTCAATCTTTTGAAACATAGCCTCGAATATTTGTAGCCTTTGGAAGCTATTATACCCGTCACCTTGACTGTAACTTCACTTTATACAAGAACAATTCCTGAGGTCACAACTCCACTTGATACCAATCATGATACAATTCTTTAACAATTCTCAACAAGCTCCCGCTTTAACAACACGCATATACAACTTAATACGCATCATCGCTTATTGATATATCTTAAAACAAAATCTTCCTCGATTAAAACTTTGAGAAAAGGAACATCAAGAAATTCCCCGATCGTTCTTACTCCACTTTCACGTGCAATGTTACTTGAGAAGGGAATAATCGGAAACTTCTATCCATCCTTCATCTCATTGTTTCACTGAGTACTTATCCTGGAAAATTAACCTCATATCATCTATTCCCAATTGCAATTTGAACGCGAACAACACACTCAACTCTTATTGTAATAACCCGAATTTTGGGTAGAATTAAAACTTTTCTTATTGTGGTTAAAGAGCACTAATGAATGGTGGTTTCAAAGAACAATGATTGTAATGAATGGATATTGCTTTGGACAAAAATCCTGATGCATTGGTATATTGTCAGAATAGAGTAATTCGATGGTTGAGGACCTATATAAGAATAATCTACCGTCCAGGAAGAAGCTAATGGATCCTTGAAGGGAAATGAGTACGTGCATAGTGTTTCCCGTACGTGCATAGTGTTTCCCGTACGTGCATAGTGTTTCCCATACGTGCATAGTGTTTCCCGTACGTGCATAGTATTTCCCATACGTGCATAGTGTTTCCCGTACGTGCATAGTGTTTCCCATACGTGCATAGTGTTTCCCGTACGTGTATAGTGTTTCCTGTACGTGAATAGTAATTCGGTGGATGAATAGTGGATTTTGTAAATTGGAAAACTTTTCACGCCACCCTATGTACGGGACGTGATATGAATGTTTCGAAGTCATATTAGTAATACGCGGAGGAAATAAGTGAATGCAGAGACGATCGGAATTCAGAAATTCCAAATTCTTTTTCGGTATAATATTTGACCGGACAGTGGATTATATACTATTATAATCCAATAATTGACATATTAACTTTGAGGATTTGATATTTTGGAATTTTATTATATTTAATTTTAGAAATTAGAACGAAAACCACTGAGACAGTGAATCAAGCGTTCTAGAAACTACTGAAACTTTACAACGAGATTAAGCAATTAAGCGAACGAATCAGGGATTAAGGATCAAGATTGTGACAAGATTAAATATCCTATATGATCATCAAGAGAATTATATCGAGTGGATTAAATTATTTAATCAAGGATTAAATCAAAACAATTTAGGAGTTAAGTGATTTAAATCACTTAAATCAAACAAGAAACAAAACAAATATCTACCAAGCTTCTCCAAGACTCTTTGCACAAGCCCCAAGGTGAGCCACCAGCCACACACATCCAATAATATCTAGATATTATGATCAAAAGGGTGAAGAAAGGAAAAAAGAAAGCAAAAACACATTTCTCCAAAAAACTGCCCAGCAGAACCAAGCTTAAGAAAAAAATTCATATCTCCATTTCTATCTATGATAAAATCACCAACTTTTAACCATAGCTTCTCTACTCCATGGGCAAGGTTCGTTCCAAATTTCATGGAAATCCAAGTACTATAGCCTAGTCAAATCCATGTTTAAAGTTGGAGGACAAAAACTGTCCATGTTCTGATCAGTATAAAGATGGGGCTCAAAACCCTAGCTCCCATGGTTGGATTCTTGTGTTTATAGCTCAAAATAAAGCCCTTGAAGAGTAGAAGGTGTGATAAGCATTTTAGAACCAAACTCTTAGTTTTTGATTTTATATGATTTTTACAAGATTGACGATGAATAGTGGATCTTAGAAACTAACTTTGTTTTCATGATTTCTTTGGATGATCTAAGGTTTGATTAAGCTAGACAAGGACCATACCAAGCTTATTAAGGTTATATCATACTCCAAGGAAGGTAGATCTCTTGAAACCCTAGCATTTGATTTGAGATTTATGAATGTTTTTGATGAATTTAGCTTGGTATGATTATAGTGATAATTATAAGCATGATTATGTAATTAGTTATATGATTTAAGATGCATGATGATTTTGATGCTAAGATCAGTAGCTTCTGGACTTGTGAGATGATTATTATGTGTATAAGTTGTATTGATGCCCGGTGTGGCTTGGGTTGTTGATTGCGATTTTTGGAACGTTCATATTATAGCCGTTATAATGCCGAAATTTCGTTAATCATTGAAAACCATGCATCACAGTAGGTCTAATATGGCTGAAACTGGACAAGTATCTAACATGCACTTGTAGATCTTGAGTCGTAGATCATTTTGGAAAAAGAATTGAATCAAACAGACTTACGGTTTAGGATTTATGACCGATTTACTAAAAGTAGTTCGAATCCGTAAACGAAAGTTCGTAACTGAAATTGAACCCTCGTAAAATATGTAAAGTCATGACGAATCTTGGTAAATAAATACTAGAGGTAAAAAGAAAGGTGTGAAAGAAAACCGTATGTCAAAAGGATCGTTTCCGATTTATTAAAAATATTCGAGTCGAGGTTAAACGCGAACGAACCCCTAAAAGACGACTCTATTATAACTTCGGTAAAACACTTAGAAAACGGGCGATAAAACTCGGAGTATAATATTGGTTCATAACGATCGACTTTAGAACTTGTATGACTTAAGTATGTCCCAAGTGTAAGTACAGTGACATGTCGTATTAACGAACGAATGTCGGGTCGGATCAATGATAAAAGGAATCCACAAAAAGGGGTATAACGAGATAACTCGAGAACGTGTTTTGATTTATGTATAACTTAACTTTTAAGATGTTAAGTGATTAATCCCGAATGCCTTGGCTATTTATAGATCACCAAGCTGACCCGGGACCCGCTACCACTACCCCTTACCGTACTCGACTACCAGGCAAGTTTCAATTCCCTTCTTTTAGACTGTTGTTGTGATTGAATATATATATATATATATATATATATATATATATATATATATATATATATATATATATGTTTTCTGTTATACATATGCCATAGCATGCATGCCTACTTTCAAGTTATATCGTTATGCTTGTTCCCTGATTGTTTATTGGCTTATAAATTAGATAACTAACGTATCAATTATAAGCCGGTTATTGCAAGACCCTCATAGAAGGGCGTATACATCTTATTCGTCAAATATAGACCGGGAGTCAATATTTCTTGATATATCGAGATTACCTCGGAGGAAAATATTTAAGTAAATATTTTCCATTATTTGGGCGACGAATATTATTTGAATATTCGTTCGAGATTATTTATTTAACGATCCTTACTTCAAATAATTATTTGAACGTAACCATTCGACGAATAATATTTTTCAATATTCATTCAAAGTCGAATAGATTATCGATTATTATTCCGAATATTCTTCTAAAGATTGGACTACTAAATGAATATTATTTGAATATCCATTTATAATATTATTTTATTAAATGAATATTACTTTTGAATATTCATTTAAGATATTACTTACTTGATGAATATTATTCTAATATTCATCTGAAGCTTGATTTATTTATCGAATATTATCTCGAATATTCATTTAAAGCTCGGATTACTAAATGAATATTACTTGATATTCATTTTGAATATTATTCATTAAATGAATATTACTTTTTGAATATTCATTTAAATTCCTTATTAATTAATGAATATTATTTTGAATATTCGTGTAAATATTTATTTATTCAATAAATATTCTCCTGATATTTCTTCAAGGATTATTTTGAGAAATACTCTGATTAAAGATATTCTTTCATATTCCTAAATATTCTTTAAATATTTTTAATTCAATAAATATTCTCTGAATATTTATTCCCTACTTAGAATAACCTCAATAAGGTTTATCTTCTTCGATTATTACGGAAAATATTTCGGAGTCATATTATTATTAATCTTATATCAAGAAAGGTTCTCAGACATCATTCTTCTTTGCGTCTATCTCCCTAATAATAAGGGAACCTTACTTGGAAAATGATAATTATCTTGTCGACTTCCCGGTCATAAAGTATTCTCTTCACTCGCAACTCGGGTGCTATTGACTTATTAAGTCGTTGTTTACCTTCTCATCTTTCGAGGGGTAAGATGGTTGGAACAAGCTGATATTCGTTACCAAGCAATAGCTTGGAAGTTATTGGTGAATTTTCCTTTCCAACTAGATACGACTACTTTGTGGAGTCTTATCAACAAGTATTATACTTGGGGAAAGGGGGACGAACGTTACATTCAGAATCATGAATTCTATTTGAACTAGGAGTCATGTAAGAGGCCGAGTAGCGCCGGTCCATCCCCTTTGGCCCAACCGTTGGCCGGGGAGAGCTAATAAGGCGGTATACAAGTAAAGCCGTCAGTTCTTCCTTCTACCAGTAGTAAATCTAATTTGAGCTGTACGATCTCGACTGATCATCAAGAGTGGAACAGCGGGCGCGGTGAATACTCCATCATTGGTTCATCATCCAAACTTATTTATTTCCTGCAACATGATTACTGTTGGCAGAGCTGGAAAAGTGTTCATAACTGGAATTGCAATCTTTTCATGCAAGTTCCTCCTTTTAATGACAATGATAATATCACGCTTACTTTTGATGTAGCAGATATTTCTACAAACAAATACTTTAAGTTACCTTGTAACTTCATCGTTCATATTATACTGGCATCATTTCCGTAAATGCATGGCATATGGTTTGAAAGATACTTTTGAACTGTTATATATTATCGTTCAGTTATATATTATTGTTGGAGGGCTATTGCTCACCCTTGCTTTATTATTATATCACAACAACAGCTAGACCAGATGACTCGCACAAGGCGCACTCGACGCGGGCGAGGACGATGAGACTACCAGAGCTGAAGAAGAAGCTATTGGTAGGATATATTTATTCTTTCAGTACCAAGTATATGGTCTAGTATGACTTATGTAAATGGATGGCAAAGAGTATGTATTTATATTGAAATTCTTTTGGATTGTAAGAACTCATAATGTGATTAATAAAAATTTGATTGTTACTCTGATTTCATCTCTAGGACTATAACGGGTGTGTTTTACATTGTTGTGTTGGGTCATAGAGATGTAATTTATTTTATGTTAAGGAAAGTTCAAGTGTTGTGGACAGAATTGGAAACCGTAACGACCGGATCCCGGACCCCGGATCTGGGGGTGTTACACTTATCGCATAGCATTTGCGCCAACCACCATTCAGTTTAATACTCAATTTCTACCTTCATACAACATCGGTTTGCTAAAACATTTAAAAGAATGCCTCAAATATTTTGTTGATTTAAAACAATTTAAAACCATTTGAACGAACTGAAAATCCTTTTGAAAGATATTTTAGAAAATCATTTTAAGAGAGAACATTTAAAATAATAGGGTTTTAATCAAAAAGCCTATTGGAACCAAAATATTTTTGAAAATTTTAAAAAAATCAATTAGCAAACCATGACCTTGGCTTCGACCTAATTCCTTATGGTACAACATATTTAAAACTCGCGTACGACTTCACTGCCTTGCATCCTCAAAGTTCCTTCCAAATCATAACTTTGCATACTTGGCGAGTCCTCGAATTTGACTCTTCCTATTACGACTCCAACGTTTAACATCACTATCATTAACCACAGAATCATAACATTCGAAATTCACACTAGAACTCTTATGCAAAATTTTCTTCCTTTTCTTGTAAACTCCTACAATCACTCTCGATTGATTTGCATACGCTTCCTGAATCTTCGATCATCTTGTTATGTGATCTACAAACATATTAAATTTCATATTCTTAATAATCATAAAAGCAGTCTTGTCACTCTTTTCAAACTTTGGCTAGAGTTAATGTAATACTATTTTCGGTAAAATTCCCATCTTTCCAAGCTTATAACTCATAGATTTAATTTTCGACTTTGTTACTTGTTACCACACTTCCCTTCTGGCTACAGCCACAACTTTCCACATTTATTTTAATAAAATCTCTAGGGATTCTTCTCCCGAAATCTTATTTTCTGATCATGGGATCTCGTTAATTTCTGCTAATTCTCATTCTATAGGCAACTACGGTGCCCCTTTTCTCTTCGAACTCCACATCTTTCGAATTCCACATTCTTTTCTTGACTAAATTTTATACGTCTACTATTTAATCACTCCTGGAAACTTTCTGGTTTCTCTGCCTTCCTCCTTATTGACATTTCATTCCATCTTGGTCAACTTTTCACCATCCTTAATAATCATGACTTTCTACACTGGCTTTCATAAGTTATCTACTTCACGTAATCACCTTACCCCTCATTTAGTCTTATTTCTTCTTGATAATTCTTATAAACCATTCTATTTCACTTCACTCTGCTCTATCCAAGTCATCATTCTTGTTTCTAACATCTTATATCCAACAATGGTTCACACATTCAAAATCTTATGAAATTCTCTCTGCTGTCTTTGCCCTTCAATAGATGTCCAACAATCTTTCTTCAGCATTGTACATCTCATACCCAACATTTTCATCACCATTTTTCTTTTCATCCTTTAACAATATCTGCAATCATACATTCTTATTTATTGTCATTCTCATTAGCCTCAGACCTTGTCCATGCTTTATCGGTTCAATAAATATTCCAATTTGACACTACATCTATCTTAATCACCGAATTCTTAAACTCGCATCACCACTTATTCGTCAATGCAGTCGTAGTTTTTTAATCACTCAAGACGTCGTCACATCTATCTCCCATCTCTTCATCATTAAGAATTTTTAAAAATATCGAATTTCTGACAAAGGAAGTCAATAAAATAAATGGGGCATCAAGTACGAATATACACTGGGTTTATTTAATAAAACTTTTATAAAGGAATTTAACCGAGAGATCAATATGATCTTTTGAACTATTTTCAGGTTGCATTTGTCACTTGGTTAACCACCATAGTACATAAGGATGGCCAGTCCTTAGTACTTCGTGACAAACACAATCAGTGGCGTCCCACTGGACTTCTATCACAAAGATAAAATGTCCCTGAATCCCCTATCTGTATAGGTTGTTCATCTCAGCTGAAGTAGAGAAAAATCAAGTATTCATGAAAATGGAAGGGATTCAAGAGTTTCAAAAATTTTCAAGTAAAGTCGGATCAATTATCCTTTGAAAGATATAGATATTTCTAAAAGAATGGAATTGAATTCGAATAAATCTGACATACCAAACTCATCATCATTTGATGTATAAAAGACTTTTCAATAGATACTTCAAGGGTTGATCAAGCAAACATTCAAGAAATTCTTAATTATTCATAATCTCACTCTAGTCGACTAAGCACTAATATACTTAGCTGCCAAACCGGCCTGACCATAATGAGTTGAATAAATAAGAAGATCTTAATTCATTCTCGATTTTTGAACCGTCACTGTGCAACGAATGCCTCAGCAACGATACCAACCGAGAATTAACTTAGGACGATAATTCAAAGAAAGAATAAGAAATTTCTTAAGCAATGAATTTGAATGAATCAACGATTAAGGATACACAACTACGCTCAACTTCCAACTCTTGCATATAATCGCTTCCCACTTCGCATTCTTAACCTTCTCATACCATCTCCGAAACGTTCGCATCGAAACTAATATCGTTGAAAATTCTAGATTCTACGCAAAAATTTCGAGATAACGTCCCCCGAACTGATAACTTCAGCTGCCCACTTAGCTTATGCCGCTTTGGGTTCGCGGTTTGGTTAATAGCCCAATCCTTAAACGATTCGAACTTCCACTCGCGCGATATACCGAAAGACCGATTAACGTCGCGACGCTTGCCGAAGTATACTAATGCGATCCTTACCCTAAACCGTTCTACCCGACTCCTATCTTATACTCGTACCCTAACCCTCCTAATCTGTTTCAGTGACCATAACCTGTAGCTCTGATACCAACTTGTAGCAACCCAAAATCTGGGGTACAGATATGGGGCCACTAACTAAAAACAATATTATACATCTCTGAATATAAACAACATTTAATAATAAAACCCCTTAACCAAGATCGCATACAGGTTATGGTATGAAACGACTATCGAATATCATATTACAACCCAGTCTCAGAATAAAAGAATATTATACAATTTCTGTGAATAAACAAGATCACTGTCTAACAAGATATCCCACCTTGACAAGTCCCAATCCACTAACCAACGGAATCCATGACTCGAATGTCTCCTCTCGCTGCCTATAGAGCAATACCAACTGACCACTAGTTCCTCTGATCATCTCTAACAACTGGAGCAACAAACAGAAGCAAGAGTGAGCCAACAATGTTCAGCAAGTGTAAATAATGACGAAAATTTCAATAACGACGACAATTTTGATAAGCAACAGAGTTTCATCTCATTTTATGAAGGAAACAATTATATCAACTTTTCAATTGCCACGAGGGCCAATAACTCACCATTCATAAGGTGCATCATGAAATAGAACTGACAAGAATTCTGATATCAAGGTATTATTAAAACAGACTTTCAAGGAGTCAAGAATTAAACATCTCAATCTCAGAGTATAGATTAGAATTGGAATTTTTATTTATTAAAAAAAACATCAAGGTTAGGCTGCTGATCAGTCAGCACTAACCCCGGACAAACGCACACAGCAATGTCCTTAATTGGATCCATGGCACACATTGGCCTTAACTTCCGACCATAATAAGGTCCCACCCCGAAAGGTTTCACGCCCCAAGGGCCACTTTTAAAAACATTTCCAATTCGAAATCATCCACACTAGGTGTCGGAACAATCGACAACCTTTGCCAACCAATAACTGGAAAACTCACGTTCCAGAATAACGACTCAAAATCCAAGAGTCAATGAAAGATTCAAGATCAACAAGTGTCGACAAGTTCGACACGGTAATTGGGTAGTAATTAAAGAATAATAACCTCAAAGGGTATCGACGAGTTCGATACAATAATTTGGTGATAATTGAATAAACAACAATAACAGAAAGAATCAACAAGTTCGATACGAATAGTTGAGATCATACATCATCAAATGAATCGAAGAAAGAATTTACTGGTAATATGATTAACCACAACTGAGAATATACGATGAAATGAGGATATAGTCAAGTGCTAAACATATAATAAAATTTCCCAGCACATTGTCAAGTTTGGACTAAATTGGGTAAGTTATGTGGCTCAAAATGAACATCTGAAAGATAATTTCATGATAATTAATCGTAAATCAGTTTAAAGAAAATATCCCCTAAAAAGGATCCATCGGGTAAAATATTCTAAAAATCAGAACTTATGCTAAAATTTTTATAAGAATTTAAAATCTTGGATTTCCTCTGTTTAGAAAATTTCTTAAATACTTTCGAAGAAAATACAAGAAATGGCACTTACTGAGGAATCCAATAACATATCACCATGTAAAATATCTTGGAATAAAAAGGGTATTGGCGAAAGCATTTAAAAAGGGTTCACAACTAAATAGTAGGTAAAGAAATACACATTTGCAAAGGACTTCACTTTGTAAACATGACTTTATAGAATGATTTTATACGTGCTCGACATAAAATTTACATCACTTGAACGATAAGTGAGGAGTAATGACACTTACCTCGATACATGACGTTTCCAATTCCAATATTTCAATTCTTTACTCACTTTCCATTAGTCTCTACTTCTTATTCGCTGGCCTTTACTTGGTCGTACATTCGTCTCTCCTTCATCAATTGTCAATCCCGCTAATTATCTCCTTCCTCTACATTCCATCTACACATGCACTGGCTCTTAGTTGGCCTCCTATGCGTACCTATATACAAGTAAAGTACTATTTTAGTACGCGAATAACCTTGGCCATCTAATTCTATTCTACCCAATCGTGACCTATTTCGCTTTACAAATATAACAAACATAGCACATAAGATTATACTCATAAAATATTCTTAGTATATCCAGATAAGTCGAATAAGCACATAGCACATGCCATCACCTAACAAGTATTATTAACAGCATCTTCTTTGTATTACTACACTACCCGTTGGAGTACAACCGATCCAACCATTCAATCCAATACTCTCCAATCACATATCAAATAACTAATTTAATATTCAATAATTACCACTTACATAGTCATATGATTATAAACGGGTAAACATTTAACAAGTAGTCGAATAAATAGATTATAATTTGAAATATATATATATATATATATATATATATATATATATATATATATATATATATATATATATATATAAAAGAACACATATCACCTAACAATTAACACACTGAAATTAGATTACTAGTAATTATATAGACTTCCCCTTAACTTCCAATACCACTATATTACAATTCAACCACATGAACACATAAATCACATACAGGCTTAAATACCGGCCCTTATGAAATTCTTTAGATACAACTACTTATTTTAACCAAGTCTTTGTATCCTTGCTATCAAATTTTTTGAAACTTTATTACATAAACACAACTAACCCGGTAGCAATCATCACGATAGTCAGACCATTATCCAATTTACCTCATGCAATTCATTCCACTCACCCTTTTTACGGCACTTCAGAACACCCCGGGCACACAGACTTGTACCACCTCCCATTCACTTCACCTTGCCTCCATTTTCGATTATACAGTCCTCAAAACAAACACATATATTCACTTCCTTTTTCTATTACTCATTCCCACCCCTTCAATCTCCATTTTCCTCACTGTCTTTAACACCAAAACACACTTACGAAGACGAAACAGAGTTTTCTATTTTGGACTGATACTCTCGCCTGCCTGCTAACCATTTCGACTTCTACCATACCCAACCTCAACCTCGCTGAGCTCTCTTAATCACCATAGTAACAACACAATCTACATATATACTCACACAACTCTAATTAACACACAATCACACATAGTAGCAGCATACACCCACGCAAACTCCGATTAAAACCCACACAACCAAGGCATACATTCATCCGCCCTGAACCACATACGCAGCCAAATACAAGCTTCACAGTCATGACTTCACCTCAACCCAGCACATTCTCATAACCATACACACACGATTCTTATTCACACACACAAGTTATATATATATACACACTACTATACTACACCCACTCCTGAACCTTTCATTCTTTATTGTTATAACATAAACAGACCTCAAAATTTACACACCCCTTGCCTCATTCTTACTGCCGTAACCCCCTTTCAACAACACCATATAGATTAACACATACACGAACACATACATAAAAAAAACTTCACACAATCACACCCACCACGGCAACTCCTGCATCTCCTTCATGCTTTCTCCCCATTCCTCAATTCTCTCAGTTCCCTCCTCTTTCGCAACCAGTTTCCTTGCTCTGCCTCTACAACACTCCCGCCTACTGTGAAGCCTTCACTACAGCTCCAAACATACCTACAAATAGTAGTATTTACTAACCCCCAAACACCACATCAACATAAACAATCGATATTACAAACAACTCCAAACTGAAATTCGAAATCCCTAACTTACAACTCCAACCGAAAACCAATATGAATAACACGGCTAAATATATATATATATATATATATATATATATATATATATATATATATATATATACAAACTTGCAATTAGAAGGAAGAATGAAATTAGCTTTTAGAAGATTGGGGTGTTTGATTCCTGTAAATAAATTGAAGGAGACGAAGGAGAGAAACCCACATAGTCACGAGAGAGATTGAAGAGAAAGAAATCAGAGAGTTCAAGAGATTTGCAGAAAGATTGAGAGTATTCGGGAGTCTTCCACCGAACACAACTTGAAGAAATGAAATGGGAATCAAATTTTTAATTAAGACAATGATGGAAACAAAAATATAATTGCTTCCTAATTACAAAAACTGATTTAGAATATTATAATAAATTTTATAAATTCAAAGTTAAATAGAAAATAGATAAAAATCAAATTAAAAAAAATTTAAAATAAAATTTATGAAATTGCAAACATCCCCATGTTTTAAAAATATTTTTCGGATCAAAAATGAATTAAATATGAATTTTACAAATTTTGATCCTTTAAATACAATAAAATTCTAAAAATCATTTTAAAATACCGAAACATCCAAATTAATTCACCCAACCATTTTAAAAACTAAATATTATTATAAAGATAATATTATAAAGATTTCATGAACTTTTTTTTAATTCCTCCGATAATTTTATAAAATTTACAGAGGATCAAAAATGCATGATTTAAATATATTTAAATCCTCAAAAATAAAAAAATAAAAAAATAAAAATACACCAATCTTCACAGCTTACCCAAATCATCCAATAATCACATAAACAGCATCTCACACACATTTCACCTTTACTACAATATTCACATAATATAATTTGTAATTCATAACAAATAAATATAATTAAAAATAGAAATTTTCTAGGTCGTTATAGGTTTTTTCTATGCACCCGGATAAATCACCTGGTCTAGATGGGCTAAATCCTGCATTTTTTCAATCATTTTGGAGTGTAGTACGAGAAGATGTGGTTCGTTTTTGTCAACAATTCATGAGTACGGGTTTGCTTCCAGCTGGTATAAATCACTCTCTTATCTGTTTAATTCCAAAGAAGAAATTGCCTCAAACAATGTCTGATCTAAGACCTATCTCACTTTGTAATGTGTTGGTGAGAATCTTGTCTAAAGTTATGTCAAATAGATTGAAATTTTGTCTGAATTCGATTGCGTCTGATAGACAGAGTGCTTTTATTGAGGGAAGACTTCTTACGGATAATGCGATGTTGGCGTTTGAAATAAACCATTACATGAAGAGGAAAACACAGGGGAAGAATGGTTTAGCAGCAATAAAAATAGATGTTTGTAAGGTGTATGATAGATTAGAATAGGATTTTATACTCAATATGATGAAAAAATTCGGTTTCCGTGACATATGGGTTGATCGAATAATGAAGTTCATTCAATCTGTTTCATATAGCTTCTTACACAAGGATGGGGAGTTTGGTAATATTCTTCCTCAAAGGGGTTTACGTCAGGGTGACCTTATCTCACCATACATCTATATAATGTGTGCGGAAGGTTTGAGTTCTATAATTAAGAAAAATGAAGATGTGGGGTTGCTACATGGATGCACAGTTGCAAAAGAAGCGCCAACAATCTCTCATTTATTATTTGCAGTTGGTTGCTATTTTTTCTTTCATGCAAATGCAGCAGAAGCAGGGGTAATGAAGAGGATTTTGAATCGTTATGAACAGATCTCTGGTCAAATGGTGAATTACAACAAGTCAATTGTAACTTTCTCACCAAACTCGACTGTTGATTGTAGGAGTGCTGTATGCCACGAGCTTGGAGTTCAAGAAGCAGACTCACTAGGAAAATACCTCGGTATTCCAATGAGTATTGGAAGAAATAAAGTGGCAGATTTTAGTTTTTTAACGGAGAAAGTTGATCAGAAATTGCAGGGATGGAATAATCAGACCATATCGAGGGCTGGTAAAGTAATACTGTCAAGACAGCCGCTCACTCCATACCAAATTTCTAGATGCAGTTGTTGTTGATACCAAATGTGGTTTGTGATAAATTAGAAAAGAGAATGAATGATTTTTGGTGGGGTAAAGGAGGGACGAATGGTGGGATCAAATGGTTATCATGGGATCGAATGTGTACGATTAAAGAAGATGGAGGTCTGGGGTTCAAGAAATTGGCGGAGTTTAATTTAGCAATGTTGTCAAAGCAGGCATGGAATTTAATTATCGAGAGTAATCCTTTAATGAGCAAATTTATGCGGGCAAGTTATTATCCTCAGTCGGATTTTTTAAATGTATCACTTGGCTCGAATCCGAGCTACGTGTGGAGGAGTATTTTTGAGACCAAGACAATGATGAAACAAGGTGTTCGTAGGCGAGTTGGAAATGGGTTGGACACCAGGGTATGGAAAGTGCCTTGGCTCCTGGATGTGAATAATGGGTATCTCACAACTGAAGCCCCTAAACAGTTGCAACATATACTGGTACACGGATTGTTAGATGAAGCGCAAAAAATGTATAATGTCGAGGTGATATCTGTCCTGTTTAATGAACGGGACCAGCAATTAATTCTGCAAATCCCACTTCCTATACGAGCAAAAGAAGATTCTTGGTATTGGGTGTTGGAGGATAAAAGGGATTTCTCAATCAAAAGTTGTTACAGACGACTTCGAGGGGAATTTGCAGGTGGTGATAAGCGATTTTGGAAGAAGCTTTGGGGTTTAAAGTTGCCTGGAAAGATATTGAATTTTCTGTGGAGAGCATGTGTTAATGTATTACCAACAGCTGTTGCTTTGAGAAGTAAAAGAGTTGATATTTCTGATGTGTGTACATGGTGTCATATGGGTGTTGAAGATGCTATTCACATGCTATTTAGTTGTAGTATTGCAAAGGAAGTATGGAACTCGGTTGGACTACTTGATATGGTCTAAATTACTCAAAATGATACTGTCATGTTAATACTCAAACGAGTATTCGAGGTAGGTACAAGGGAGCAAGCTGTGATGGTTGGATTGTTGTGCTGGGGCTGGTGGTCGAGGAGGAAAAAATGGATATGGGAAAAGGTGAACATGTTTGCTTTTGGTATTAAGGCGATGGCACTAAATCTAGTGTCTGACTGGAAACGAGCACGACAAACAGAGACTATATCTAAAGCTGCTGTTCCTGGACACTGCAAAACGTGGTGTAAGCCACAGGAGGGGTGGGTTAAAATAAATCTGGATGCATCATTTTATGAAGGGGCGGATAGGATTGGTATTTGCTGTGTTGTACGGGATGATAGAGGATGTTTTCTCCGGGTGAGGACTAATGTGCTACGAGGGATGATGCAGGTCCGAGAAGCTGAAGCATGGAGCTTAAGGGAGGCGTTAGAGTGGATGCGAGAGTGGAGAACAACTAAGTGCATCTTCGAATCAGATGCCATGCTACTAATGGACGCTTTTCACAGAAATAGAGGTCGATCTAATTTTGATACTATAGTGGAAGCTTGTAGCGAGAGTCTTAAACACTTTGAGGAAGTGTCTGTTGTTTTTGTGAGTCAATCTGCGAATAGTGTAGCTCATGTATTAGCTCAGGCTGCATATTCTATGTCAGGTCCTATGGAGTGGATTGGTGCTGCTCCTGACTTTATTTCATGTAACCTTGATTTGGAAAAGAATTAATATATGCAAG
Source organism: Saposhnikovia divaricata (assembly GCA_036435485.1). Taxonomy (NCBI): domain Eukaryota; kingdom Viridiplantae; phylum Streptophyta; class Magnoliopsida; order Apiales; family Apiaceae; genus Saposhnikovia; species Saposhnikovia divaricata. Next base: position 12,200,694 of record JAZHRN010000154.1, on the reverse strand, counting down.
TACGTTTTATTCAAAAAAAATTATCGATTACAAATATGACAAAACAATAATCATCTATAATGACCCGACTCGTCAAAAAAGACGACACCAAAAATCCCAAAATTGGTCCAAAAAGCCACAGATAATCCAAAATTGGTCCAATAAAATGGTACTTGATTGCCTCTACAAAGCCAAAATATACGCCATCATTTCTGGCCACCCATAAATGGTACAAAATAACAATGAATCAAGACATAATTAGCATTGAACCTGTTAAAAGAAATCAATTATTACAAGAAATTCAAACTTAAAACATTTAATTACAGAAGTAATTACAATCCAATTTAACAAATTGAAAAATGTAAATTACTACCTAAAAATTAGTCAATCACATTTAAGGCATATAATAACGATATTTCAGTTACCACATTATAAACAAATCATAAAACTCCCGGCTAAAATTATGTATACAATCATAACAAAAAACAAAAAACGATCATTTAATGGAATTTAAAAGGCAGATGATAATTTTAACTAAGAGTACAATTCCATATTTTTAAATTTACCATTTAAATCCTTAAAAGACTCCATAAATTATCAATAAAAAATATAACATATGTAATTTGTCAACCACCAATAAATAAATAATCAACCCACATAAATACACTTTAAAGACTTAAAAACTTTCCATTAATCATGCCCATGACCAAAAGCTACATACAGAAAAAAAATCAAAAGTAACTAAAACAAAGCAAATTAAGCCCAGAATAAAAAATGCTACACAAGAATACAACCCAGCAATTCAACTAAAATCAAGGAAAAAATACAATAGCCTTCTAAACAACACATTACTGATGTTGAATCAATGACACACATTCAAGAAATCTAATTCATCATACCGTTTTTTCTAGCAGAAAACATGACAAGGACAAAAAACCAGTGCTACTATAAGAACCCGATTTTTGGTAGGAATTAAAACTTTTATTATGGAATGGATAAGGATTCCAATATTTATATGTCATGAAGAATGCAATCTTAGGTAAGAATAATCTATCGTCAAGAAAGTAGGATATGGCATACAAACAGAGGAAGTAGTCTCATGTCATCCAAATCGATATTTGGTATAAGTCCCGTGGTTCCGTAAAAAGGGTTAAGGAACGCTCGGGAAAGCGCAAGGACATTTTTCTAATTAAAAGGAATAAAGAGAGAATAAGTGATGAATAGTGTTTTTGGTGGAAATAGGAATATTATTAGACGACACTATATAGAAGTACCCGGAACGGATTTCTGAGTTCGTATTAATGATCCAAGGGGAAAAAGAGTGTATGTAAAAGTTATCGGTTCTGAAAAATAGCACTTTTATTTTCCCCGAGATTTCCCTGGACACTGAAAGACCTAAGGGATTATTGAAAAGATTTAAGGAATATGGATTCAAGAATTATTAAAGAGAATTGAGAATGATAATATAAATATTAAGACGATTTCCGGTAAAACCCTAAGTAGAAATCTTCGAGATATTCCTCCGAACGATCAATGAAAATGAGCAATAACCGGACAAAGAAACAAGCAGAGAGCCAAGGGGTATGATGAGCTAGTGGAAGGTGACATAATCACTTTATGCAAGATAAGATCAAAGCAACCAAGCTAGTTAGTAAAGAGGTGCACCATAAGACACCAACACTTGCTCACATGATAACAAATCCTTAACCAAGCCTTAACCCATCAACCAAACCATGGTTTAACCAACAAATAACTATCAATTATTGATCACTTTATGCATAATTTCAAGAGCAAGCCAAGCAAAATCTCTCTCTCTCTCTCTCTCTCTCCCTCACCAAGCCCATTCGGCTTCTCTCAAAATTCCAAGGAAGATATCAAGCTTCCACTCCTTGTTAATTCTCAAGATTTTTATGGTGAGTTCTATATTTTATAAAAGTGATCTCCTAGAAATATTAGCTTCAATCTCCATGTTTTCCATTTTCAAATAAATCATTGAAGAGGAGGGTGAATAGTGTTTTCTAGAAACTAACTTTGATTTTCTTGTTTCTATGGATGATCTAAGCTTTGCTAAGGCCATACAAGGACTATGTAAAGCATAATGTAATGTAATATATAATAGAGGATATATATAACTCAACTAGGATAAAAGATAAATAATATTAAATCTATACAGGGATCGTGAAATTTGAAGAATAGGCACCAACAAGGATCAAGTCGCTGAAAGAAGTTCATTAACATGTTCAAGCCTCAGTGACAGAATAAGATGTACAGATGATTCAGTTGAAGAGCCAAAAAGATTCCATGTATTTACATAATTTGAAGATACTGCTACAGGCTAATCAATTGGAATATAACGAAGGTGTGAAGATCAAGATCAGTGTTAGTCGCTTGTGAACCAGACCAACGCACTAAGTGTCAGCACATACGAGGAGGATCAACACATTAATTTACAGAAAGAATTGCCAAAGCCTATTGACGATCAAGGACATACATAATATTTCAAGGTATTGTCAAAAATTAATTTACTCTCTGAAAATTAAATAAGTAACAGATTAATTAATTATTTATAACAAATAATTAAATTAATCTAGTACTTGAATTATTTTCAGAGATGAATTAAAACAGCAGAATAAAACAGAAGAAAGAAGCCCAAGAGATACAAAAAAATAATATTACTATACGCAGTTACTATGCAAAGTTACTATGCACAGTTACTATTTGGGGTTGGTGTAATAGTGCCCGGTTACTATTTGGGGTTGGTGAAATAGTGCTCGGTTACTATTTGGGGGTTATTGGAATAGTGTCAAATAGTGACTTTCTATAATCTATAAATAGGCCTGTTGTATTTCATTTCAAAACACACCTCAACACACAACTCTCTCTTCTCTCTCTTATATCTTCTCTGTGTAAGCTGCTAGACAGTCCATCTAGTAGGAAAGCCGGCTTAGCCCGCTTTCAAGAAGTGTCGGGTAGAAGGTCCTCGTGCCTAAACTATCCTTATGAGTGTAAGCTGCTAGACAGTCCATCTAGTAGGAAAGTCGGCTTAGCCCGCTTTCAGGAAGTGTCGGGTAGAAGGTCCTCGTGCCTAAACTATCCTTAGGAGTGTTCAGGTTTTGAAGCTAATCCATTGGATTAGAAGCTGTAACACCCCTTCGAGTTTATTATCAATAAAGATATATTCTCGGAATTATTTTTTTTTGGTAGTATCGTATTCAACCCCCCCTTCTACGATACTTTGGGACCTAACAATTGGTATCAGAGCAAACTTCTAGCATACAAGAAGTCTAAAGATCAAAACCATGGGAAGGAAGGATACAGGTGTGAAGATTCCAATGCTTGACAAAGATAATTACTTTCACTAGAAAGTAAAAATGCACCTTCATCTCTCAGCCATCGATGAAGGCTACGTAGATTGCATAGAGAAAGGACCTCATGTTCCAATGAAGGCCAACTCTGGGATTGGTCAAGATGCTGGCACTGTAGCTGCTGGAAGGCCTATTCCAAAGAATCAAGCTGAGTACACAGATGAAGACTTGGAGGAGATTCACAAAGATAGGAAGACCATGAACATTTTGTTCAATGGAATCGATCAAGATATGTTTGATAATGTCATTAACTGCACCACTGCTAAGCAAGTGTGGGACATTATCCAAACCATCTGTGAAGGAACTGAGCAGGTCAGAGAGAACAAAATGCAGCTCCTAATACAACAATATGAGCATTTTCACTACTCCTCTGGTGAAAATCTAACAGACATATTCAGTAGATTTCAAAAGTTGCTGAATGGTCTAAAGTTGTATGAGAGAAAATATGAAACCAAGGACTCCAACCTAAAGTTTCTGAGATCTCTTCCTAAGGAATGGAAGCCAGTGACATTCTCATTGAGGAACTCTCAGGACTACAAAGATTTTACACTTGAGAGACTGTATGGCATCCTGAAGACCTATGAGCTTGAAATGCAGCAAGATGAGGAAGAGGAGAAAATCCAGAAGAAAGGTGGATCTGTTGCCTTGGTGGCCAGTATTCCAACAATCCAAGGTGGTGGAAGAATGAAGAGTGTAGAAGCCACACTAAGTTCAAAAACTTGTGAAGGTGAAGCTGAAACTAGAAAATGTAAAAGCAAGATGATTGAAGAACCTGATGCATTAAGTGAGGATGAAGCTGAAGATCTAGATGAGTATTTGGCATTTCTGTCAAAGAGATTTTCGAAGCTAAGATTCAAGAAGAATCCAGCACGAGCCGGGCAATTCCAGAAAAGCTATCAACCGAACAAGGATGTGGTTGAAAGATCAAAGATCAAATGCTATAACTGTGGAATTTCTGGTCACTTTGCCAATGAATGCAGAAAATCCAAAGCTGAGAAAGAGAAGAAACAGTTCGAGACTGTTGATTGCAAGAAGAAATATTTTGATCTTCTCAAGAAACAGGGGAGAGCCTTCGTGTCAAAAGACAGTGACTGGGCTGCTGGAGGTGACTCGGATGCAGAAGAGGAGTTTGTTAATCTTGCACTCATGGTAAACGAAACTGATGAAGAAGCTAGCTCAGCAAGCAACCAGGTATTCTCTACAGTCTTAACTTATCTTTCTAAAGCTGAATGTGCTAGCACAATTGATGAAATGTCTATTGAATTGTATAACATGCATGTTACCTTAAAATCACTTAACAGAGAGAATAAGAGGATTAAAGACCTTAATGAAAAGTTAAGTGATAGGAATGCTTTAATAGAAACACAGTTGATTGAGTTTGAAACTCTGAGAAGAGATTGCTTGGATGCTAAAAATGAAATGATTGAGGCTATAAAGAGAGAGGAAGTTTTAAAGAAACAGTTAGTAGACGAACAGAATCTGATTGCTAAGTGGAAAGGATCAACAGTTGTAACTGAGGAAATTCGTAATGTTCAAGGAATTGATTCTTTCTGCAAATTAGCAGAAACTAAGTTAGATGTTGATAGGGAAGTTACTTTAGACAGTGATTTAGTCGAAAAAGAATGTTCTTTAATACTTAAGCCTATTAGCAAAGCAACTTTAACTAAACTGAATAAAAAGTACGGGCCTGTCAACAAGAACTTTGTTAATGGAGAATGTAGCAATACTGAATCAGCTGAGAAAAGAAACATAGGCAACTTGTCCCACAAGCAATTGAAGGACAAGCTAGAAAATGTTAAGTCAGGTGTTAAGGACAAGAAAAAGAACAGAAATGGTAAGGTAGGGATTAACACACACAACAATTACACACCTGATAAATATGCTCCTAGGAAAGAATGTGTAAAGTATGGAAGTGTTAATCATTTATCTACCAACTGCAAAGCTATGAAAAATCTTTTGATGCCTAACATGCCTATGTTTGTGCTTGCTATGAATGTTATACCAAATATGTATATGCTCCCTCTGCTCATGCATCTAGTCAATATGCTAACATGTCATTCATGCATAATCCATACTACAATGCTTTCAATATGCCATAAATGCCATGGATGATGAATAACATGTTTGCACGGACTATGCCTAACAATGCAATTAACTATAACAAATATGAGCAAGTATCAAATTCTGTCTCTCAAAGGCCCAAACCTATAGTCAAAATTGATTTAACTCAATCTAAACTTTCGGTTAAAAGGGATTTGAAGGATAAGAAATTGGCTAACAAGGCAGGACCCGAGAAAACTTGGGTACCAAAATCAACTTGATTTTGTTTTGATGTGTGCAGGGAAACAGAAAGAATCTTTGGTATCTGGACAGTGGTTGTTCTAGGCATATGACTGGAGATTCTACCCTGCTCACTAAGTTTGAGGAGAGAGCTGGCCCTAGCATTACCTTTGGAGACAACAACAAAGGATATACTAGTGGATATGGCTTGATTTCACAAGGGAATGTTGTCATTAAAGAAGTAGCACTGGTTGATGGACTTAAGCATAACTTGCTAAGTGTCAGTCAACTGTGTGATAAAGGCTAGAATGTCTGGTTCACATCTAAAACTTGTGTCATTTTCAAGAAAAGTGACAACAAGGTAGTGTTGATAGGAGATAGAAGAGGAAATGTGTACATTGCTAACTTCAATTCAACAAATGCAAACATGACTACATGTCTTCTCAGCAAGGCAAGTGTAGATGAAGGTTGGCTTTGGCATAAAAGACTGTCACACTTGAATTTTAAACCAATGAATGAGTTGGTAAAGAAGGATTTGATTAGAGGTATTCCAAAATTGGATTACTCCAAGGATGGACTGTGTGATGCATGCCAGAAAGGGAATCAGAAGAAGGCCTCTTCAAATCAAAGTCAATGTCATCAATTGATCAACCCTTGCAACTACTTCATATGGATCTCTTTGGACCAGTCAATGTGTTGTCAATCTCAAAGAAGAAATACTGTCTTGTGATTATTGATGATTTCTCAAAATTCTCTTGGACATTCTTTCTGCACTCTAAGGATGAGGCGGGTGAAGTCATTATAAATCACATCAAGATAGTCAACAACAATCCTTTACTCAAAGTAAGGAGAATCAGAAGTGACAATGGAACTGAGTTCAAGAATTCTGTAATAAGAGAGTTTTGTGAAGAAGAAGGAATTATCCAAGAATTCTCTGCACCAAGAACTCCTCAACAAAATGGTGTAGTGGAAAGAAAGAACAGAACTCTAATTGAAGCTACAAGAACAATGCTTGAAGAGTCTAAGCTACCAACATACTTCTGGGCAGAAGCTATAAACACTGCATGCTACACTCAGAATATTTCTTTGGTCAATCAAGCAAAAGGCATGACACCTTATCAACTTTTCAAAGGCAAGAAACCAACAATCAACTTTCTGCATGTCTTTGGATGCAAATGTTTTGTACTGAAAAATCATGGTGAGCATCTTGGAAAATTTGATTCAAAGGCAGATGAAGCTATCTTTGTTGGATACTCAGCTGGAAAATCCTACAGAGTCTACAACCTAAGACTAAACATTGTAATGGAGTCCATACATGTTGTCTTTGATGACAAGAAAATATCTGGTCTAGTAGATGAAGGTTTTCATGAGTCTCTCTCATTTGAGAATGAGAGAAGTGGTGAAGAAAGTGAAGATGATAATGAAGAATGGAGATCAAATGGTGTGAGAAACAGACAAGGATCATCAGTTGAAGTGCAGAATGAACCACCTGTTGAAGAGTAACTTACACCATCAGTTGGAAATCAAAGAGAAGCATCAGTTGATGAATCTGCAAGTACTCCATCAATCTCGAGGGCCATATACTCAGGGGGAGTTTCTCACAATGATCAACACAGAGAAAATGAAGTCACTTCATCAAGGTCAAACTTACCACCACAAAGAAAATGGACCAGGGATCATCAATTTGAGCTTATCATTGGAGATCCTAATGCAAAGGTCCAAACCAGAAGAGCAACTCAAGAAGAATACTTATATAGCAGTTTTCTATCCAAAGAGGAACCAAAGAGATTTGAACATGCTCTTCTAGATCCAGACTGGGTTTTAGAAATGCAAGAAGAGCTAAACCAGTTTGAAAGAAATGAAGTATGAAAACTTGTACCCAAACCTAAAGACAAATCAGTGATTGGCACTAAGTGGGTATTCAAGAACAAGATGGATGAGAATGACATAGTCACAAGGAATAAAGCTAGATTAGTTGCTAAAGGCTACTGTCAAGAGGAAGGAATTGATTTTGAAGAAACCTTTGCTCCAGTGGCAAGGTTAGAAGCAATAAGGATTTTCCTGGCCTATGCAGCGCATGATGATAAGTGGATTTCATATCCACTTGGATCACTTCAATTCGGCTTAAATTGATTGTCTTGGACTCAAGTTTATTGTAGTTTTGATGTGTTTTGCGTAGTTGTGCAGGTTTGTAAGAATGTCGATTATGTTTGATGCTTCCGTCATTTTTGGAGTTAAATTTTTGCAATGGAATGAAGAATGGAGTTATCATTAAACTCTCATGAAAGTTCCTAAGTCGAGGGAAATAAAAAATGTGATCTAACGCAAAAAGAACGGGCGAAAACGGTGCAAGAACGAATGAATTAGAGCTGAAAAATGATGTGACGGAGAGCCAGGCGCAAGTTGCCCCAAACCAGGCGCAAGTTGCGCGTAATGCAGTTGGATCGGGGCAGGTTGCGCGCCTGAGGGGCAAGTTGCGCGCACGCGGTGCTGAAAAATTAAAGTTTTGCCATTATTCAGAGTTTTGGCCATATCTTGAGTTCTACAAGTCCGTTTTGGACGATCTTAATGTCCACGCGAAGATAACGAGATTCTCTATCATTCTAAACTGGTTCAGAGGTCCAATTACGACTGGAACGGCCCAGAAATATTGAAGAAAAGTCAGCAACGAATTTTCCTTAAAAACAGAATCAGTTTAGGAAACGTATTCTATTTTAATTCTGATTTGGTAGTTTCCTTGCTGGGCAAGAAATCTAGAGCCTATATAAACACATCTTAGCATTGTAATTAGGATCATTTTTATTTATTATAGCTTAGATCTGTAAGGGAGAAAAGTGGTGACAAGCACGGATCTAGATCTACTTCATCTTTTGTAGACCTTGGATTATAGATTTGTTTTCTCAACTCTTTGTTTTATTAATATTATTGCATCTTTCTTTCATATCTTGTTTATTATTATTTTTTCATCAAATCCCATGATGATGAACGGTTCAATTATGAGCTAATCGTTGTCATGGGATTCTAATGGATTTATCTATGTAGCTTAGTAGTTTGAATGCTTTAAAGATCTGTGTGTGGTGAATTCTTGATATCCTCGTATGGTTAATCTTAATGCTTTTAGATGCGTAGCTAACATCTAAATTGAATTTGTTAATCTCTTGCGAAACGAGAGTGGATCTTGAGATTTAGAACTTGCCATGCTAGCATATGATAGGTTGATGTTTTAACATCATGATTTGTGGCGTAAATAGAGATATTATGCTGCCCTATGTGATCTTAATAGACAACTTGTTCTTAAACTGTTATGTTTTCAAATCTTATAGAGATATAGGGTCTAAACATAATTGGTGTCTACCCATCTTCTATCTCTTTTGTGGATGTATACGTAGTTTGGTATTAGTATACCGAGAGGTAACTCTTACTTGTTTCGTGTTGTCTGGTCAGATATCAAAACCATCACATGCATTGATTAAAGGCTTCGACTCTAAGTGAAGTAGATAATGAAGTTAGGATCCCATGTTTATTCTCATATATTTAAATCAGTTTAAATCACTTTAGTTAATTAATTTTTAGTTTGATTTGCATCTTAGTTTAAATTAGATAATCAAAAATCCCAATTAGTTAATTGTCTTAGCAGTGAGTTAAAACCATACATTGTTGCATAAGTACATCTACTAAATTAAAACCTATACCAGATCTCTGCGGAATGAACTCGATTTTATCTGTATTACTTGTGACCACGTATACTTGCGTGATATTGTGCAAACAAGTTTTTGGCTCCGCTGCCGGGGATCATCGGTGTTTTGTTTTTAGTTTATGTGCTTGTCATCAGTGGTCGTTAGCGTTCACTGACTCAGATTTTCTTACTTAGTTTGTTGTTTCTTTGTGTTTCAGGTACTTGAACGTGTATGCGAACACGTCTGCAAACTTGTAAACTGGCAGAAGAAGAACTTGCAGCAGCAAAAGAGATGGCAGATTTACCAGCAGCTAAGGCTTTGAAGGATTATTCTCAGCCTAAGATCAATGACATTCAGTCTAGCATTGTGAGGCCAGTTATTGTAGCTAATACTTTCGAAATCCAGTCGGGCACGATTCAGATGGTGCAGAACTCAGTTCAGTTTGGGGGTCCTCCTACTGAGGATCCTAACATGTATATCAGGGACTTCATTGAGATCTGCAACACTTTCAAGTTTAATGGTGTGCCGGATGATTCTATTAAGTTGAGACTTTTCCCATTCTCTCTGAGGGATAAGGCTAAGGGCTGGTTACACTCTTTACCAGCCGGTTCCATTACTACATGGGAGGATCTTGCTCAGAATTTCTTGCTAAATACTTCCCTATGGCGAAAACTGCAGCAATAAGGAACCAGCTAACTCAATTTCAGCAGCAATCTGGTGAATCTTTGTGTGAGGCTTGGGAACGTTATAAGGAGATGCTTCGTAGGTGTCCACATCATGGGATGCCTGACTGGATGGTTATCAATGGTTTCTACAATGGGTTGGGAGCACAGTCTAGACCTTTGCTAGATGCAGCATCAGGTGGAGCTTTGTGGGCTAAGAGCTATGAGGAGGCTTATGATCTTATTGAGATGATGACGGCTAATGAATATCAAAATCCAACCCAGAGACTATCTCAAGGCAAGGTAGCAAGTATTTTTGAAGTGGATACAGCTTCAGCTATTGCAGCTCAGTTGAAGGCTTTGACTATGAAGGTGGATTCTCTTGCTAATTATGGAGTTCAGCAGGTTGCTAGTATTTGTGAGTTATGTGCAGGCGCACATGAGACAAGTCAATGTGCTATCTCTTCTGAATCAGCACAGTTCGTGAGTAATTTCCAGAGACCCCCAGCACCAGTTCTAGCCACTTATCATCCGAGTAACAGGAATCATCCCAATTTCAGCTTGAGCAATACTCATGGGGCTCAACAACAACAGCCTTATCAGCAGTTTCAGGGTCAGCAAGCTAGGCCATTCAATCAAGGGTTTCAGCAGCAGCATGGTCCAAGGCAACCATCAACCCCCTGGATTTCAGCAACAGCCTCAGACAAGTGCGGGTCAATCTTTTAATGAAAAATCAGAAATCGAGGAGTTGAGGTTGATGGTTAAAAGTCAGGCAGTTTCTCTCAAAACCTTGGAGAATCAGATGGGGCAACTTGCTAGTGCTTTACTTAGTAGGCAACAAGGAACTCTGCCTAGTTATACAGAGGCTAATCCAGGCAGAAGGGAAAGCAAAGAACAGGTGAATGCAGTAACTTTGAGATTGGGAAAGGTTACGAGGGATCTTAAATCAGCAGCTAAGGAAGATGTTCAGAATCAGCAGGTTGAAAAATCTGCAGTGCCAGAAATTGAGAAATCTGATTTAGTGGCTGATCAGCTTGATGGTGAGAAGAGCAATAAACCTGTTGAAAAGTCTACTCCGGAGCAATCTTCAAAGAATAATCAGATCTATCCTCCTCCTCCATTTCCTCGATGCTTGCAAAAAAGTCAAGAGAAATAGTTTCAGAAGTTTATGGACGTCTTCAAGAAATTGTCCATTAACATTCCTTTGTTGAAGCATTGGAGTAGATGCCGAGGTATGCAAAGTTCATGAAGGATATTTTGTCACGAAAGAGAAGGTTGGAAGAATTTGAAACAGTGGCTTTGACAGAGGAGTGTAGTGCGGTGTTGCAACAGAAATTGCCTCTTAAACTTAAAGATCCGGGAAGTTTCACCATCCCGTGCACTACTGGCAACCTTTCTTTCAGCAAGTGCTTGTGTGACTTGGGAGCTAGCATTAATCTCATGCCTTTATCTGTTTTCAAGCAACTTGGTCTACCGGAGCCAAAGCCAACCAACATCTCTTTGCAGTTGGTTGATAGGTCGATCACGTATCCGAGAGGTATAGTAGAGGATGTTTTGGTGAAAGTTGATAAGCTCATATTTCCTGCCAATTTTGTGATTCTAGATTTTGAAGAAGACAAGAAGATTCCCATATTCTTGGGAAGGCCGTTTTTAGCTACGGGCCGTACTTTGATCGATGTGCAAAAAGGAGAGCTTACAATGAGGGTGCAAGATCAGAATGTCACCTTTAATGTGTTCAAGGCCATGAAATTTCTGACAGAGGAGGCAGAGTGTTGCAGTGTGGAATTAGTTGATACGGGTCAGAGAAAGAATTTTGATCAGTTATTGAGCGAAAAGTTGGACACACACGTGCTAAAGCATCACATCAGTGATTCCATTGACGGTTCTTCAATTCGAGATCTCTCGAGTGTAAAGCTTGGGAAACTTCCACCACATTTGAGGTATGTCCTTTTGAATAATGAGCTAGTGATTTCTGAAGAGGGGCATGATAACGTGTTGCGAAGGTGGAAAGCCGATGATAAGGAAGAAGGAAGTTTTGTTCAACCGTTCGAGTTGGAGAAGCACCTTAGAGGTGTGAAGAAGAAAAAGAAGAGGATTAGGCCGTTGGGTGGTAAAATTAGGTTGAAGTTTGATGGAAGAGATTTGTGGAAAGCAAGCAACCAAGATGTCAACGTTCGTATGAATGGTCTATTTATTGAGGATGGTTTAGTTATTCTTTTGAAACCGCCATGAGTTGAGGAAGTAACGTCAAGCTATTGACGTTAAACAAGCGCTTCGTGGGAGGCAACCCACGTGTTTCAACAAATAGGTATGTTTTCTACTATCCTTCGTATTACCTTCAATTGAATGGGGATATTGAATGTTTTAAGTTTGGGGGTGGTTTGGGGGATAAGTAGTGTATATGTAGTTATTTGTGATTGTGAGTCATTGTGTTCATATAGATGTCAGGTTTGCATAATAGTAGTAATTCATGCATATATGTTCGTATTAATTATGTTCATGTAGGGCATTCTATTTTTGTTTCGTATACCATGTGAGTTCATGTTAGATGCATTTCATCGCAAGCATTTTTCATGATCTCTTAGAATGAGCTAATTCTGATTGGTAGGTAGGTGTCTAATTGAGTGTGCTAATGATGAATAGAGGGTTGATTTATAGTTCTTATGAAATTGACTTGCATGTTACGGGAACAAAACTTTTACACAGTCTCATTGGGTGCTTTCGGGCTAGGTTAGGGTCATGCTTATTTGGATGCTTTGAGATTTAATCACTTGATTATACTTAGAATTTGTGTTATTCCCTTGATGGCGTAGGATCACTAAAGTCCAAGTTTAGGGAAAACAGGGATTTCATGTTTAATTTTAAATAATTGTCAATATGGCTAGGCATCAAATGGCTAGTAGCCGGCTCATATTTATATGAGTAGTCTAGGGTTGGAAATGAGAAAGGCTCATTCCAGATCGCAAAAAAAAAAAGAAAAAAAAAGAGGAAAAAAAACAGAAAAAAATGAAAAAAGAAAAAAAAGAGAGTCAATAGTTAAATTGTTAAATGCAAAATTAACCAGGGTGAGCTCTTTAATACTCGAGCAATTAAGTTCGCGGGGACTTTGTGTCTAGTGACCTAAGGCTTTTATAGTCTGAGATTCACTAACCCAACGCTCGCTACATGGGTATTATTGTATAAGCCTTTCGGGGTCTCATCCATTGCACGGTTAAATAAGCATGCTTGTATATATGTGTCGTAGTAGTTAGTAATAAAGCATGAATTTCTGTCTACCTTGGATAAGGATGGAGGTGTTTCTAGGTTATGGAGTGTTTACCGTCTATTCTAGTTATAAACTTGTGATCGTCTTGGCAAAGAACATGTATGATTTTGATCTAGTTTTGGAAGTATTTTTGAAGAGCATCGCACACACCCACGTTTCTGTTCATGTATTGTTAGTATACGGGGACTTAGTCGAGCTCTATTTGAACGTATTGCATTCTTTGAGATATTTGCTTGCTAGTTGGTTTTGGTTAGTTTGAGGGGATCGTTGCATTTTCATATTAGTTGCATTCATGCATTGCATTGCATTGGATTTTGTGGGTACATTCGCTATAGGCCCTCACGAGACCTTACTCGTCCACTAGGGCTGCCTAGCGGTTTAAAGGGCTTGTTGCATATGCCAAATGCAACCGTGATCACCTACGGAAGTGGTACTAGTTAGTTAGTTGTAATTGTTTATGCTTGAGGACAAGCATCGGTTTAAGTTTGGGGGTGTGATAAGTGGATTTTATATCCACTTGGATCACTTCAATTCGGCTTAAATTGATTGTCTTGGAATCAAGTTTATTGTAGTTTTGATGTGTTTTGTGTAGTTGTGCAGGTTTGTAAGAATGTCGATTATGGTTGATGCTTCCGTCATTTTTGGAGTTAAATTTGTGCAATGGAATGAAGAATGGAGTTGTCATTAAACTGTCATGAAGGTTCCTAAGTCGAGGGAAATAAAAAATGTGATCTAACGCAAAAAGAACTGGCGAAAACGGAGCAAGAACGAAGGAATTAGAGCTGAAAAACGACGCGACGGAGAGCCAGGCGCAAGTTGCCCCAAACCAGGTGCAAGTTGCGCGTAATGCAGTTGGATCGGGGCAGGTTGCGCGCCTGAGGGGCAAGTTGCGCGCGCGCGGTGCTGAAAAATTACAGTTTTGCCCTTATTCACTGTTTTGGCCATATCTTGAGTTCTATAAGTCCTTTTTGGACGATCTTACTTTCCACGCGAAGATAACGAGATTCTCTATCATTCTAAACTGGTTCAGAGGTTCAATTACGAATGGAACGGCCCAGAAATATTGAAGAAAAGTCAGCTACGAATTTTCCATAAAAACAGAATCAGTTTAGGAAACGTATTCTATTTTAATTCTGATTTATTAGTTTCCTTGCTGGGCAAGAAATCTAGAGCCTATTTAAACACATCTTAGCATTGTAATTAGGATCATTTTTATTTATTATAGCTTAGATCTGTAAGGGAGAAAAGTGGTGACAAGCACGGATCTAGATCTACTTCATCTTTTGTAGACCTTGGATTATGGATTTGTTTTCTCAACTCTTTGTTTTATTAATATTATTGAATCTTTCTTTCATATCTTGTTTATTATTATGTTTTCATCAAATCCCATGATGATGAACGGTTCAATTATGAGCTAATCGTTGTCATGGGATTCTAATGGATTTATCTACGTAGCTTTGTAGTTTGAATGCTTTAAAGATATGTGTGTGGTGAATTCTTGATATCCTCGTATGGTTAATCTTAATGCTTTTAGATGCGTAGCTAACATCTAAATTGAATTGTTAATCTCTTGCGAAACGAGAGTGGATCTTGAGATTTAGAACTTGCCATGCTAGCATAGGATAGGTTGATGTTTTAACATCATGATTTGTGGCGTAAATAGAGATATTATGCTGCCCTATGTGATCTTAATAGACAACTTGTTCTTAAACTGTTATGTTTTCAAATCTTATAGAGATATAGGGTCTAAACATAATTGGTGTCTACCCATCTTCTATCTCTTTTGTGGATGTATGCGTAGTTTGGTATTAGTATACCGAGAGGTAACACTTACTTGTTTCGTGTTGTCTGGTCAGATATCAAAACCATCACATGCATTGATTAAAGGCGTCGACTCTAAGTAAAATAGATAATGAAGTTAGGATCCCATGTTTATTCTCATATATTTAAATCAGTTTAAATCACTTTAGTTAATTAATTTTTAGTTTGATTTGCATCTTAGTTTAAATTAGATAATCTAAAATCCCAATTAGTTAATTGTCTTAGCAGTGAGTTAAAACCATACATTGTTGCATAAGTACATCTACTGAATTAAAACCTATACCAGATCTCTGAGGAATGAACTCGATTTTATCTGTATTACTTGTGACCACGTATACTTGCGTGATATTGTGCAAACAAGTTTTTGGCGTCGCTTGCGGGGATCATCGGTGTTTTGTTTTTAGTTTATGTGCTTGTCATCATAGGTCGTTAGCGTTCACTGACTCGGATTTTCTTACTTAGTTTGTTGTTTCTTGGTGTTTCAGGTACTTGAACGTGTATGCGAACATGTCTGTAAACTTGTAAACTGGCAGAAGAAGAACTTGCAGCAACAAAAGAGATGGCAGATTTACCAGCAGCTAAGGCTTTGAAGGATTATTCTCAGCCTAAGATCAATGACATTCAGTCTAGCATTGTGAGGCCAATTATTGCAGCTAATACTTTCGAAATCCAGCCGGGCACGATTCAGATGGTGCAGAACTCAGTTCAGTTTGGGGGTGCTCCTACGGAGGATCCTAACATGCATATCAAGGACTTCATTAAGATCTGCAACACTTTCAAGTTTAATGGTGTGCCGGATGATTCTATTAAGTTGAGACTTTTCCCATTCTCTCTGAGGGATAAGGCTAAGGGCTGGTTACACTCTTTACCAGCCGGTTCCATTACTACATGGGAGGATCTTGCTCAGAATTTCTTGCTAAATTCTTCCCTATGGCAAAAAGTGCAGCAATAAGGAACCAGCTAACTCAATTTCAGTAGCAATCTGGTGAATCTTTGTGTGAGGCTTGGGAACGTTATAAGGAGATGCTTCGTAGGTATCCACATCATGGGATGCCTGACTGGATGGTTATCAATGGTTTCTACAATGGGTTGGGCGCACAGTCTAGACCTTTGCTAGATGCAGCATCAGGTGGAGTTCTGTGGGCTAAGAGCTATGAGGAGGCTTATGATCTTATTGAGACGATGGCGGCTAATGAATATCAAAATCCAACCCAGAGACTATCTCAAGGCAAGGTAGCAGGTATTTTTGAAGTGGATAGAGCTTCAGCTATTGCAGCTCAGTTGAAGGCTTTGACTATGAAGGTGGATTCTCTTTCTAATTATGGAGTTCAGCAGGTTGCTAGTATTTGTGAGTTATGTGCAGGCGCACGTGAGACAAGTTAGTGTGCTATCTCTTCTGAATCAGCATAGTTCGTGAGTAATTTCCAGAGACCCCCAGCACTAGTTCCAGCCACTTATCATCCGAATAACAGGAATCATCCCAATTTCAGCTGGAGCAATACTCATGGTGCTCAACAACAACAGCCTTATCAGCAGTTTCAGGGTCAGCAAGCTAGGCCATTCAATCAAGGGTTTCAGCAGCAGCATGGTCCAAGGCAACCATTAACCCCCTGGATTTCAGCAACAGCCTCAGGCAAGTGCGGGTCAATCTTTTAATGAAAAATCAGAAATTGAGGAGTTGAGGTTGATGGTTAAAAGTCAGGCAGTTTCTCTCAAAACCTTGGAAAATCAGATGGGGCAACTTGCTAGTGCTTTACTTAGTAGGCAACAAGGAACTCTGCCTAGTTATACAGAGGCTAATCCAGGCAGAAGGGAAAGCAAAGAACAGGTGAATGCAGTAACTTTGAGATTGGGAAAGGTTACGAGGGATCCTAAATCAGCAGCTAAGGAAGATGAAGATGTTCAGAATCAGCAGGTTGAAAAATCTGCAGTGCTAGAAATTGGGAAATCTGATTTAGTGGCTGATCAGCTTGATGGTGAGAAGAGCAATAAACCTGTTGAAAAGTCTACTCCAGAGCAATCTTCAAAGAATAATCAGATGTATCCTCCTCCTCCATTTCCTCGATGCTTGCAGAAAAGTAAAGAGAAATAGTTTCAGAAGTTTATGGATGTCTTCAAGAAATTGTCCATTAACATTCCTTTATTGAAGCATTGGAGCAGATGCCGAGGTATGCAAAGTTCATGAAGGATATTTTGTCACGAAAGAGAAGGTTGGAAGAATTTGAAATATTGGCTTTGACAGAGGAGTGCAGTGCGGTGTTGCAACAGAAATTGCCTCCTAAACTTAAAGATCCGGGAAGTTTCACCATCCCGTGCACTATTGGCAACCTTTCTTTCAGAAAGTACTTGTGTGACTTGGGAGCTAGCATTAATCTCATGCCTTTATCTGTTTTCAAGCAACTTGGTCTACCGGAGCCAAAGCCAACCAACATCTCTTTGCAGTTGGTTGATAGGTCGATCACGTATCCGAGAGGTATAGTAGAGGATGTTTTGGTGAAAGTTGATAAGCTCATATTTCCTGCCGATTTGTGATTCTAGATTTTGAAGAAGACAAGAAGATTCCCATAATCTTGGGAAGGCCGTTTTTAGCTACGGGCCGTACTTTGATCGATGTGCAAAAAGGAGAGCTTACAATGAGGGTGCAAGATCAGAATGTCACCTTTAATGTGTTCAAGGCCATGAAATTTCTGACAGAGGAGGAAGAGTGTTGCAGTGTGGAAATAGTTGATACGGGTCAGAGAAAGAATTTTGATCAGTTATTGTGCAAAAAGTCGGACACACACGTGCTAAAGCATCACATCAGTGATTCCATTGACGGTTCTTCAATTCGAGATCTCTCGAGTGTAAAGCTTGGGAAACTTCCACCACATTTGACGTATGTCCTTTTGAATAATGAGCTAGTGATTTTTGAAGAGGGGCATGATAACGTGTTGCGAAGGTGGAAAGCCGATGATAAGGAAGAAGGAAGTTTTGTTCAGCCGTTCGAGTCGGAGAAGCACCTTAGAGGTGTGAAGAAGAAAAAGAAGAGGATTAGGCCGTTGAGTGGTAAAATTAGGTTGAAGTCTGATGGAAGAGATTGGTGGAAAGCAAGCAACCAAGATGTCAACGTTCGTATGAATGGTCTATTTATTGAGGATGGTTCGGTTATTCTTTTGAAACCACCATGAGTTGAGGAAGTAACGTCAAGCTATTGACGTTAAACAAGCGCTTCGTAGGAGGCAACCCACGTGTTTCAACAATTAGGTATGTTTTCTACTATCCTTCGTATTACTTCAATTCAATGGGGACATTGAATGTTTTAAGTTTGGGGGTGGTTTGGGGGATAAGTAGTGTATATGTAGTTATTTGTGATTGTGAGTCATTGTGTTCATATAGATATCATGTTTGCATAATAGTAGTAATTCATGCATATATGTTCGTATTAATTATGTTTGTTCATGTAGGGCATTTTGTTTTTGTTTCGTATACCATGTGAGTTCATGTTAGTTGCATTTCATGGCATGCATTTTTCATGATCCCTTAAAATGAGCTAATTCTGATTGGTAGGTAGGTGTCTAATTGAGTGTGGTAATGATGAATAGAGGGTTGATTTATAGTTCTTATGAAATTGACTTGCATGTTACGGGAACAAAACTTTTACACAGTCTCATTGGGTGCTTTTGGGCTAGGTTAGGGTCATGCTTATTTGGATGCTTTGAGATTTAATCACTTGATTATACTTAGAATTTGCGTTACTCCCTTGATGGCATAGGATCACTAAAGTCCAAGTTTGGGGGAAAACAGGGATTTCATGTTTAATTTTAAATAATTGTCAATATGGCTAGGCATCAAATGGCTAGTAGCCGGCTCATATTTATATGAGTAGTCTAGGGTTGGAAATGAGAAAGGCTCATTCCAGATCGCAAAAAAAAAAAAAAGAAAAAAAAAGAAAAAAAAAGAGGAAAAAAAACAGAAAAAAAAATGAAAAAAGAAAAAAAAAGAGTCAATAGTTAAATTGTTAAATGCAAAATTAACCAGGGTGAGCTCTTTAATACTCGAGCAATTAAGTTCGCGGGGACTTTGTGCCTAGTGACCTAAGGCTTTTATAGTCTGGGATCCACTAACCCAATGCTCGCTACATGGGTATTATTGTATAAGCCTTTCGGGGTCTCATCCATTGCACGGTTAAATAAGCATGCTTGTATACATGTGTCGTAGTAGTTAGTAATAAAGCATGAATTTCTGTCTACCTTGGATAAGGATGGAGGTGTTTCTAGGTTATGGAGTGTTTACCGTCTATTCTAGTTATAAACTTGTGATTGTCTTGGCAAAGAACATGTATGATTTTGATCTAGTTTTGGAAGTATTTTTGAAGAGCATCGCACACACCCACGTTTCTGTTCATGTATTGTTAGTATACGGGGACTTAGTCGAGCTCTATTTGGACGTATTGCATTCTTTGAGATATTTGCTTGCTAGTTGGTTTTGGTTAGTTTGAGGGGATCGTTGCATTTTCATATTAGTTGCATTCATGCATTGCATTGCATTGGATTTTGTGGGTATATTCGCTATAGGCCCTCACGAGACCTTACTCGTCCACTAGGGCTGCCTAGGGGTTTAAAGGGATTGTTGCATATGCCAAATGCAACCGTGATCACCTACGGAAGTGGTACTAGTTAGTTAGTTGTAATTGTTTATGCTTGAGGACAAGCATCGGTTTAAGTTTGGGGATGTGATAAGTGGATTTTATATCCACTTGGATCGCTTCAATTCGGCTTAAATTGATTGTCTTGGACTCAAGTTTATTGTAGTTTTGATGTGTTTTGTGTAGTTGTGCAGGTTTGTAAGAATGTCGATTATGGTTGATGCTTCCGTCATTTTTGGAGTTAAATTTGTGCAATGGAATGAAGAATGGAGTTGTCATTAAACTGTCATGAAGGTTCCTAAGTCGAGGGAAATAAAAAATGTGATCTAACGCAAAAAGAACGGGCGAAAACAGAGCAAGAACGAAGGAATTAGAGCTGAAAAATGACGCGACGGAGAGCCAGGCGTAAGTTGCGCGTAATGCAGTTGGATCGGGGCAGGTTGCGCGCCTGAGGGGCAAGTTGCGCGCACGCGGTGCTGAAAAATTAAAGTTTTGCCATTATTCACAGTTTTGGCCATATCTTGAGTTCTACAAGTCTGTTTTGGACGATCTTACTGTCCACGCGAAGATAACGAGATTCTCTATCATTCTAAACTGGTTCAGAGGTCCAATTACGACTGGAACGGCCCAGAAATATTGAAGAAAAGTCAGCTACGAATTTTCCTTAAAAACAGAATCAGTTTAGGAAACGTATTCTATTTTAATTCTGATTTGGTAGTTTCCTTGCTGGGCAAGAAATCTAGAGCCTATATAAACACATCTTAGCATTGTAATTAGGATCATTTTTATTTATTATAGCTTAGATCTGTAAGGGAGAAAAGTGGTGACAAGCACGGATCTAGATCTACTTCATCTTTTGTAGACCTTGGATTATAGATTTGTTTTCTCAACTCTTTGTTTTATTAATATTATTGCATCTTTCTTTCATATCTTGTTTATTATTATGTTTTCATCAAATCCCATGATGATGAACGGTTCAATTATGAGCTAATCGTTGTCATGGGATTCTAATGGATTTATCTATGTAGCTTAGTAGTTTGAATGCTTTAAAGATATGTGTGTGGTGAATTCTTGATATCCTCGTATGGTTAATCTTAATGCTTTTAGATGCGTAGCTAACATCTAAATTGAATTGTTAATCTCTTGCGAAACGAGAGTGGATCTTGAGATTTAGAACTTGCCATGCTAGCATAGGATAGGTTGATGTTTTAACATCATGATTTGTGGCGTAAATAGAGATATTATGCTGCCCTATGTGATCTTAATAGACAACTTGTTCTTAAATTGTTTTGTTTTCTAATCTTATCGAGATATAGGGTCTAAACATAATTGGTGTCTACCCATCTTCTATCTCTTTTGTGGATGTATGCGTAGTTTGGTATTAGTATACCGAGAGGTAACTCTTACTTGTTTCGTGTTGTCTGGTCAGATATCAAAACCATCACATGCATTGATTAAAGGCGTCGACTCTAAGTGAAGTAGATAATGAAGTTAGGAACCCATGTTTATTCTCATATATTTAAATCAGTTTAAATCACTTTAGTTAATTTATTTTTAGTTTGATTTGCATCTTAGTTTAAATTAGATAATCAAAAATCCCAATTAGTTAATTGTCTTAGCAGTGAGTTAAAACCATACATTGTTGCATAAGTACATCTACTGAATTAAAACCTATACCAGATCTCTGCGGAACGAACTCGATTTTATCTGTATTACTTGTGACCACGTATACTTGCGTGATATTGTGCAAACAAGTTTTCGCCAATTTCAAAGTCTATCAAATGGATGCCAAGAGTGCATTTATGAATGGTATTCTAGAGGAGGAGGTGTATGTTAGTCAACCGCCTGGTTTTGAAGATCCAGACTTTCCAGAATATGTGTTCTTTCTACTCAAAGCACTCTATGGCCTGAAGCAAGCACCTAGAGCCTGGTATGACACACTCTCACAGTTCCTTATAGAGAATCACTTTATTCGAGTTACTATTGATAAAACTCTCTTTTATAGAAATGTCAATGGCTCTATGATACTTGTCCAAATTTATGTAGATGAAATAATATTTGGATCTACAGATGAGAAACTTGGCAAGAGATTTGCCAAACTCATGCAAAGTAGATATGAAATAAGTATGATGGGTGAATTAACTTATTTTCTTGGTTTACAAGTTAAACAAGTGAATGAGGGAATTTTTATAAGTAAAAAAAAAATACATTTATGATCTTTTAAAAAGGTTTGATTTAGCAGATTGATCTTCTGCAAAAACACCCATGACCACTGCCACTAAGCTTGAACTGAATACTAAGGAAAAGAAGGTGGACATGACAAGCTATAGGGGCATGGTTAGATCTCTTTTATACTTAACAGCTAGTAGACCTGATATTATGTTTGCTACATGTTTATGTGCTAGATTTCAAGCTGATCCTAGGGAATCTCACTTATAGCTATTAAAAGGATTTTCAAATATCTCAAGGGAACACCAAACCTTGGCATTGGTACCCTAGAGATTCTGGTTTTGATCTAATTGGTTACTCAGATGCAGATTATGTAGGTTGCAAAATGGATAGAAAAAGTACCACGGGAACCTGTCAATTCTTGGGAAACAAGCTGGTCTCATGGTTCAGTAAGAAGCAGAACTCAGTATTTACCTCAATTGCAGAGGCTGAATACATAGCAGTTAGGAGTTGTTGTTCACATATTCTATGGATGAGAAATCAACTACTTGACTATGGAGTTAAAGTTGAAAAGATCCCAATTTTCTGTGATAACACTAGTGCAATTGCAATATCACAAAATCCAGTGCAGCATTCTAGAACCAAGCACATAGACATAAGATAGCATTTTGAAAGGCCTATGACTCAGCCTATTTGTAGTTCGAGGATCCTAATCCAATTAAACTAGATTGTAATAAGTAAATAATATCAACTGTCACAGGAATCTCAAAAGATGATAACCGTCAGAAGAAAAATCAACAAGTCAATCTATAGTTTTAATGTTTTACACTGGAAGAAGATTCAGATATCTGATCAGGCCTCAAGGTAGCATTGAAACAAGTGGATTCATTTAAGAAGACAGAGATTTCTTTTAGTGACAAGAAACGATTTCAGTACCGAATGATTGATGAGAGTGAAGAGTATAAAAAGACCACAGTGTTAAAAGTCACGATGAAGAACAGAGATTGGAGTTAGTCGTTCATGAACCAGACAGTACATCGAACGTCAACATCATGCCAGTGTATGTTCCTTATTATAATTACGTGGTTTTCAGCGGAGTATTGACTATTAAAGAATTTATATTAATTCTATTTTAATTGATTAAGTCAAGTAATTAAGTTAATAAATAAATTAATTCTATCAGAATTAATATATTTGTTAAAGTGATTATTAGATTAATTAAATAAGAATTAATATGAAAAAGGATTAATTAGTTAAATGATTTTTAATAAGTCATTTAATTAATTATAAACTGAAAAATATGATGATATAACTATCAAACTGATAGTTATACCGATAGTCATATTCAGTTTATAAAGGAGATAGTCATATTCAGTTCAAAGGAGATAGTCATATGAAGTTCAAAGGAGATAGTCATATTTCATTCAATTGGTAAGTTATACCGAATGTTATATTCATTTGGTAAGTTATACCGAATGTTATATTGACTAGATAAGTTATACCGAAAGTCATATTTAAGCTGGACAGTCATATTACATTGATTTGATAGTCATACCGGTTGTCATATTAGTGTAAAATGATTGTCATATCAGTTTAAATCAAGTAATATGACTATGGCTGTGTATATAAGGCAGAAGAATGCAGAAGGATCAGAATCAGTCGAGCTAAACAAGAAAATTACACACAGCAGCTATTTTCTCTCTCTCTCAAGCTCAAGAACACCTTCAAATTTAATTCTGTAAATTCAAGTTCATCTCAGTTGTAATATCCTATCCATTGGAACTTGTTTACTTGTGATTCTTGTACTACTAGCGAATTAAGTTTCCTAGTTCACAAATTGATATCTTGATTTTATTAACTAAATTAGCAAAGTTCATGTTGAATTTTCTAATTAGTTATTAATTACTTGATAATCATTTGGACTGATTTTGTAACACCCATCAAGTTAATATATTGCTATATTCAACTTGAAATTTGTGTTATATTATTCCGCACAAAAATATTCGTTTAAGTGAAAATTATTTAACGAATAAATTTTGAGAAAATGGTATAGATTGTATTCAACCCCCCCTTCTACAATCTTATCGGACCTAACAATTGGTATCAGAGCCTATTGATTGATACACAAATCAAGATCCTATTTTTACTCAATCAAAAATTAAGCTCGAATTTTTAACTCTCTTAAAAATTCATCATGTCAGCCAAAGGCAATGTTAAAATTCCTATCTTTAATAAAGATAATTATGATATGTGGAAAAACAAAATGGAGTTATTTCTTGATGTAGCAAACCCAAGATTTTTGTGGGTTTTGGAAAATGGACCAGTAACTCCCATGCAACATGATACTGAAACAGTTGTAAATGGAACTGTAACAGTCCCTGCCAAATCCTATCCAAAGGACCCTAAGAACTATACCTCTGAAGATAAGGAGGAAGCTGGATTGGATAAAAATTTGAGACTCATTCTGTTGGATTCCCTAGATGCTGTAATGTATAGCCATGTGAGAAATTGTAAAACTGCTAAGCACATCTGGGAAACTATTGAGGTCATTAATGAAGGGACTGATGAAGTCAAGGAAAATAGACTACAAATTCTAACTTCTGAATATGAACACTTTAGAGCTGGCCCTAATGAAGGCATTCAGGAAGTGTTCGAAAGGTATAACAAGATAATCAACAACTTGCAAGTTCATGGCAAGCAGTATACTCAGAAGGAGATCAACATGAAGTTTTTACTAACTATGCCTACTCACTTGGAGCATAGAATCACTGCCATCAGAGAATCTAGAGACTTAACTCAGGTTGCTCTTGAAAGGCTGTTTGGTGTTCTGAAAACCTATGAATTAGAACAAGTACAGCAAAAGGAATTCTATGGCAAAGGCAGAATGGCAAATTCTTCTACAGCTCTAGTGGTTGAGGTTCCTAAGGAAGTGGAAACTAAAGTTGTTCAACCTATCAGTTTCAACAAGGAACAAACTGAAGTAGAACTTGGCCAAACACCAGCTACTCAGGATGGTGGAGAATTTTATTCACTTGAAGAGCTGGATCAATTGGAATATGAATCTATGGCAATGATGGTGAGACAATTTAGTAACTTCAGATTCAGAAGAAATCCAATGTTCAGGTTTAAGTCAAATAACAGATTTCAGAGAGGAGGTTCTTCATCCTCTAGTAACAGGGGAGGTTATAAAACTGGAACTGTTGACAGAAGCAAAATCCGTTGTTTCAATTGTAATGAGTTGGGACATTTTGCTACTGAGTGTCAGAAACCCAAGCAAGCACAGAAGAAAGATTATGCTTCTAAAAAGAAGAAAAGTGGAAGAGCTTATGTGGCTGCTGGTAAAAGCTGGGATGATACAGATAGCGAAGATGAAGAATATGGAAACTTTGCATTGGTGGAAAATGCTGAATCTTCAACTTATTATACCACACCAGTAATTCTTACTGATGCTCAGTTAATTGATAGTTTACGTAGTTCCTTGAATAATGCACAAAGAGGGTACGAGAGAATAAGTCTTGTTAACACTAACCTTGAAAATCAAATGGTAGATTTAAAAAAGGTGCAGGTTAATCAAGATAAGAATATAGAAGAAATAGCTCGACTTAACAACAGAGAAAAGGGTCTAGGAGAATACATGGTAAAACAAGTTGATAGGATTGCTGAACAAGAAACCAAGATTAGAGAACTTGAAACACAGGTTAGAGCTTGTTATAATACTGTTAAGGTTTCTAAAGATTTCTTCAACAAACAAGCAGTAGAACAAACTGTAGGAATAGGATTTGATTACAGTCAAGCTGTTGGTTCTTTGAGTAATCATTCTCCTAATTATATCCCAGCTAAAGAAAGAGGTATACCACATATTCTCAAGAATGTTGAAAAACCAATGTTTACAAAATCTGATACTGGTCCACCAGATATTCGTTCTATGGTTATACATGAAGAAATGAGAAATGAGGACGCTGCAAATGGCACAGTTCTTGTTAAGAATAAATGTGTTAAGGATAAAACTGCTAAGAACTATAATACAAAGAATGTGTCATCCAAGAAAAATGTCACAGTATTTGTTAAGGCTAAATCAGTTGAGGACGTTAACACCACAAATGTGTCATCCAAGAAAGATGTACCTAAAGTACCAGTCAAAGTTGTTGAATCAGCTAGTTCTTCTAAGACTGGATTAGGTAGTAACAAGTCAAAACAGAAAAATACCATGCCTACTATTGATTCTAATCATAAAGCATGTGGTATTATCAATTGTATGTCTTGTGCTTTTAACAATATGCGTGCTTATTTTAATGGTAATTATGCATGTGTTAAACAGAATGCTCCTCGACAGCACATGAACAGGAACAATAATGTTCGATCTAAGACTGCTTTTCCTCCTCAAGTTAGGAGAGAGACATTTGTACCTAAGACTAAACAAAAGATTACCAAGAATGTCTACCAGGTCAAATGTCCAGTCAATGACACAAGTGTTACTGCTGCGAGGGAAACATGGATACCCAAGAGTAAACAAAAGATTTTCAAATCTGTTTATAAGGTTAAATGTTTATTGACTAAAGAGGTTAAACTTGAAAATGTTGTTTTGCCTGACAAAGGTCAATACTTTAAATACGCAGGACCCTATCAAATTTTGGTCCCGAAGAAGGTTTAACTCATTTGTCATTGCAGGGTATTGAACAGGTTGATCGAGTAACCTGGATCTTGGACAGTGGATGTTCAAGGCATATGACTGGAGATAGAACCCTGCTGACAAATGTGGTGGAGAAGGCCGGCCCAGTAGTTACCTTTGGAGATAACAGCAAAGGTAGAACTGATGGATATGGCAGACTTGAAGCTGGAAATGTTATCATTGATGAAGTTTCTTTTGTGAAAGGACTTGAGCACAATTTGCTCAGTGTCAGTCAATTCTGTGATAAAGGTTATGAAGTTCATTTCAACAAGAAGAATTGTCTAATTTCACACAAGAGACATGAAAAGCCATAACTGACAGGAGTTAGAAAAGGCAATCTGTACGTAGCCAATATAAACTCAGGAAGCACTGAAGAAGTCACTTGCTTCTACACTAAAGCATCTAATGATGAGAGTTGGCTATGGCACAAAAAACTTTCTCATCTTAATTTTAAGATAATGAATTCTCTGGTCAAAAGAGAATTGGTGAGAGGTTTGCCTTCAATGGAATTCACTCAAGAAGGACTGTGTGATGCATGTCAAAAGGGCAAGCTAAAAAGGGCAAGTCACAGGAGCACTGATACATCTTCAATAACTGAACCATTACAATTACTTCATATGGATTTGTTTGGTCCAGTTAATGTGATGTCTATGTCAAGGAAGAGATATGCTCTAGTGATTGTTGATGATTTTTCAAAATACACATGGGTTCTGTTTTTGAATTCTAAAGATGAGACTCCACAACTGGTGATTGATCACATTAAATTAATTGAGCGAGATTCTACGTATCCAGTGAGAGCTATAAGATCAGACAATGGAACTGAATTCAAGAATGCAGTTTTAAATGACTTTTGCACTGAGAAGGGTATAACCAGGCAATATTCAGCTCCAAGAACTCCTCATCAAAATGGGGTAGTGGAATGAAAGAATAGAACCTTGATTGAAGTTGCACGTACTATGCTAAGTGAATCAAGGCTTCCATTGTACTTTTGGGCTGAAGCCATCAATACTGCGTGCTATACCCAGAATCGAACTCTAATCAATAAAGATCAAATGAAGACACCCTATGAAATTATGGCTGATAAGAAACCTTCACTCAAATACTTTCATGTATTTGGGGTAAAGTGCTTTGTGCTTAAAGAAGGTGATGATCAAGGTGGTAAATTCGATACCAAAGCATTTGAAGCAATTTTTATTGGTTATTCAATGAGAGCATACAGGGTGTATGTGGTTGATGAACAGAAGATAATGGAAAGTGTCAATGTAACATTCGATGACACTAAAATCCCTAGTATCCAAACTGAGAATCCATCTGAGAAGCTATCTTTCGATGACATGACAGATACAGATTCAGATGATGACAATGCACCTGAGATTTTTGCTGATGCTAATGACAACAATGATGATCAGGGTAATGGTGATGAAATCAATGATAGTAGTCAAAATTCCTCTGACTCTTCTAATCAATCATCATCTAGTCAACCTAGCAACAACTCAGGGGGAGAAAATGAAGGGTCAACTGGACATACACAACATCCCAATGAAGGTCAAGGTGAATCATCAAGATCTAATCTTCCCAGACAGACTGTTTGGAATAGAGCTCATCCTTTTGAGTTAATCATTGGTGATCCAGTTGTTGGTGTAAAGACCAGAAGAGCTTTTCAGAATCAATGCAATTATTCAGGGTTTCTATCTGAAATGGAACCTAAGAAAACTGAAGAAGCTCTTTCTGATCCTGATTGGGTGATTGCTATGCAAGATGAACTCAATCAATTTAAACAACAAGAAGTTTGGAAGCTGGTACCCAGACCTACAGACAGACCAGTAGTTGGCAAGAGGTGGGTATTCAGAAACAAACTTGATGAAGATGGCACAGTGACAAGAAATAAAGCAAGACTGGTAGCAAAGGGTTACTCCCAATCTGAAGGCATTGACTATGATGAGACCTATGCTCCAGTGGCTAGACTTGAGGCCATAAGAATATTCTTGGCATTCGCAGCATTTTCAAACTTTAAAGTTTATCAAATGGATGTCAAGAGTGCTTTCTTGAATGGCAAGCTAGATGAAGAGGTTTATGTAGAACAGCCCCTGGCTTTGAAGATCCAGATTTAATTGACTATGTCTACTTCCTTTTCAAGGCTGTCTATGGTCTTAAGCAAGCACCAAGGAAATGGTATGACACTCTCTTTGAATTTTTACTTGAAAATGATTTTGTTAGAGGTGTCATAGACAAAACTCTCTTTACAAAGAAACATAAGAATGATACAATTATAGTCCAAGTCTATGTGGACGATATAATATTCAGGTCTACTAATGATCTCTTGTGCAAGAAATTTGCGAAGTTAATGCAGGGTAGATTTGAAATGAGCATGATGGGTGAGCTGAAGTTCTTTCTTGGTTTGTAAATAAGTCAAAGGACAGATGGAATATTTATCTGCCAATCCAAGTATGTCAAAGAGCTTCTCAAGAAGTATCAAATGGAGGACTCTTCTTCAGCAAAGACACCATCATCCACAGCTGTCAAATTTGGAGCATGTGAAAATTCTGCCAAGGTAGATATCACAAGCTACAGAGGTATGATAGGCTCATTACTTTATCTTACTGCGAGTAGACCTGATATTATGCATGCTACGTGTTTGTGTGCAAGGTTCCAATCGGATCCTAGAGATGTTCATCTCATTGCCGTTAAAAGAATTCTGAGATATCTTAAGGGTACGCCTAACCTAGGCATCTGGTACCCTTAAGATTCTGGTTTTAATCTTGTTGGATATACAGATTCTGACTATGCAGGAAGTGTTGTTGATAGAAAAAGCACATCTGGGAGTTGTCAATTCCTAGGTGGTAGACTAGTTTCCTGGTACAGCAAGAAACAACAGACAGTTTCCAACTCAACGGCTGAAGCTGAATATATAGCTGCTGGAAGCTGTTGCGCACAGATTTTGTGGATCAGGAATCAGCTGAGAGACTATGGCTTTGTGCTCGATAAAATTCCAATTTTATGTGATAATACAAGTGCCATAGCAATCTCTAACAATCCTGTGCAGCACACAAGGACAAAGCATATTGACATCAGGTATCATTTTATTCGAGAGCATGTCATGAATGGTACAGTGGAGTTATTTTTTGTACCCACGGAAGAACAAACAGCAGATATTTTTACTAAGTCTCTTGACGAATCCACATTTACCAGAATTGTTGGTGAATTGGGTATGTTAAATAGTCCTAGTAATTAAACTGGTTAATATCTGAGGTTTGATCTTTAATAATTTACAAGTGATTATTGTGTTAATATTTCTTATTAAATCACTTGTATAATTATTTTATCAACTTATACTCTTGCTTGTTTCATCTTAAATCATTGTTATTATTTTTTGTACATATTTTTAATTACTTATTATATTTTTAGATTAATTCATTTTCTTTGAAAATATTTTTCTCGAATTTTACAAGCTGTAATTTATGAGAAATCTATTTTTCTTGAAAATGTTATTGTTTTTAATTCAGTTTGATTATTTTTGTTGTTTAAATAAATCATAGTTTCTTTTTGAATAATTTTCTAGGAAATTGTTTTATTAGAAAATTTATAGATTTATTAACTCATCAGAAATAATTATGTAAATATGTAGTATGATTATTTGGTTTTATTTTATTTTAATTGATTTGTAATGTTTGTCCTTCTGTTATTAATGTTTGATTTCGTAAAAGGGACTGCATATGATCGTTTTTATAATTTTTATTAGGTTTTATAATTTTAGTATAAATTAATTTGCTATTTTTTTGTTTATGTAAATTATTAATATAATTTTCTTGATTAAAATTCTGTTAAAATTCTGTTTTTAGTTAGTTATATTAACTGATTTGTTAGAATATAACTATCGGTATAACAATCTACTTGATTGTTATATTCGAACTTGTGATTAGTTATATTAATTTTAAATGGTGTAATATAACTTAGAAATAAATTAGATATAATTTTGTTTTTGTTTTAATATAACTGTTAATTAGATTATAGTTATATTGTGTTTTTATAGTAATATAACTATCGGTATAACTAAGATTTTATTGTTATATTATGTGTTTTTTCGGTAGTTATATTAGAGATTAACTGCGATATAACTTACTGCCAAGGATAGTCATATTACGTTTTAAACGTAATATAACTATCGGTATGACTATCACCCGATAGTCATATCACAGTTATTTTATATATATTAGCTAAGTTATATTTGACAGTTATATCTCAGTGGTTGTTATATTGACGTGTTAAGTCACTCAATACAGTCGAACGGTACATACACATATACACACAGAATTCGAACGAATTGCTGTCGAATTTCTGCCTCGAATCATACTCTAAACACGTTTCTAAGGACCATTCTTGATTACCCAGTCAATAATCTTCTTAATCAAGGTTAAAATGTAAGATTTGATAGAGGTTTTGAGTTTTTGAGTTTTTGAGTTTGATTTTTTGATCTAAAAATCCGAACAAATGGTCGTGATTTTGTAAAAACTAAAAATACATGTGTGTTTGTATTGCAATCAAGATCTTTGTCTAAATTTTTCAGAATTTTTGATAAAGATTTTGATTTCTCGAATTTTTATTTATTTATTAATTCGAATTTGGTAATTTAATTGGGTTAAATTGTTGAATTTTGCAGATTTATTAATTTTAATCCCTGATTTGCAATGGCTGGTGCTTATAATAATTTTGAGCTTGTGAATCACAATTATATTGGATATTTTAATCCCGAGGATTGCCCAGTGGATCGATTCAAGTCCTGGATAAAATTCCTAAACGAACAAAATCTCTGTAGTCACTCTATAACTGCAAATGTTCCAATGAAATTTGGTCCACTCAAATTAATGTGTACTACAGCTGTCTCAGATGAAAGATCGTTTTCATTCGATTTTAATGGCCAGACATATACAGTGGATGAATCTGTCTTCAATGCTGCTCTGGGACTTCCTACTGAACGATTTGCTGAATTGCCTTCAAATGATGAGTTGACTCAATTTTTCACAAATATCAACTATAATGGTCAACTGAATCTGAAACGACCACTCAAAAGCAATCTTGTTCAAGAATGGAATATCTTCTTCGAGATAATAGCAAAGGTGTTTGCTAATTCTACAAAGAGTAACAATACTGTCATCACAGGTATGTTACAGTCAATTGGTTTCTCGATTGCTCACAATAGAAGAATCAATTTTGGCAGCTTGATATGGCCTATTCTGCTGAATCGATTGAAGAAGGCTACAAAGAACTTTGGAAAAGGTAAACTGGTTAAGTGTCATTATCCTCGATTTTTGACACTAATTTTTAATCATCTAATGCCTAAGGATCAACCTGCTCCATTTCCAAATGATCGAATCCAATGGTCTGGTAAACCAAACAAGAAGTTCTACACCAGGCTGGATACTTCTAAGGTCTTGTTGCATGTTCCTGTAGTCATAACACCATATATGTCTACATACATACATTTGCCAAATGTCATGCCACAGCTAGATGCTGAGGTACGTTTAACTCAACAAGCTCCACAGCCTGAAGCAGAACAAGTTCCAGTACCTCAACCTGATTCTGAACCCTTGAATGTTCTTGAACATCAACTTCCAGTGGATCAACACACTCAGAATGAAGATGATGTACATGTCAATGATCAGGTATTTGACTCAACTCTGCTACAATCTCAATATCTTTCTGATAGTCAAATGATTGTGAGAAGTGACCAAGGGGTTGTAGATCCACAACCTTTATCCCAGGTCAATGCACCAAACACTGATCCTAAATTCTCCAAACACTATCGTAGAAAGAAATTGTCATTCAAAAGAGCTATCCCCAGTAGTGATATTTTGAGTGAAACAGATTTGCCATCACAAAAGAAAAGTAAAACCATGTCAAAGGCAATCTTAAACCCATTCATTCCTTCAAGCTCACCCCTGTTACTCACAATGGGGGAAGATATTTTCGCAAATGAAGCTGAAAACATTGTTATGCAAGTGGAGCCAATTACAGTGCCTGCCATTGTTAGGGCAGAAGAACCTTCACAGGTTGATCGGGATTTGCGAAATCCCATTGCACCACCACTGACCTTCCAAGAGGAGGCTAGGGTGATCTCTACTGCAGGTACAATGGATGCAGCTCAGGATTATGAGAGGAGTGATGTGAGAATTACTTCAAATCTGAGTGAAACACTAGCACGTGAGGTGAGTGATACTCAGAGAGCTATTGAGGTGAGAGCACACAATGACACATACACTTTATCTCTCATTGCTCAACTCAATCAAATGAAAGAAAGTCTTGCTCAAGCTGAAGAGGACAACAAAAACTTGAGGTTTGATATGGACAACATGAGAACTATCTTCAACAACAAAATCAATGCACTTAAACTCTCTCAACAACAAGCAGTTGAAGACTCTGGAGATGTCACAGTGGCTCAAGATCTTATTATATCATCTATGGCTAATCAGATTGAAGATCTTCAGAACAACATAAATGAAAATCACTTAACCACTGAACATCGTCTCAGTCAGATTGAAAAGCAAAGTGATTATCAAGCAAAAGGGTTAAGCCACTTATATAATATCATCAGCAGAACTCACTCACTTACAGCAGAAGAGAAGAAATTCTTTGGAGGTAGTGATGGAAGTGACCCTGGAGCTGGTACAAGTCACAAGACTGTAGAGGATTCCTCAACTAAGGGGGAGAAATCTAGAGGGGGAGGAAGTGCAAGTAAAGAGAACATTGAAGATAGGAGTGAAGGGAAGAAGACAACTCATCAAGCAGCAGAACAGGAAGATGATGATGCAGAAGGTTTTTACTATACAGGTGAACCTGATATTGATCTGTTTGCTGACTTACAGTTTCCTGATGTTGGTGAAGAATTTGATGAACCAGATCTCAGTTTTTGGGATGATGAAGAGCAAATAATTCCTGATTCTGTTGAAACACAACAAATGAATTTTGAAGCAAACAAAGAACTCGAACAGAATGAAGCTAATCTGGCTATGAGAGAAGAAAGACTCAAGAAGACACTTGAACAGTTAGCTCATAATGAAAGACTTCAAAAGGCAGAACATGAAGCACTTCAAAAGCAACATGCTCAGAAGCTGGAAGCTAGGAAGATGTACATCAAGTACAAAAATGGTGATAAGTGGGAACGTGCTCAAAAGGTAATTGACTCACCACAAACTTCTGACTATTATGATCGTCGGATGATTGCTATTTTTGAAAGCTTTAAACAGAAGAACCCTATACATGATATGTATTTGAAAGCTTTAAAGACAGAAATTATGAGAATAACCACTGCATCTGATCCTAAGAATGGTGAGCTACTTATCTTTGTTGAATGTCATAAGCTCGGATCTCACAAAGTATCGCTTCAGTTCTTCTATGATAGATCCCTGTCAGAGCTTTCGGTGTTGAGACCAAAAGTAAGAACATCTTCTGAACTAGGCATACTGCTTCATGAAAAATTTCAAGAGTTTGCTGAAAGAGCTGGTCCTGAAGTTATAAATGACCCTCCACAAGTTAAAATTCTCAAGGGAGAAGTCATTCATACTGTTAATCTTCCGACAGACGAATTGTATACACACCTTGCCAGACACTTGGTATATGTTGAATATGCTCTTCGAAATCATGGTTTTGCATCACAGGAAAAGATTGAAGCTGCAAATCATATTCGATCTTATGCTCAGACCAACATGAAGAAGTACAAGCAGTATCAAGTTGAGTTGAGAAAGAAACTTGGAATACCACTGGTCTATCCTACAGATGTGTCATCCAAAAGGGAATTACTTGTTGATTCAGAAATGATCAAGAATCTACCGGATATGGATGAACAAGAAGAAGGAGAAATCAATGAGAAAGAAAGTGGTAAATGAAGATTAGCTCTACAAGTTATATCATTAGAGCTTTGATAGAACAAGATAGGATAATTGTCTTATATGATCAGTCTAGAGGATCATCTATCTTGTATTTATCTTTTCTGTTTGAATCTGGATAATGTTAATATAAACCAGAACTTTTACATTATTTACTTAGCATTTAAAGTGTTTTCTTTTACTTGCTTAATTGGGATTAGTTGAAGAATCCTCTAGGTATTTGCTTGTTATTGTATAACAAACAAATAGGGGGAGATTGAAAGGCATATGACTCAGCCTATTTGTAGTTCGAGGATCCTAATCCAATTAAACTAGATTGTAATAAGTAAATAATATCAACTGTCACAGGAATCTCAAAAGATGATAACCGTCAGAAGAAAAATCAACAAGTCAATCTATAGTTTTGATGTTTTACACTGGAAGAAGATTCAGATATCTGATCAGGCCTCAAGGTAGCATTGAAACAAGTGGATTCATTTAAGAAGACAGAGATTTCTATTAGTGACAAGAAACGATTTCAGTACCGAATGATTGATGAGAGTGAAGAGTATAAAAAGACCACAGTGTTAAAAGTCACGATGAAGAACAGAGATTGGAGTTAGTCGTTCATGAACCAGACAGTACATCGAACGTCAACATCATGCCAGTGTATGTTCCTTATTATAATTACGTGGTTTTCAGCGGAGTATTGACTATTAAAGAATTTATATTAATTCTATTTTAATTGATTAAGTCAAGTAATTAAGTTAATAAATAAATTAATTCTATCAGAATTAATATATTTGTTAAAGTGATTATTAGATTAATTAAATAAGAATTAATATGAAAAAGGATTAATTAGTTAAATGATTTTTAATAAGTCATTTAATTAATTATAAACTGAAAAATATGATGATATAACTATCAAACTGATAGTTATACCGATAGTCATATTCAGTTTATAAAGGAGATAGTCATATTCAGTTCAAAGGAGATAGTCATATGAAGTTCAAAGGAGATAGTCATATTTCATTCAATTGGTAAGTTATACCGAATGTTATATTCATTTGGTAAGTTATAACGAATGTTATATTGACTAGATAAGTTATACCGAAAGTCATATTTAAGCTGGACAGTCATATTACATTGATTTGATAGTCATACCGATTGTCATATTAGTGTAAAATGATTGTCATATCAGTTTAAATCAAGTAATATGACTATGGCTGTGTATATAAGGCAGAAGAATGCAGAAGGATCAGAATCAGTCGAGCTAAACAAGAAAATTACACACAGCAGCTATTTTCTCTCTCTCTCAAGCTCAAGAACACCTTCAAATTTAATTCTGTAAATTCAAGTTCATCTCAGTTGTAATATCCTATCCATTGGAACTTGTTTACTTGTGATTCTTGTACTACTAGCGAATTAAGTTTCCTAGTTCACAAATTGATATCTTGATTTTATTAACTAAATTAGCAAAGTTCATGTTGAATTTTCTAATTAGTTATTAATTACTTGATAATCATTTGGACTGATTTTGTAACACCCATCAAGTTAATATATTGCTATATTCAACTTGAAATTTGTGTTATATTATTCCGCACAAAAATATTCGTTTAAGTGAAAATTATTTAACGAATAAATTTTGAGAAAATGGTATAGATTGTATTCAACCCCCCATTCTACAATCTTATCGGACCTAACACATTTCATCAGGGAGCATGTGATGAAAGGCAATGTGGAACTGCATTTTGTTCCTAGTGAAAAATAGTTGGCAGACATTTTTACTAAAGCTTTGGATGAAGCAACCTTTTCAAGGTTGGTAAGTGAGCTTGGTATGTTAAATTTCACATGATCTTTTAAAATGTCTGTTCAATTTGCTTGCAGCCAGTAAATTTCATTCTCTGGATTTTGTTTGTTTTATTTGCTTATCTGCATGATTATTCTGGAGATATCATTGTAGCATAATTAAATAAATATTTTATTGACATATATCAATTAATGATATTTTGTTAATTTTATGTCTATTTAATTGTGAGTTTATCTGATTATTGTGGATTAATTCTTGATTTACTGCGTGATTATTTTTAAATCCATAATAATTAGAAGTATTAAATATGTGTATATGTGTATAGGCTGATAGGTTTCGGTGATAAGATGTTTTTCGGCTGACAGGTTTCAGTGATAAGATGTTTTTCGGCTAATTAGGTTGTTAGTTGAGAAATGATTGAACGGTGTTATTTTTTCAACATAACCTGTCACTATCACACCTAACCCACTAAACCTTGAAACCTTATAAATGATGAGTTTTTGTTTGTGTTTAACATCATCATTTTTCAGATATACAGAGCATATACACACGATTGCTGAATATTTCGAGCTTTGATCGGAAAGATCTCTCAAATCTTGCTGGTGGTTTTTAGATCGGATTTCATATTCTTGCTTTATACATCATCCTTTATAAAAACTAACCCTTGTTTTTGAATTTCCTCAAAGTTTTGAAAATGGCATTACAGGGAAGCTTTTTAATTGCTAAAGTTAATCCTATTTCCGTTCAGCAAATCGAAACCATTCTGGATGAGCAATTTCGGGCTTGGACATAATTTCTGAATGAACATTCATTAATTCGCTATGTTAAATATAATTGATGTGGTTAATATCAGTGTTTAAGTTTTACAGGGAAAAATAGAGTTTAACTTGAAACTGGAAGCAGTCAGAGTTTAGTTAAACTCTGACAGTTGGAAGTTCGACAGAGTCTGCTAAACGCTGACAAGAGGAAGCAGCTAAACTTTGTTGAGGAGAAGCATTTGCTGGTCAGTAACAGAATTATTGAAGATAATTATGGAAGAGATATCTTTGAAGATTGGATAGCTGTCAAAGAAGTCGTTCTGACTAGAAAGACGTGTAGCAATCGTAATTGATAATATTTGTATAACTAATTTATAGGAGTATCAATTATCGATTGTATAGCAGCTGTATATCTTATAAATACAGTTAGGTTAACCCTAGAAGGGTATCGTAACGCAATATCATTTCATTGTAATCTAAGCAGCTCTCTATGATATTTTACATCACTGAGAGAGGAGTTAATTTCAAAATAGTTTTTAAAGTCTTTTAAGAACTTATTGTTATTTGCTCATACTTAGTTGATTATAATTGTGTATTCGGCCTAACAATTGGTATCAGAGCTTAATCTGTTAATTTAATACAGTTTAAGATCCACACTCACACACAACTATAATCAATGGCAGAAATTCCTCCTCCAACAACAGGCTCTAGTGCTGAGAAGGCTCAACCTACAACTGTGAGCCGATATGAGACAATCAGGGTTCCTATTCTCAGGCCAGCAGAATACTCAACCTGGAAGGTGAAAATGGCTATGTTTCTGGAGGCTACAGATCCAGAATATCTTGATAGAATTTATGAAGGCCCTCATAAGCCTAAAAAATTATCTGTCGTTACTGCTGGACAGGAAGCTAAATCTATTCCAAAGGAGAAGAAAGATTTGACTCCTGAGGACATTTCATCCATTGCTAAGGATGCAAAGGTTAGACATCTGCTTCATAGTTCATTGGATAATGTTATGTCTAACAAAGTGATCAATTGTAAAACTGCAAAAGAGATCTGGGATGCCCTGGAGGTTAGATGTCAGGGAACTGCTGCAATCAAGAAGAATAGAAGGAACATACTCACACAGGAGTATGAATACTTTGAGGCTAGATCTGAAGAATCAATGACAGAAACCTTTGACAGATTCTGTAAGCTACTCAATGATCTGTCACTGGTTAATAAAGAATATGATCTAGAAGATTCAAATCTCAAGTTTCTTCTTTCTCTACCTGAAAAGTGGGATGTTAAGACAATCACTATTAGAGACAACTATGATCTGGCTGACACTGATATTCATGAGATCTATGGGTTGCTCAAGACTCATGAACTGGAAATGGAACAGAGAAGCAAAAGATCAGGCAGGAAGCATCAAGGAAGAAAGCAAAAGGAAAAGCTTTGGTCATTCATTCTGAAAGTGAGTCATCAAACTCTGATGTTGACTCAAACACAGATGGATCATCCGAGTCTGAAGATGATGAGGAAATGATGCAAATGGCTGCTTTGATGGTAAAGACTTTCAAGAAGATGGGATTCAAGAACTTCAAGAAGGAAAAGAGATTCTCCAAGAATGATTCAAAGTCTGACAGGAAGAATTTCAGCAAATCTGAGAGAAAGGATACCAAATCTGGGAAGAGAGACAAGTCTGAGATTCAATGCTACAAGTGTAAGGAGATGGGCCACTATGCTCCTGAGTGCAAGAAGGGTAAAACTGAGAAGGCACTCTTCACTAAATGCAGAGATTGGGTAGACACCTCTGACTCAGATGAGGATGTGAACTATGCTCTCATGGCTACTACTGTTGATGAAGCTGAAAATTCTAAAAACAAGGTACCTCTAACTACCTATGCTTATAATACTGATGATATAACTGAATTGAGAATCTATCTTAAGGCTTTACATATCAGTTATAGGGATCAGACTTTAGAGAATGAGAGAATCAAAACTGAGAATTCTGAACTCAAAGAGAGAAATAAGGTTGTAGAAGAGAAACTTGCTAACATGCAGCAAGTTCAAAAGGAGAGAGATGATCCTGTCTATCTTGAACAAGAGTTTTTAAGTAAGTATAAACAACTAGAATCTGAATTGAACAAGGCAAATCACATTATTAAAACTTGGACTCATTCTGGAAAAGACACTCAAGAAATTTGGAGCATTTGTTAATGGAATAAGTGAACCTAGGTTTGAATGTGGAAAAGAAGCTGTTAAGAAAGAACCAGTAAAAACTAGTGTTAAACAGGTTAATATTGGTTTAATGACAGATAAACAACTCAAGCATAAGCTTAAGGAGTTAAAATCTGTTAAGAAACAGAAAGTGTCTAGAAAGAACAGAAATGGTAAAGTAGGCATCACTCAAGGTAATTATCCAATGCTTGCTACTTTAGCTCCAAGAAAGACATGTCATAACTGTGGTAGCACTAACCATCTTGCTAGTTTTTTCAGGAAGAACAAAAACATTATTTCTTTACCTTCCAAGTCTGTAGTAAAGAAAGATAATGTTAGAACTAGACCACAGACTTTATGTAAACATTGTGGAAGTACTTGGCATTCTATCTATACTTGCAGGGATTATCATGCTATTTATCATAACTACTATGAACTTAAGCCCAATTTGAAATGGGTTAGGGTTAATTCTGTAAGTGTAAACTCTGATAAAGTTAGCTTAAACTTTGATAATGTAAATTCCACTGCTAAAGCTAACAAAATTAAAAAAGCCAAAGGATCCAAGCAAGTCTAGATCCTTAAATCTAATCTTCAGTAATTGTTTGTGATTGCAGGGCATCAGGGAAAGTATCCTAGTCATGGACAGTGGATGTTCAGGACACATGACTGGAAATAAAGCCCTGCTATCAGAGTATGTGGAGAAGGCTGGCCCAAAAGTTTCCTGTGGAGATGGCAACATAGGACATACTCTGGGATATGGCAATATCAATCTTGGAAGTGTCATCATCACAAATGTAGCTCTAGTTCCAGGACTCAAGCATGATCTGCTATCTGTGAGTCAAATCTGTGACAGAGGTTTTCATGTAGATTTTCAACATGAATACTGTGAGGTTATCAGCAAAACCACAGGGAAAGTTGTCTTAGTTGGACAAAGGCGAAATAATATCTATTAAGCAAGCTTGTTGACAAACTCTGATGGAAAAACTATGTGCCTGTCAACAAGAATGTCCAGTGAAGAGAGTTGGAAGTGGCATAAGAAACTCTCTCATTTGAATCTGAACAACATCAATGAGCTGATAAGAAAGGATCTTGTTAGAGGACTTCCAAAGTCTTTGTTAAATGTTGATGGTCTGTGTGATTCATGTCAAAAGGCCAAACAGAGGAAGACTTCTTTCAAGAGCAAATCTGAATCTTCAATTGTTGATCCTTATCATCTTCTTCATGTTGATCTTTTTGGACCAGTAAATGTTATGTCTCTTGGAAGGAAGAAATATGCTCTAGTCATTGTTGATGAATATACCAGATACACTTGGGTGTATTTTCTAGCAAAGAAGGATGAAACTGCA
Source organism: Saposhnikovia divaricata (assembly GCA_036435485.1). Taxonomy (NCBI): domain Eukaryota; kingdom Viridiplantae; phylum Streptophyta; class Magnoliopsida; order Apiales; family Apiaceae; genus Saposhnikovia; species Saposhnikovia divaricata. The sequence continues at coordinate 12,160,208 of JAZHRN010000154.1, read as the reverse complement.
TTAACTCTGATGGAGCATATAATGTTGCTGGACAAAGGATCAAAGAATCAAGTGAAGATAATCAGAAGTGATAATGGAACTGAATTCAGGAATGCAACAATGGAAGAATTTTGCAAAAATAGAGGAGTCAAACAAGAGTTTTCTGCACCTGGCACTCCATAGCAGAATGGTGTAGTTGAGAGGAAGAACAGAACTTTGATAAAAGCTGCCAGAACTATGCTTGATGAAGCAAAATTTCCAACCTATTTCTGGGCAGAAGCAGTTCAAACAGCCTGTTTTACTCAAAATGCCACACTAATCAACAAGCATGGAAAAACACCATATGAGATGGTGAGGGAAAAGAAGCCAAACCTGAAATATTTTCATGTTTTTGGGTGCAAATGCTTTGGGTTGAAAACTAATCCTGAAAAGTTGACCAAATTTGAGTTGAAAGCAGATGAAGGAATTTTTGTTGGCTATCCAGTGTCAACCAAGGCATTCAGAGTTTATAATCTGAGAACTAAGGTGATTATGGAATCTATTCATGTGTCATTTGATGACAAGAAAATAACTGGACTTGAAGATGTTGATGAACATGATCAGTTGCACTTCGAAAATGAAGATCTAATCTCTGATGAAATAAACTCTGATGAAACCAGTCCAACAAACTCTGTTGATGCAAACTCTGAACCTCTACTATTACACACAGAAGAAACCGTACAGACAGAACAAAGGAGAGAACCAGTTGAGGGGGAGCATGCAGAACAAATCTCTGATGACTCACATTCTGAAAGTGAGTCACTTGATAAATCTGGATCAATCTCTGATGACTCAAACTCTGATAGTTCAAAATCTGACAACTTAAACTCTGAGCGATCAAATTCAAGGGGAGTTTAGAGAATGAAGAAAGGCAACAAGATGATCATGAGAACATTGATCAAGGGGGAGGATCAACTGTTGACAGAAGTCATTTAGCTTCAGCTAGGAAATGGACAAAATCTCATACACCTGATCTAATAATTGGAGATCCAGATGCAAAAGTCAGGAAAAGAAGTGCTACAACAAGTCCATAAGAGAATATTCTCTGACTTGACCAACAAAGATGCAAACAAGGGTCAAGTTCCAGGGTTTATTTTCCCACTTGCCCTCAGAAATTTTCTCAATCAACCACAGGAACCACAAGCACGAGCACTTGAACCTACATCAGAACCCACACCTGAACCTACCTCTAAACCTACATCTACATCCATTCCATCCACTACTGCTACTACTTCACAACCTCAACCAAAATCCAAACCAAGACATGGAGGTAAAATAAAACACACAGCAGCAAGTACCCAGCATGGACAAGTTAAAGCTAAAAAGGCATCTGTTCAAGCTCAAAAGGAGTCTGTTAGGCCACAAAGAGCTAGAAAGGCAAGAGCAAACAGACCTCCATCTCCGTCTACTTTACATGATTCTACTTCAGGTGAAGAGAAAGCAGAAGTGCCTCAAGTTAAAAGGAGGAGACTGATTATTTATGAGTCTGATGAAGAAATAAATATTGAAGCTCCAGAGGATATCTCTAAGGAGACTCCTGCTGTTGAGACAGAGGTTATCTCAGAACCTACTGTAGCAGAACCTGAACTAAGAATTGATAAACCTGTACTTGTTGAGGTTCAGATGGAAAAAGATGCTAGCACTGAGTTACCTGCAATGGAAGAGTTTCATGAAAATTTCATGTCATTCTCTGTTGAAGTTGAAGATCCTACTCCAACACCCATGGCTACAAACTCTGCTGAAACTGCTGTTGCTGATCAACCTACTATGGTGCTAGAAGAAACAGAGGTTGCATCTCACACAGAGTTATTCTCTGATGCACATCAAATCTCTGACCATGGTGAGGAAATAGATCAGCCTGCCAAATTTCTCTCTTCAGAGATTGTCATGGTAAACTCTACTAATCAAGAAGAACAAGTTGCTCAAGAAGAACCTGTTCCTGAACTTAATGAAGAAACTGCCTCAGTTGCAGATGATTCTGAAAATGATCATTCTGAAAAAGTGAGTGCAGAAGCTGGGTCTGCTCAAAATGTTGAAGTTCAGACTGATGGACTGAAAACAGGGGAGAAGACAGACTTTGCTGGACCTTCTGCAAAAGATATTGAAAATTCTTATCTGGCAAAAAACTCTGCAGAGTGGTACAAAGAAGACTGCATCTTTCCTACTGGAAGAGCAGCTGATTTTCTCAAGGATAATTCTAAGAAGATTTCAAATCCAGACATTCTGACATGCTTGCAAGGCACAGTGATTCAGGTTAAGGCCTTGAATCACAGATTTGATGAAAATCAGAAGTCCATTGTAGATCTGAGAAATGAAGTTGTAAGTAGAGAGATGAGTCTACAGAGAGACAACAACAGGTTATTTCAAATCTTCTCAAAGACTCAGGAGACTCTGATTCAAAGATTGGGCAAAGTTGAAGAAAATCAGACTTTGTTAGCTGACAAGATCGAATCCATTGCCAACTCTCTTGAGTTAATTACTTCAATATTGATCCCTGATGATGTCAAAAAGGGGGAGAGAGTTGCTAGATCCAAGTGTAAGCAGCAGCCTAAAACTTTCTCAAAGAAAGATGATCTTGATGATGAAGGAACTAATTCAGAGAGGAGGCTGAGATCAAAGTCTGGTGTTAATCTGAAAGCTGGCAAGTCTACAAAATCAAGTACAACAGTGAATACAAATGTACAGAGTACTTCAAGGCAAAAGGATTTGTTATTCTCTGACAAACCACAAACTGATGAAGAGCTTGCTGCTAAGATTTTCTTGGAAGAGAATGCTGAGGGAGCTACCTTAGAAGATGTTCATGCTGAAGAATTACTCTTGCAAGAAGATCATTTGAAAGCTATGAAATCTGGAAAGGCCAAGAAAAGTGCTAAAGCCCCAAGGCTTGTTCTAAAAGGGATAGTGATTAAAGAAAATCTTGCTGGTAGTCAAGAAGAAGAAGAAGGAAAATTGACAAGAAAATCATCACTTGATGCCAAGCTGAAGCTTAAAGGTATAATGGGTCAAGAAGACAAAGGGAAAAAGGTAGATACAACCTCTGTTGCTACACATGTTGTGAGTGAACCCCTACCTGTTCAAAATAATCCATTGTCTGCTCAAATGCAAAGATTTTTCTCCAAGCATACAATTCCTGTTCAAGCTCAGAAGAAAGGAGTTGGTAATTTTTAGCATGACAGAGCTTGCTTAGGAAAGCCTCCTGGTAAGAACACATCTGGTTTGGGTTCTCACAAAGATGTCAGAATAAGCAACAGTCCTAGAAATCCTTCATCACTTATTTCTCTTGGAGCTGGTATGATTCAAGAAAATCTAGACAAACTGGAGTCAGTTCAGCTGGTTCATCAGAAGAGTTTGGATAGATACTTTTTACTGTACTTCATGGATGATGGAACAGTGTATAGGGTGAATGAAGATGACATCAAGCTGAAGATGTGTGAAGAACTTCAATATGTTCTGTACTTATTCAGGGTTACAAATCGAAGAACAGCACTTATTGCTGATTCTATAAGAGAACATATGAAGAAAGCCAAAGTACTTACTGGTTCAAAGACTACAGAAGAGTATGTTCCTAAGTATAGAGACTATCATGGAAATCTTGTTGAAATGAAGAGGAATAGTGCTCGACTGAAGACTGACTTGGGTATAACTGTGCTGGACTTCAATTCTGAATCTGAGAAAGCATATTTTATCAGGCTTGGAAACGAAATGAGGAAAAACAAAATTTATTCTCTGAGAGCTGCTATCTACCAAACTGGAGAAGATGATCCTAAGCTGAAAAAGATCAAGGAGATAATGCAGAGAGAGCTCGAGAATGCAGAAAGAAGACTGCTTATAGACTATCTTAGAACAACACCAGATGTTGAGGAGGTTAGGTAGAAAAAGTCTGTAAGTAATTCTTATTTTCTGTAAATTTTGTTAAGTCAAGATTAAACTCTGCTTATTTGAATAAACACTGTGTTTGTATAAAATTATATTGACATCATCAATTACTGTTAACTTGGGCATTTTTACTAATGAACAAGTTGGGGGAGATTGTTAAATATAATTGATGTGGTTAATATCAGTGTTTAAGTTTTACAGGGAGAAACAGAGTTTAACTTGAAACTGGAAGCAGTCAGAGTTTAGTTAAACTCTGACAGTTGGAAGTTCGACAGAGTCTGCTAAATGCTGACAAGAGGAAGCAGCTAAACTTTGTTGAAGGGAAGCGTTTGCTGGTCAGTAACAGAATTATTGAAGATAATTATGGAAGAGATATCTTTGAAGATTGGATAGCTGTCAAAGAAGTCGTTCTGACTAGAAAGACGTGTAGCAATCGTAATTGATAATATTTGTATAGCTAATTTATAGGAGTATCAATTATCAATTGTATAGCAGCTCTATATCTTATAAATACAGTTAGGTTAACCCTAGAAGGGTATCGTAACGCAATATCATTTCATTGTAATCTAAGCAGCTCTCTGTGATATTTTACATCACTGAGAGAGGAGTTAATTTCAAAACAGTTTTTAAAGTCTTTTAAGAACTTATTGTTATTTGCTCATACTTAGTTGATTATAATTGTGTATTCGGCCTAACACCCTATGCTTTAGTTACACCAGTGCAGCTTAACCATGATGCATTGCATGAACTATATTGCAGTGCGGTTAACACTTCTGGACAGGATGGGTGTGTAATCACATATCGACTGTTTGGTAGGTCGCTTAGGGTCACTAAACGAGATGTTAATCGAATTCTTCATCTTCCGATGGAAAATCTTGTTTCTGATCCTACACCTGAACAGATTGAAATGTTCTTTCGTTTTATAAGGTACCAAGATGGCAATTTCAATACTGGTAATCTTTCTAGAACGTTTCTAACCCAGTACTGGAATTTCTTCTTCCACACTCTAAACCATGTTTTTTCCTCAGATAGAACAAATCAAGATCGAATACCTGAATTTATTCAAAAAATAGGGTATGCGGTCGCCAATAATTTGAGGATTAATTTTGGAAAAATAGTGCTTGGTCAAATCATTTTAAAAATGAAACACTTGGGAAGAAGAGATGTTCGGACTCAAAATGTCAAATGTCTATAACCAAGGTTTCTACAGCTAATATTAAATGATTTTTTGAATGATGAAGACAAGATACGCTTGGAAAATGGTCGAAAGGTGGAATGTTCTTACATGAAGACGAATGTAATTAATTACATAAGAAAAAGGAACTATACGGATGTGCCTACAGTCCTAACTGAATATCTAAAGACTGTCCCACTTCCGTTGATACCAAGACCAGTGAGAGCAGGTATACGACAAGGTAATACTTCAATCTCTGCTATTCCAACCTCTGTATTCCCTGCTGTGTCACAGGAAATACAGTTTCTACAGGCCCTAGTGGCCATCTTACTCAACCAAGAGCAGGAAATCCCACCGACTCTAACACAGGTCGAAGAGCCCATTTTACAAACACAAACACAACAAACTCCTACACCTCAATTGTCTCTTAAACGACCATCCATCAACACTTTTGAGGGAGATAGTGCCTCAGCAGCACCACATAAGGAGTTAGTTACATCAGCCGCTTTACCTCATTTAAACGGAGTAAACCCAATGAACCTGAGGTAACGACAACTGTTAATGAAACAATTCTTCCTTATCCAATGAGTGAAAATGTAAATGAGGTTGAATTGACGGGAGCAACTATCTTGAGTTCCATTTCACGGAACATTAGAGTGGTTGATGATCTTTCTAAAGATCAAATGCCTTCACAGGCATTCGAGGTGGAATTACCTAACTCAATAACTGCAAGTGAATCTTCCATTTTATGGAAAGATCCATCGGTAGGTGGTTCTTTTATGAACCAAGTGTCTTCACAAACATACGAGGGAAACTTGGGTTTTGTGCCATTTAATCGATTCAAGTTTAACCTCCTAGAGGGAAAATCTCTGGATCTCTTTCGAGATTTACCACTCTTTTCCAGTGGTCGGCAACTCGCTTCACGCGAGGATGGAAGCTCACGAACTTTCATTGCACCATCTATGACCTCTGAAAAAGGGGCCAGGATGATTTTATTTCCAGGTACACATCTCGGTGGAAGCTCTGGAAGAGAGTTGAGGGAAACACAAATAGAACATGTAAGTGTAACCCAAACCACTAAACCGAGTGAATATATAGAGTGAAACACATGCAGAACGTATGAGTGAGCAACCTACTCAACCACATGCACCTGTAACCAGAAAGGAATACAGCAGACTCCTTACACGGGTCCAAACAATGGAGAAAGAGTTGCCAAATATCTGTAAGTCCATTGCAGAAATCAAAAATTTGCAAATTATTCAACATGATGTATTCCAGGTTCAACTGAATACCATGGAAACCCAGTTTAATGATGCAATCAACTCCTTGGTAAAGACATCTTCGTCTAATTTACCAACTCCACATCCAACTACTTTGGAGGATAACCTAACTGAGGGGGAGAATGTGGATGATCAAGAAAACTATACTAGGCGTAAGGGCAAAGAAAAAGTTGTTGACACGGAAGTTGTTGACACGGAATTAACTTTATTTTAGGAAAAGAAAAGATAATGGGAATATTAGTGCTATGTGGAAAGAAAGTAAAGGCAAACTTGAAGATATGTTCAGTCTAAAGGAACAATTGTCTTAAACTTGGTTAATTTTAGAAATCTGGAAAATGTATATATATGATCCAGAATGCGCTTTAATATTATTTATCTTTGTATTTTATTTTTGTTGTATCATTTGAGTTATCCTCTAGGGATTTGATTGTCAAACCCTAACAATCAAATATGGGGAGATTGTAAAGCATAATGTAATGTAATATGTAATAGAGGATATATATAATTCAACTAAGATAAAAGATAAATAATATTAAATCAATACAAGGATCGTGAAATTTGAAGAACAGGCACCAACAAGGATCAAGTAGCTGAAAGAAGTTCATTAACATGTTCAAGCCTCAGTGACAGAATAAGATGTACAGATGATTCAGTTGAAGAGCCAAAAAAATTCCATGTATTTACATAATTTGAAGATACTGCTACAGGCTAATCAATTGGAATGTAACGAAGGTGTGAAGATCAAGATCAGTGCTAGTCGCTTGTGAACCAGACCAGCGCACTAAGTGTCAGCACATACGAGAAGGATCAACACATTAATTTACAGAAAGAATTGCCAAAGCTTATTGACGATCAAGGACAAACATAATATTTCAAGGTATTGTCAAAAATTAATTTACTCTCTGAAAATTAAATAAGTAACAGATTAATTAATTATTTATAACATATAATTAAATTAATCTAGTACTTGAATTATTTTCAGAGATGAATTAAAACAGCAGAATAAAACAGAAGAAAGAAGCCCAAGAGATACAAAAAAATAGTATTACTATGCGCAGTTACTATGCAAAGTTACTATGCAAAGTTACTATGCATGGTTACTATGCACAGTTACTATTTGGGGTTGGTGTGATAGTGCCCGGTTACTATTTGGGGTTGGTGAAATAGTGTCCGGCTACTATTTGGGGGTTGTTGGGATAGTGCTCGGTTACTATTTGGGGGTTGTTGGAATAGTGTCAAATAGTGACTTTCTATAATATATAAATAGGCCTATTGTATTTCATTTCAAAACACACCTCAACACACAACTCTCTCTTCTCTCTCTTATATCTTCTCTGTGTAAGCTGCTAGACAGTCCATCTAGTAGGAAAGCCGGCTTAGCCCGCTTTCAGGAAGTGTCGGGTAGAAGGTCCTCGTGCCTAAACTATCCTTAGGAGTGTAAGCTGCTAGACAGTCCATCTAGTAGGAAAGTCGGCTTAGCCCGCTTTCAGGAAGTGTCGGGTATAAGGTCCTCATGCCTAAACTAACCTTAGGAGTGTTCAGGTTTTGAAGCTAATCCATTGGATTAAAAGTTGTAACACCCCTTCGAGTTTATTATCAATAAAGATATATTCTCGGAATTATTTTTTTTGGTAGTATCGTATTCAACCCCCCTTCTACGATACTTTGGGACCTAACAATTGGTATCAGAGCAAACTTCTAGCATACAAGAAGTCTAAAGATCAAAACCATGGGAAGGAAGGATACAGGTGTGAAGATTCCAATGCTTGACAAAGATAATTATTTTCACTGGAAAGTAAAAATGCACCTTCATCTCTCAGCCATCAATGAAGGCTACGTAGATTGCATAGAGAAAGGACCTCATGTTCCAATGAAGGCCAACTCTGGGATTGGTCAAGATGCTGGCACTGTAGCTGCTGGAAGGCCTATTCCAAAGAATCAAGCTGAGTACACAGATGAAGACTTGGAGGAGATTCACAAAGATATATTCTCGGAATTATTTTTTTTGATAGTATCGTATTCAACCCCCCCTTCTACGATACTTTGGGAAGGTATAATTCTTAAGAACCCTAGATCTACTATAAAGCATAATGTAATGTGATATGTAATAGAGGACATATATAACTCAACTAGGATAAATGATAAATAATATTAACTCTATGCAGGGATCGTGAAATTTGAAGAACAGGCACCAACAAGGATCAAATCGCTGAAAGAAGTTCATTAAAATGATCAAGCCTCAGTGACAAAATAAGATGTACAGATGATTCAGTTGAAGGGCGAAAAGATTCCAGTGATAAAGTTTTTATGATTGCACAATTCTTAGCAGTGTTCTTAAAGATGTGATATGAAGACCACGAGTGAATGTTAGTCGTCTGTGAACCAGACCAGTTGCACTAGGCGTCAACACTTCATAAAAGAATCGAAGAATCTAACTCAGAAAAACTATTCAAGAGGTATGATTGAGTTTAGAGCAGTATTGATATCCTCTATTTAATTGGAAGCTGAATATTTAAGGATGTCAAATTAAAAGGAAAATGAATAGTATCCGAAATCACTATTCATATGAATAGTATACGAAATCACTATTCATATGAATAATAACCAAAATTACTATTCATATGAAAAGTAACCAAAAGTTTCAATCAGCAAAATAGATTATGGAAAGTAAGCAGGTGGGGCTCATGCAAATTTTATATTCAAATCAAGCTTTTGAAATTAAGAAGAAGAATTCAGCTGGATTGAAAAACAAGTAGCAGGCGGCTCAGAATATCGTCATCAGTTACGTAATATTAGCTGCATAATGATTTTCGATAACCTATAAATAGGCCTGTTATATTTCATTTTCAAATACACCTCAACACACAACTCTCTCTTCTCTCTCTTATATCTTCTCTGTGAAAGCTGCCAGACAGTCTATCTAGTAGGAAAGCCGGCTTAGCCGCTTTAAGGAAGTGTCGGGTAGATGGTCCTCGTGCCTAAACTATCCTTAGGAGTGTTCTGGTTTTGAAGCTAATCCATTGGATTAGAAGTTGTAACACCCCTTCGGATTTATTATCAATAAAGATATATTCCTGGAATTGTGTTTCGTTATTTTTATTTCAAGATCCGAAAAATTGTTATCCGCAAAAATCTTGAAAATCGAAATATTTTGGTAGTATCGAATTCAACCCCCCCCCCTTATACGATACTTCGGGACCTAACATCTACTTTGAGTTTTAAGCATGTTCTTGATGAGTTTAGCTTAGATATGATTATGGTGTTATGTTAAGCATGATTATGTAGTTGATTTAATTGGTTTAAGAGATATGATGATTATGATGATAAAGTGAGATGTTCTTGGTTGTTAAAGATGAGAATCATCTGGATAAAATGTATATTATGCCAGGTGTGGCTTGGTTTTGACGTAACAATTAAGAAACGATCGATTTATAGCCGTCGTAATGCCCGATTTTCGTTCAACCTTAAGAATCCATTCATAACAGTTGGTATAATTTCCTGACCTGGTTGATTATATGACATGTCCTTGTATATCTCGAGTCCTAGATCTTTTTGGCGAAAGAATCGAAGCAAACGCACTTACGGTTTAGGAATTATGGCCGATTTAATAAAAGTGGTTAGGAACCGTATATGCAAATTCGTAATTTAAATTGAACCCCCATAACTCGAGTAATTCAGTGACGAATCTTGGTAATTAAATATTAGAGATCATAAGGAAGGTGTAGGAGAAAACCTCGTGTCAAACGGATCGTTTTTCAATTTTATAAAATTTTTGAATCGAGGTTAAACGCGAACGAACCCCTAAAAGCGTACTTGGTTATAACTTTGGGAAAATCACTTAGATAACGATCGAAAAATCTCGAGGTATAATCTTTCGACCTTAGAACTTATATGGCTTAAGTACTTACCAAGTGTAAGTGTAATGACATACCTTGATAGCGAACAAGTGTCAGATCGTATCGGTGATAAAAAGAGTACACTATAGGGTGTATAACGAGATAACTCGAAAATGTGTTTCGAATTAAGTTAAGTTTATACTTAGTTTTTTTAAAAGTGTAAGTGATTAACCTCGGATACCGTGACTATTGATAGATCACCGGGTTGACCCGAGGCACACTACCCTTGTAGGATTACCAGACAAGTTTCCAATACCTTGGAACTGTTGTTGTGATAATATATATATATATATCTGTTGTTTATGATACATATGCCATAGCATGCATGCCTACTTTCAAGTCTATTGCAATACTTGTTTCACGAATTGATATTGGCTTATAAATTAGATATGAATTATCAGCTATAAGCCGGATTGTTTTGATAAGACCCTTAGTGACGGGCGTACGATCTTCCTTCTTTATTATAGACCGGGAGTCAGTATTTGATATAGAAATAGTCATATAAACCCGGAAGGATTCTAGTGACAGATTATTTGAGGGATGTTATTTATGAACATTATTTATATTTCCATAAGTATTAGGTACTTGGAAATTATTCGAGGAATGTTATTTGAATACTCATTCGGGATTTTTTATTTAATGAATATTATTTTGAATATTCATTTGAGGCTATTGATTTAGATGAATATTTTTCTGGAATATTCATTCGAAGTTATTTATTTGGTGAATATTATTTTTAATATTCATTCGAGCTTTATTTATTTAAATGAATATTATTTCGAATATTCATTTGAGTTTAATTGGTTATTTTCGAATATTCATTTGAGCTTATTTTCTTAACGAATATTATCTTGGATATTCATTTAAGGTTTTAATCATCTTCTTGGATATTATTTCGAATATTTATTCGAGAAATTATTTATTTAATGAATATTTTATATACACTTATTCGAGGGTTAATCATGAGCAGTATTTATATTAAGAATATTCTTGAACTATTTCTGGTTTATTAAATATTCTTTAAATATTTATTTAATTCTTTCAACTAGTTCGAAGATGAGATGTTTTGTTTCAAAATTTCCTTGATATTCAAATACTATGTAAATTATCTCTGAGTCGTATTATTATTATTTTTATCAAGGAAGGTTCTCAAAACTCCATTCTTCATTCGAATTTATCTTCTAAAATATAAGGGAACCTTGCTTGAGAAATGTTATTTCTTTGACTGCCCGGTCATGTACTTGTTAAACTACCTTTTCACTCACATCTTGATTCTTTTCAAACATCGATATGAGTCTTTTTGATTACCTCCTCAACGCTTGAGGGGTAAGATTGATGGAACAAGTTTATATCCATTAACAAGCATCAGCTAGGGAAATATTGGTGAATTTTCCTTTCCAATTATATACGACTACTTTGTGGAGTCTTATCAACAAGTATTATACTTGGGGAAAGGGGGACGAACTTTACGTTTCAGAGCCGTGGATGTTATTCGAACTAGGAGCCGCGCCGGTCCAGTAATGGCCCAACCGTTGGCCGGGGGGTTCCAGAGGGCGGTAGACAAGTAAATATGTCGATGCTTCCTTCTACATGTAGAGAACAAAAGTGGGGAGCATAACATGCGACTGATCATCGTAAATGTTATGTCTTCCGGTGCGTCAATACTCCAGGATTAGTTCATTTTCTCAGAGTTGGAAATTTTCTGCAACATTACCATTGTTGGCAGGGTTGAAAAGTGTTTGAAACTGGAATTGCAATATTTTTCCTGCAAGTTCCTCTTTTATGATAAATGATAATATCTTGCTTATCTTTGACATAGCAGATATTTCCACGGATTATATATGTTGAGTTACCTTGTAACTTCATCGTTTATATTATACTGGCACTATGTTCGTTAATGCATGACATATGGTTTCAAAGATATTTCAGAACTATTATATGTTATGGTTCAGTTACATATTATTTTTGGTGGGCTATTGCTCACCCTTGCTTTACTTATTATATCACAACAACAGCTAGATCTGATGGCCAGCACAAGTCGCACTCGGTGCAAGCAGGGACAGCAGTCATAGGGTTGCCTACTGATGTCATGGTCGGCATTGCTGAGGTAGGAGCAACCGGTAGGCTAGACTGTCAGCTTTTTATTCATCAGACTTATTATATGTATGACCTATGTAAATGGATGGAAAAGAGTATGTAACAGTTAAATTGTAATTCCTTTGGGTTGTAAGAACTCAAAACTTGTGATTAATAATATTTGTTGGTTACTCTGATTTCATCTCTGGGATTATAACGGGTGTGTATAAGTTAATGTATCTTGATGTTTTGGACAGAAATTGAGACCGGATCCCCGACCCTGGATCTGGGGCTGTTACATAAATGGTATCAGAGCGTAAGTTATAAAACCCAGAGATGAGGCGACGTTATAACTATAAATTCACTAAGATAATAAGAACTCTTGCCAAGTTCATAGTTGGACTACTTAATGTAGTACTGACATATAAAACCCTTATGGGAACTATTAAGTATCATAATAGTAACTTAGCTCGATATCGTATCGACGAGCAAAGCGAAAGACCTTGAGGCTTACGAGCAGTAGCATGAGGATGCTTTATTATATGTTGACGATCGGCTTGAAGACTCGATAGAGTACCCTACTGAAGACCCGAAGGAGGTTCCAGCTAAGGAGGAGAATCCTGTTAAGGATAAAGAGTTTACCCTTGAGGAAATGAGGACTGAAGCCAGAGAGACTGTAAGAGCTAAGGTATAGTGCTCAGAGAAGTGAGCGTAAAGAATTAAGATATTTTTAAGAAAACTAAAGATGCATATTGGATTCCTAGCCGGACTATCGGATGTAGTACCAGCAAGTTAGACGAATTGGAAGGATTACTTGAGAACTTATGTGGAGATAGATAAATATCCTTAGAGACTTTCAGACTAATGAGAAAAGAGTTAGAATGATGCCTGATTATCAAACACATCGATATAGGATAGGAAGCAGAGCCCCAGGAGCAATCGAGATGGAGGCAGGAATTGCTTAATCATTTGATTAATGGATTTGTGTGAATATTGTCAATAGAAATTCGCCATGGGAAGGCAGGTTTTATAGGTTATAATCTATAAAGTCAAATTGAGATTGATGAGGTGGTTTGATTCAGGGAAATGTTCATTTTAAGAATGGATCAGCTTAGAAAGTAAAGATCTTGAGATGTGATGGCCTGATTGGATAAAGCTATATAAGGAAGTAATAAGCGAAACGATGGTCTCAGAACCTACAAGAGGAAAATACCAGTGAGTCTATGATAAACTCGTAATAAGACTGTTGTCTGAGACTAAGTATAGTGTTAATCCAACTCAGTTGAGTGATGAATCAGAAACATTAGATGCAGGTGATTAAGAGGAAAATTAGTTCTTTTGTTCCCTTGAATGGATTATAGTAGTTACATTAAGTTTACTCCGACGCTGAATCATAAATGGATCATGTAATACGATCAGTGGTTAAGGGGTAATGGAAAATGTTTTAAAGGTGAAACCTAAAAGAGCAATTGTATGCCAAGTTCTTGATTTATGAATTCTGGTCAAATGAAGTTCAGTTATTAGGACATGCGATCAATAGTGAGTAGTGTTGGTTGACCCCGCCGATTTAAAGGCAGTTTCAATTGGGAAACGCCAACCACACCGACTAAGGTGAGAAATTTCATGCGATTCACCAGGAAAATGTGAGAAAATCTTCCTGGAGCTAAAGAGGAATTGGAGGCGACCCAGCGTTGGCATTGACTAGTGGAAGAAGGAAGACTTTGTGAGATATGATGTGTTCGAACAACACGATTCACCAGATTCGGGTGACCTTGATAGTGCTAATTTTGTGGAACGACTAACTCCAACGATAGTGGTCCTTCTGAGACTGGTGGTTATGTAGACTAACATTTGGTAGCATAAACTATTAGGACGTATATGCATCAGGAAGATGTGGCATGTTTCAGTTTGAAACATCTGATTTCCCTTCTATGGGATGTATATATTTGATTCCTTTCCAGCGGTTAAACTTCCAACTTTATGCCGATCATTCCGTTATTATAACTGCTTGCGATTCCACCTGTTTGGATGCTCATAGAACTTTTCTTTAGGTTTCAAAATGGATCTTCCTAGTATTACCCGTGGGTGGATAGGTTAACCAAAATTTTCCTGATTCTGGAAAGAAATTCAACAAACTTTGGCAAACCTTGTCCTTCTGATTATTGGAGAACGTCACTAAAGAGAGTGAAAACTGGGGCGAACCCCGTGGATTGGGTATGGCCGCTATATGGGTTGCTGGACAGACCCCGATTATTGCGATTGATTGTAGAAATAAAATGATAAAGTTGAGATTGGACGGTAAAAAGGGGAAATGTACTTAAGGACCAAAACGGACTGAGGAGTTCCGGGATTGACTTAAATGAAAACGTTATTATGCAAAAAGTGTAATCTTGTGTAGCACGTGGAATTGATACGAGAAGTGGAAGATAAAAATAAAGGAAAGGTGGCCGGAGACGGTACCGAGAAGTCGATTGAGACTTATATGGAGTAAAATTTTGAAAATATCAGAAGGTATCGAGGCAGAGGGATGAACGAGGAGTGGCAGTGCTCAAGTTGAGCGACTATGCTACTCTGGCACCCAAGATTTGCTGTGTAAAGGAAAGCAGTGAACAATACATTTAGGAAAACATGGGAAAAAACATATGGATAAGCGTAACCTGTCCCAGATAATTGTCTTCACTATGGACGAAGGAGGCAATTGCTAGAAAAGTAATGCCATTAGCTAACCCTAAACTCACACACTATAGCGCGGCCATTTGGGGCCGTGTGAGAAAGAATGATAAATTGACTAGACCAGCAATGTAAGGATAAAGTGGGGTGCTTCTAACCAAGCACCAACCGCGAGAACTTTGGATATAAAGCGGAATGATTCAGGCGTATATGATTGACCAACTTATGCACTAGAAAGAAAAGTAATAAAGCGAATCGAGATACATGATGATGGGATTTTATAAATACCATGGATATATTATTACTGAGGAAAGTGATCAATGAAGGTTTATGAAGATTGTTAGAAATGGCGCAGTACGATGCATAAATGTTATCCGAAACTTTGTATCTTTAAGAAGAGTAATAAGTACTAAGAAATTCACGTTGAACATGACCAATATTTTCCAGAATATCCTTGTTGCCATTACAAAATTCTGAAAGAAGAACCGATAAATGTATGTTGTCTTTTGAAGGCCATGAAGACTGACATCCGTTTGAAAGAGAAGGTTAGCATGAAGCTACCTATGGATTATCAAGATGTGAACGATTGAAAAGAGACCCTTATTAAGGAATTATAAAGTGATTGTTAACTAAAGGATGTAAGTATTTTTGAAAATAGAATTGAGGATAGAATATCCATAAATGAAGATGAACCCTGGGGACGTACAAAGGGTGGCATTACCCCTAATAAAGACATTATGAATTCAGATGATATGAGTTGGATTGAATAAGGCAACAATAATCTTTAAGGAGTTATTGAAAGGAGTTACGGAAAGTACATAAACAAAATTGTTATAGGATTGATTACTGATATTTTGATATATCCTGTACCTAGAAAATATAGAAAGAATGATGAGGATGACCTAAGAAAGCCTATAAGGAAAAAGGTAACATTCCGAACTTCAAAATGGAAGTTTAATAAGGAATGTATATTAATAATAATGCCAAAAGAGGCATGTGTGAAACCATGAGAAAGTATGGATTGAACCAATAGAGGTTGAGATTATCCTAAAACAAGAAAGAACTAAGAGAAGAAATATCCTAGGTATGATTTGGAGTAACTGTGATAGAGTTCATACCGAAAGGTGGAAGCAATGACTTATGGAAAAAGACTGATAGATACTTTCTCCTTCAGCAGAGCTTAAGGGAGAATGCATTCACCCAATATTGATGGGAATGAGGTAGAAAAGTTTGAGTTGGAATAGATTCAGAAAACATTGATTGTGAGAAGTTATTATTATCAGGAAAAGCCAATGAGGTGGCCGACATTTTAAGTGTAGAGGAGTAATTATAAATGCTCATACCAAAGAAAACAGAACGATATTTGGAAGGACCTTGAAGGTCATAATGTGGTGGAGGAATTTACATTCTTTCTGATGATTGTGCAAGAATCGACGGTAATAATAGTTTAAGTAAAGATTCGATTCCTGAGGGCATCTTAAGCATATTATATACCTTAGAAGGTCCCATTTTGAGTTAAACCAGGACCATGATACGAAATTGATTAAGTGAACCATTAAATTTCCAGTCTTCTAATGAAGACATGTGATTAATAATTTCATCAACCTGGCATAGCTACGGTGATTGAAGCTCTTCTGCAATTTTATCTGCTTCATTAATATCTACATCAAGTCCAGGAAGTATTCCTTATGAATAAGGAATAGTGATTAGTTCGTCTTCCTAAAGAATTTTTGGATATGACGACTATGAAACCCGTCTGATTAACTATTAAAGCACTACGTAAATAGCAAACGATGGTGATTCAACAATGGACTACATTAATATAGTGGTGATTCTTCTGAGAAGTAGATGACAACGCAAAGATAAAGATAGTGCTGCTATTGATAAGCTAAATGGCATGTTGATGAATGACAAGCAAGTTTATGTTAGTGTATTTCTGCGCAAACAAGATAGGGGATGCGAGGTTGGAGATTCATGTTGCTAAAGGTATTCTCGTAGAAAGAATTAATGAGACTTGGAGAGAAGGACAGTTGAGCCCGAGATTTATTGGGCCATCTGAGAATTTAAAGGTGTTCGGAAGGTGGCATTCGAGCCAGTTTTATCCCCAAAACTTATAGCATGGTCGTCACATGTTTCGTGTGGCAAGGCTACACCAGTAAAATGCATATGCTCGACAGATGATAAGGGTACGAGCATGTAGATATATGACCTGGTCTGACTTACGAAGAACAACCTGTGAAAAAATCACGGATAGGAAAGAACAAGTGATGAGAAACAAGTTTGGCAGAAACAGATTATATTGGATCTAAGTTATAGAAATCGACAAGATTTATTTCGGAGGGTTTAAATTGGAAGTATGTGATGTTTGAGATAAATGATAATTCTATGATGGCTCATAAAGAGATTATAGTTGAAATTGAAAACATAAGAGACATAGAGATTAACTCCCTTTAAGTTGAGAGGATCTGAGGAAATAGATGGAGTGAGTAATAAAGAGCCTCGTGGATCGAAGAAGTGAGAATTTAGATGGTTGAACAGAGGAAAGCTTAATTCCAAAAATGTGATGATTATTGAGCAAATGTGACGGGATACCAATAAGAAAGTGCCAAGTACAAAGGACGTCTTGATAATGAGATAACAGTGGAGGTAAATAACATAGGTGAATAAGAATCAGACAATAAGACGGATGTGATTGATAAAGAAAAGATTGGAAAGTAATTATGGGAACGTGAAGCAAGGAATGCTACGAATGGACTGATGAATGGGTTCTTTAACGAACTCCCGAGATGACAACCTGATAATGTTAGAATTATAATTATGAAAGTGCTAGTAGCATGGCGTGGAATGTCAGTAACAATGATGTCAAGCGAGAAACCTAAGATTTAACCTGAAAGGTTGAAGGAATTTCCTAAGGTGAGCGTTGCTAAGATTAAACAAGAATATAGGTCCATGGAATGATGGACGGAGCAATGAGGACATGTTGACACGTGAGATTACGATGTAGTAATATTTGATACGAATACGATTATTTTCTTCACTAATGAACCTCTATAGTTCAGAGGTAAAATCTAAGTATGATATTTTGCAATCATGAAAACTTTCTATAATTCTTTGAAATTCTTTTCTTTTGAGAAGAACAACCCTTAAAGGAGGGGAGGTACTGCTATGTGACTATCTGTTTGTGTGATAGAAGTATAAGTGGAATACCATAACTTGTTTAATTGCTTGTCAAGTAGGCTGGGCCCCTTCTGTACTAGCTATGCAATATAACAAATGTTCATTGATCATAGTGATCTCTCAATAAATCTTTCCACTTCTCTATATTGATCGAGATTGTGAAGATTAAGGCGATCAGGAAATGCATAGTACGAGTGAGGTTATCTCCGAATTTGCAGCACGATAGTGATACCAAAGCCACTGCGGATATCAATAAGGATAATAGTATAGGACTGAGTAAGAGCATAACCCAGATAATGTGTTGTACGAAAAGTAGCAAAGTTAATGGAAAAAAGGATAAAGTATGTATTGTAGCACCAGTAGATGTGCTGTAAAAAGGATTTGAATGATTAAGAATTGACCGGGAAGATGAAAGGTTAAATGACAGACAAACGACTCTTTGTTTCCTACCTGATTCCGGGACGGAATCCTTTTAAGGAGGGGAGACTGTAAGAACCCCGATTTTTGGTAGGAATTAAAACTTTTATTATGGAATGGATATGGATTCCAATATTTATATGTCATGAAGAATGCAATGGGTTGACAACTTAGGTAAGAATAATCTATCGTCAAGAAAGTAGGATGTGGAATACAAACAGAGGAAGTAGTCTCATGTCATCCAAATGGATATCTGGTATAAGTCCCGTGGTTCTGTAAAAAGGGTTAAGGAACGCTCGGGAAAGCGCAAGGACATTTTTCTAATTAAAAGTAATAAAGAGAGAATAAGTGATAAATAGTGTTTTTGGTGGAAATAGGAATATTATTAGACGACACTATATAGAAGTACCCGGAACGGATTTCTGAGTTCGTATTAATGATCCAAGGGGAAAAAGAGTGTATGTAAAAGTTACCGGATTTTGAAAAATAACACTTTTATTTTTCCCGAGATTTCCCTGGACACTGAAAGACTTAAGGGATTATTGAAAAGATTTAAGGAATATGGATTCAAGAATTATTAAAGAGAATTGAGAATGATAATATAAATATTAAGACGATTTCCGGTAAAATCCTAAGTAGAAATCTTCGAGATATTCCTCCGAACGATGAATGAAAATGAGCAATAACCGGACAAAGAAACAAGCAGAGAGCCAAGGGGTATGATGAGCTAGTGAAAGGTGACATAATCACTTTATGCAAGATAAGATCAAAGCAACCAAGCTAGATAGTAAAGAGGTGCACCATAAGACACCAACACTTGCTCACATGATAACAAATCCTTAACCAAGCCTTAACCCATCAACCAAACCATGGTTTAACCAACAAATATCTATCAATTATTGATCACTTTATGCAAAATTTCCAAGAGCAAGCCAAGCAAAATCTCTCTCTCTCTCTCTCCCCCTCACCAATCCCATTTGGCTTTTCTCAAAATTCCAAGGAAGAAATCAAACTTCCACTCCTTGTTAATTCTCAAGATTTTTATGGTGAGTTATATATTTCATAAAAGTGATCTCCTAGAAATATTAGCTTCAATCTCCATGTTTCCATTTTCAAATAAATCATTGAAGAGGAGGGTGAATAGTGTTTTCTAGAAACTAACTTTGATTTTCTTGTTTCTGTGGATGATCTAAGATTTGCTAAGGCCATACAAGGACTATATAAGGATTATTAGGGCTTTTACACTCTCCAAGGAAGGTATAATTCTTAAGAACCCTAGATCTACTTTGAGTTTTAAGCATGTTCTTGATGAGTTTAGCTTAGATATGATTATGGTGTTATGTTAAGCATGATTATGTAATTGATTTAATTGGTTTAAAAGATATGATGATAAAGTGAGATGTTCTTGGCTGTTAAAAATGAGAATCATGTGGATAAGATGTATATTATGCCCGGTGTGGCTTGGTTTTGACGTAACAATTTGGAAACGATCGATTTATAGCCATCGTAATGCCCGATTTTCGTTAGACCTTAAGAATCCGTTCATAAAAGTAGGTATAATTTCCTGTTCTGGTTGATTATATGGCATGTCCTTGTAGATCTCGAGTCATAGATCATATTGCCGAAAGAATCGAAACAAACGGACTTCCGGTTTAGGAATTATGGCCGATTTACCAAAAGTGGTTCGGAACCGTATATGCAAATTCGTAATTGAAATTGAACCCCCATAACTCGAGTAATTCAGTGACGAATCTTGGTAATTAAATATTAGAGATCATAAGGAAGGTGTAGGAGAAAACCTTTTGTCAAACGGATCGTTTTTCAATTTTATAAAAATGTTTGAATCGAGGTTAAACGCGAACGAACCCCTAAAAGCGTACCTGGTTATAACTTTGGAAAAATTACTTAGATAACGATCGAAAAATCTCGAGGTATAATCTTTCGACCTTAGAACTTATATGGCTTATGTACCTACCAAGTGTAAGTGTAATGACATACCTTGATAGCGAACAAGTGTCGGATCGTATCGGTGATAAAAAGAGTACACTATAGGGTGCATAACGAGATAACTCGAAAACGTGTTTCGACATAAGTTAAGTTTATACTTAGTTTTTTTAAAAGTGTAAGTGATTAACCTCGGATACTGTGACTATTGATAGATCACCGGATTGACCCGAGGCACACTACCCCTAAAGGATTACTAGGCAAGTTTCCAATACCTTGGAACTGTTGTTGTGATAATATATATATGTGTTGTTTATGATACATATGCCATAGCATGCATGCCTACTTTCAAGTCTATTGCAATACTTGTTTCACAAATTGATATTGGCTTATAAATTAGATATAAATTATCAGCTATAAGCCAGATTGTTTTGATAAGACCCTTAGTGACGGGCGTACGATCTTCCTTCTTTATTATAGACCCGGAGTCAGTATTTGATATAGAAATAGTCATGGAAACCCGGAGGGATTACAGTGACAGATTATTTGAGTGCTGTTATTTATGAACAATATTTATATTTCCATAAGTATTAGGTACTTGGAAATTATTCGAGGAATGTTATTTGAATACTCATTCGGGATTACTTATTTAATGAATATTATTTTGAATATTCATTTGAGGCTATTGATTTAGATGAATATTGTTTTGGAATATTCATTCGAAGTTATTTATTTAGTGAATATTATTTTTAATATTCATTCGAGCTTTATTTATTTAAATGAATATTATTTCGAATATTCATTTGAGTTTAATTGGTTATTTTCGAATATTCATTTGAGCTTATTTACTTAACGAATATTATCTTGGATATTCATTTAAGGTTTTAATTATCTTCTTGGATATTATTTCGAATATTTATTCGAGGAATTATTTATTTAATGAATATTTTATATACACTTATTCGAGGGTTAATCATGAGCAGTATTTATATTAAGAATATTCTTGAACTATTTCTGGTTTATTAAATATTCTTTGAATATTTATTTAATTCTTTCAACTAGTTCGAAGATGAGCTGTTTTGTTTCAAAATTTCCTTGATATTCAAATACTATGTAAAGTATCTCTGAGTCATATTATTATTATTATTATTATTATTATTATTATTATTATTATTATTATTATTATTATTATTATTATTATTATTATCAAGGAAGGTTCTCAAAACTCCATTCTTCATTCGAATTTATCTTCTAAAATATAAGGGAACCTTGCTTGAGAAATGTTATTTCTTTGACTGCCCGGTCATGTACTTGTCAAACTACCTTTTCACTCACATCTTGATTCTTTGCAAACATCGATATGAGTCTTTTTGATTACCTCCTCAACGCTCGAGGGGTAAGATTGATGGAACAAGTTTATATCCATTAACAAGCATCAGCTAGGGAAA
The DNA here is from genome assembly GCA_036435485.1 of Saposhnikovia divaricata. NCBI lineage: Eukaryota > Viridiplantae > Streptophyta > Magnoliopsida > Apiales > Apiaceae > Saposhnikovia > Saposhnikovia divaricata. Next base: position 12,138,232 of record JAZHRN010000154.1, on the reverse strand, counting down.
TATTTGTGAATTTTCCTTTCCAATTAGATACGACTACTTTGTGGAGTCTTATCAACAAGTATTATACTTGAGGAAAGGGGGACGAACTTTACATTTCTGAGTCGTGGATGTTATTCGAAGTAGAAGACGCGTAAGTGGCATACTTGTGCTTCCTTCTACATGTAGAGAACAAAAGTAGGGAGCATAACATGCGACTGATCATCGTAAATGTTATGTCTTCTGGCGCGTCAATGCTCCAGGATTAGTTCCTCTTTTCGGAGTTGGAAATTTTCTGCAACATTACCATTGTTGGCAGGGTTGAAAAGTGTTTGAAACTGGAATTGCAATATTTTTCCTGTAATTTCCTCTTTTATGATAAATGATAATATCTTGCTTATCTTTGACATAGCATATATTTCCACGGATTATATATGTTGAGTTACCTTGTAACTTCATCGTTTATATTATACTGACACTATGTTCGTTAATGCGTGGCATATGGTTTCAAAGATATTTCAGAACTGTTATATGTTATGGTTCAGTTACATATTATTTTTGGTGGGCTATTGCTCACCCTTGCTTTACTTATTATATCACAACAACAGCTAGATCTGATGGCCAGCACAAGTCGCACTCGGTGCAAGCAGGGACAACAGTCATAGGGTTGCCCACTGATATCATGGTCGGCATTGCTGAGGTAGGAGCAGCCAGTAGGCTAGACTGTCAGCTTTTGATTCATCAGACTTATTATATGTATGACCTATGTAAATGGATGGCAAAGAGTATGTAACCGTTAAATTGTAATTCCTTTGGGTTGTAAGAACTCAAAACTTGTGATTAATAATATTTGTTGGTTACTCTGATTTCATCTCTGGAATTATAACGGGTGTGTTTTATGTTATTGTTCTGGGTCACAAGGTTGTAAGTTAATTTATCTTGATGTTTTGGATAGAAATTGAGACCGTGACAACCGGATCCCCGACCCTAGATCTGGGGCTGTTACAGAAATGGTATCAGAGCGTACATTATAAACCCCAGAGATGAGGTGACGTTATAACTATAAATTCACTAAGATAATAAGAACTCTTACCAAGTTCATAGTCGGACTATTTAATGTAGTACTGACATATAAAACCCTTATGGGAACTCTTAAGTATCATAATAGTAACTTAGCTCGATATCATATCGATGAGCAAGGCGACAGACCTTGAGGCTTACGAGCAGCAGCACAAGGATGCTTTATTATATGTTGACGATCGGCTTGAAGACTCGATAGAGTACCCTACTGAGGACCCGATGGAGGTTCCAGCTAAGGAGGAGAATCCTGTTAAGGATAAAAGGTTTACCCTTGAGGAAATGAGGACTGAAGCCAGAGAGACTGTAAGAGCTAAGGTATAGTGCTCAGAGAAGTGAGCGTAAAGAATTGAGATATTATTAAGAAAACTAAAGATGCATATTGGATTCCTAGACGGACTATCGGATGTAGTACCAGCAAGTAAGACGGATTGGAAGGATTACTTGAGAACTTATGTGGAGATAGATAAGAATACTTAGAGACTTTCAAACTAATGAGAAAAGAGTTAAAATGATGCCTGATTATCAAAGACATCTATATAGGACAGGAAGCAGAGCCCCAGGAGCAGTCGAGATGGAGGCAGAAAGTGCCCTATCATTTGATAAATGGATTAGTGTGAATATTGTCAATAGAAATTCGCCATGGGAAGGCAGGTTTTATAGGTTATAATCTATAAAGTCAAATTGAGATTGATCAGCTTAGAAAGTAAAGATCTTGAGAAGTGATGGCATGATTGGATAAAGCTATATAAGGAAGTAATAAGCAAAACGATGGTCTCAAAACCTATAAGAGGAAAAAACCAGTGAGTCTATGATAAACTCGTAATAAGACTGTTGTCAGAGACTAAGTATAGTGTTAATCCAACTCAGTTGAGTGATGAATCAGAAACATTAGATGCAGGTGATTCAGAGGAATATTAATTCTTTTGTTCCCTTGAATGGATTATAGTAGTTACATTAAGTTTACTCCGACACTGAATCATAAATGGATCAAATAATACGATCAGTGGTTAAGAGGTAATGGAAAATGTTTTAAAGGTGAAACCTAAAAGAGCAATTGTATGCCAAGTTCTCAAAGTATGAATTCTGGTCAAATGAAGTTCAGTTATTAGGACATGCGATCAATAGTGAGTAGTGTTGGTTGACCCCGCCGACTTAAAGGTAGTTTCAATTGGGAAAGGCCAACCACACTGACTAAGGTGATAAATTTCATGCGATTCACCAGGAAAATGTGAGAAAATCTTCCTGGAACAGAAGAAGAAAAAGTCAAAACTAAACATCAGTGACAAATTACAAACACAGCCACCCAGTCGACTTAGCAATTTACAAACTCGAGAGTCGACTCAATAATTTACAAACTCGAGAACTCTACTTAGTGAAAAACCCAAAACACAAAACCCAGAAAATTAATTTACAAACTCAGTGAAAAACCCGTCAAAAAGAAAAACACAAAACGCCTAAATACGAACAACTCAAATTCCCTCCCCTAAATCGAAGTTGCAAAAACTTAATTTTGCACTGTCATATTATATTTTAAATATACTAAAAGTTAAAACTTAACTCGACAAGAAAGGATATGTAGAATTTAAGTGATATGTTTAACTCCAGGGATATTTATACTATTATATTAAAGCCGAAAATTAAAAGTTTGTCGGTTGGATTTTCGGTTTGGTTATCATAATTATTAAAATAAATAATAGCATAATATGATTAATGATAATTAGCCGATTGCCTTTTTCACATTTACTTTTAGTTAAAGACATTACCTTTTATAAACACCTAAAAACATCAATCGTACCATATCTTTCGATCATTAATATTTCCTTTCTAATTAAAACAAGTTATCTTTTTGATTTAAAATAATCTTACAATCATTAATATATACCCAAAAATATCACACCATATTTTTTAATTATTAATAAAATATATTAAAATCCGTATACGTTATTTATAATAATGAAACATCTAATATATATATATAATACCACAACATGTCACATTTTATTCCATTCAAATTTTACAAAAATGTCCCTAAATATCAACTTAAGTCAAAAAATATAATGACATAGATGAGAATCGAACCTTTGACATGTTAATCAACTCTTTATGAATTCAAATTTACCATTATGACCATTGAGCTAGATGTATATTTGATTAAAGTTTATGTTTCATTAGATACATGCACCAGTGTCCTATATTATTTACCTATCAATCATATATGTCTTTTGTTTAATATTTTTTTTATAATTTTACATATTATTACTTACATATATTCAAGAATCTCTAAGTGACGCCCCCAGATCCGGGGTCGGAGATCCAGGCGCTCACGGTCCATTATCCATTAATAACATACATGTTCTTGCACATAATGTATATAACAACAATTGATCCCGCAATAAAACTCACACCGCACACATACTCACACACACACAGGTTATTACAGACCAAATTAAATAGTATTTAGGCTACTAACAATGCTTCTACATGAAGCTGTGTTAGCGGCTGGAATAATAGTTGCGGTACACTGCCTTACACAGGTCATACTTATAAATAAAGCGTACTATCAAAAGTTGCAAACCAATCCGTCTAATGGGGCCTACCGGTGGAATCTCAGCTGCTGCCTGAGGTCTAGTCACCTGCTTTCGGACAGTCTGACGGGGTCTTGCCATTTCTCTTAACTGTTGTGTTTGCAATTTTTAAAACAAGCAAAAGTGAGCAACTATAGCTCAGCAAGATATATATATATATATATATATATATATATATATATATATATATATATATATATATATATGAGATAAGTAGTGTATGCATTTTATTTGATTTAACAAATATTAAACTTATTTATATCAATAATTTATTGAATCATCCATCATCTTTGAACCATCGCAAAAGTGCACTCGCACGCCCTCAATTTCAAAATAAACTTGCAGTTCTAGATTCTGCATGGAATTAATATCTTTCTTATCAAAATATAACACTATCGATAACTTGGCACTTAGGCCTAAGAAGCAGTGTTCGAGTATTTTTCCAAAGTGGAGGATGGGACTTGAAGAAAACGTAAAACTTGACAAGGATTGACGATGATCAGTCGCCAGACCCAAGTCCAATAATCCGCGGGTCTTTTCTACTAGTAGAAGGATAGAAACTACATCCGTAACTACCCTCGGGTGAAAACTACATCCGTAATCACCCTCGATGTAAACTATATTCGTAATCATCCTTCGGCAACACCTGGGCCGGAATAATTGATGGACCGCCTGGCTCACGGCCGCTTACACATCCCAGGAATCGTTCGTCAACGATTCCCACACCTGCCAGAGTCCCCTTTTTCTGTTCTTACGAAAATTTTTATTTTGATTGAAAATCGAGTAATTGTGGTTCGACCTCAATCTACCAATAATTCTTGAAAAACGTGCAAGTGAGTAAAACCTGACCGGAGGTTTTCAAAAATGTTTTGAGTTCGAAAGAGTTCGAGTTTGAAAGCGTTAGAGGTATCTTGGTTTAGTCTCGTTTTCAAAATAATAATTAATAAGTAATGTTTCGAGATCTAGTAAAAATTAATAAGGTAATTAAATAATTAAAATAATTTTTTAATCTAAGATAAATATTTTAGAATATTTTTGATAACGTATAAATAATTAATTACATAAGCGTACGATACTTCCCGCTTTACCCCGCGGGTCATCGTAACTTAATTGCGACAAAAAAAATATACCGCTCCCCGGTCAATAGTATATTTGGACCGCTACGACCTCTATTGCTAGAGTCGTTGTCCGAAGAGACACTTTTCATTCTAAGTTCATGGGTGTAAGCACATTTACATATATCTCAATCTCAATATAAAGTCTTGCAAAACATAGCACATAATACGTACGGAATCTACAAAAACAACAGTGAAAATCTTTATGTAAGAGTTTTGAAAGGTAAACTTGCCTTGGTGAGGTTGGGGTGCTCGAGCTTGCGGAGTGGAATGAGGATCTATACATAATCAATATTCGCTCGTTAGTACCTTATCAATTCCTCTTAATCACAAGGTTTTTAAAGAATGTAAGACTACCTTAACGACTCCGTCATTTGACCCTCTAACCCTCATATAGGTCCATGTCATCACTCGATTACGCTAATCATTTCTCGAATTAGTTACCACACTCGAAACATAATTACTTATCCTTGAAACCATATCAAACTAACTCCTCGTATGACTTTCTCGCTTGCGCGCACAGAACTCTAACATTTTTATAAACTTGAAAAATACATATTTTAATCCAATTCTTTTTGGGTAATCTTTACCACTGTAAAATCTAGCTACCCTCAATGTTTCATAAAGTTTGCATAATTTTTATGGGTCTAAAGGTGGTTCACAAGTTGACCAAATGGTGCAGCCCGGATCTCAAAACCACTCTGCACTTCTCGGGCCATAACTCAAAACCTAGACATCACCTAGTCATGAACTTTATATTTCTGGAAACTGCATTCAAATACCTTTCTAACCATATGTATTAGGTCTTAAGGAGACAAGTTTAAGGGGTTCCAATCCCTCCTACAAGACAACAAATGCTCCCAGAATTTTCAGCAAGCTCCTTTTTACAACTTCAACACTTCAAATTATCACCACACTTTCTTTTCAACATCAAACCCACCAATATTCATTTCTTAACATACATAGGACTATACCATTCAAGAAAAAGTCTTACCACACAAAGATCAATCATATAACTTCAATATTTCATCATCTATAACTCATACTACCAAGATATGTACTAATACTTGTAGATCTAGCAATATGAATTATAAACAAGTCATGGCTAAGGGTTGAGAGAGTTTATACCTTCCTTGAGTCTCTAGGAACCTTGGGTGAGCTTTATGAACCTTAAGAACACCTTGGATGAGTCTCTACAAGCCTTAAAATTCAAGATCTAAAGGAAACTAAACTTTGGTTACTTTTCATCCAAACTTTAACAATTTATAACTCAAGATTGGATGGATGAAATGCTTTGAAATTGATAACATACCTTCACTATGATACAAGGAAGCTCTAGGAATTATGTTGTGACTTATGGATGAGTGGAAGTTGAAGAAAAATTCATCTTCTTCCCTTGGAAGAGCTTGGGCCGAGAGCTCCTTAAGGAGAGAGAGAGAGAGAGAGAGAGAGAGAGAGAGAGATGGTTTTGGTTTGGTGTTTTGAATAAAGTGATGTGGTGTTGTGTTATGTATTGGTATATGTATTGTTATTGGTACATAATCACATGTTTGCAAGTCTAGTGCTAGCCCCATAAGTGCCAACCATGCTTTCTTGTCCCCTAAAGTGTAGTGCACCAACTAGTTACTATTCCTCTAGTTGGTTTTTGGCTTTCTAGTTTACTTTTCTAACAATCTAGTTACATGATGCCTTGCATGTAATATCTTCCCTATTTTATTCCTCCACCAATGTTGGTCACTTAATCCTTAATTCTTAACGTATCTTAAATAACTTCTCGTAATAACATTTTGTCGCGCAGAGATTTCCTTTGTAATTCATTAAGTACTTAATTGTGCAATTCCCTTAAATGTGCATAACCTCTTGTCATAAGCTCTTAAAATCTTTAATACTCCAATCATTCTCAAGTCCCAAGTTTTTATGAATTTTAATGGAAGTAGGTTCATTGCTTTCAACCACCTTCCCTTCTCCTCACACAGTGAATATAACAGCATTAATTTCTAAGATAATCAATTCCATTAAACAACATAGCTGGTTTAAAAAGGTTCCCAAATCACAATGTCATAAGGTATTACATTCTTAAAAATATTACAAAAATCTGGGTTCTTACAGCCTCCCCTCCTTAAAAGGATTCCGTCCCGGAATCAGGTTGAAAACAGTTGGGGGTACTTTTAACGCATTGCGCTTTCTAGTTCCCATGTTGATTCCTCGACGTTCTGGTTCCTCCACAAAACTCTCACTAGCTTGACAATCTTGTTCCTCAGCACCTGTTTCTTTCTATCCATGATTTCCACGGGTTGTTCCACATAGGTAAAGTCTGGTTGCAGGTCTACCTGATCGTATTCTATCACATGCCGAAAGTCGGTATGGTAGGGTCGTAGCATAGACACATGAAACACATTATACACTTGCTACAAGCTCGGGGGCAAGGCTAGTTCATAGGCTAACTTTCCAACACGCCTCAAAATCTCAAAAGGTCCAATAAATCTCGGGCTTAGCTTCCCCTTCTTACCAAATCTCATCAATCCCTTCCACAGTGATACCTTTAACATCACAAACTCTCCCACCTCATACTCTTTGTCCTTGCGGGTCTGGTCCGCATATTTCTTCTGTCTGTCCTGGGCCGCTACCAGCCGTCCTTGTATAAGTTCGATAGTTTCTCTTATCTGTTGAACCAATTCGGGCCCTATAATCTTTCGCTCTCCAACCTCTTCCCAACACAAGGGAGATCGACATCTTCGTCCGTATAAGGCTTCATATAGGGACATTCCTATACTCGCATGATAACTGTTGTTGTAGGAAAACTCGATCAACGGCAAGTGGTCATCCCAACTTCCCTTAAAGTCTATATCGCAGACTCTCAACATGTCCTCTATGGTCTGGATGGTCCTCTTGCTCTGTCCGTCTGATTGAGGGTGATAAGCAATACTCATGTTTAACTTGGTTCCCACACAATCCTGAAAACTCCTCCAGAACCTGGAGTTGAACCTTGGGTCTCTCTCCGATACAATGCTCACAGGAACCCCATGCCTAACCACGATTTCCTTTAAGTAAATGTCCACTAGTCTATCGACTGTGTACCTTTCATTAATTGGAAGAAAATGTGTTGATTTAGTCAATCTATCAATAATTACCCAAATGGCATCATGATTAGTCTTGGTCTTTGGTAGTCCGACCACAAAGTCCATCGCAATATGCTCTCACTTCCACTCGGGTATCTCTAAGGGTTGCAATAATCCACTAGGCCTTTGGTGTTCGGCCTTCACTCTTTGACATGTCAAGCATTTACTTACCCACTCTGCTACGTCCTTCTTCATATTTGGCCACCAATAATATTCTCTCAAATCTCTATACATCTTGGTGCGTCCAGGGTGAATCGAATACCTTGAACTATGAGCCTCTTGCAGAATCTCATCCCTTAGCTCCTGGATGTTCGGGATCCATATCTTAGATGCGTACCTCATAACTCCATTCCCGTCCATTTCACATTTAATTTCCTCACCAGTCAAAACTTTCTCCATCGAATTCTTTTCTTCTTCTATCTTCTTTTCCTGGCACAACTTAATCTTTTCCAATAGCGGTGGTTGGACTTTTATCTCCATTAGGACCTCTTGTCCGGTTCCTGGTAACCTCACTTCAATCTCTAGTTTCTCAAAGTCCTTGATCAACTCGTCCTCTGACGTTATCATCTTGAGTTTCTCTTTTCGGCTAAGTGCATCAGCCACCACATTGGCCCTTCCTGGGTGATAGTGAATCTCACAGTCATAGTCCTTGATTAATTCTAGCCATCTCCTCTGTCTCATGTTTAACTCCTTCTGAGTGAATATGTATTTAAGGCTCTTGTGGTCCGTGTAGATGTCACACTTTTCTTCGTAAAGGTAATGCCTCCAAATTTTCAAAGCGAAGACTATCGCCGCTAATTCTAAATCATGGGTACGGTATCTTATCTCGTAATCCTTGAGTTATCTAGATGCATACGCAATCACTTTACCATGCTGCATAAGCACACACCCTAAACCTTTATGGGATGCGTCGCTATAAATCACAAAATCTCATTGATCATCGGGTAGGGCTAGTACCGGTGCTGACACCAACCATTTCTTCAACTCTTGAAAGCTCTCTTCACATTTTTCGGTCCATACAAACTTCTCGGTCTTGCAAGTCAGTCAGGTCAAAGGGGCTGCAATCTTAGCAAAGTCTTGAACAAACCTCCTATAGTAGCCAGCCAATCCTATAAAACTTCTTACCTTCGTCGGAGTGGTTGGTCTCTCCCAATTTGAAACGACTTCTATTTTAGCTGGGTCCACTAGGATACCTTGATTGCTAATTACATGCCCTAAGAACTGGACTTCTCTTAACCAAAATTCACACTTCGAGAATTTTGCGTACAACTTTTCTTCTCTCAATGCTCCCAACACAATCCTCAAGCGCTCCGCATGCTCATCCTCCGTCTTGGAATAAATCAAGATGTCATCGATGAAGACTATAACACACTTATCCAAATACTTTTTAAAAACTCGGTTCATTAAGTCCATGAAAGCTGCGGGTGCATTGGTTAATCCAAACGACATTACCAAAAACTAATAGTGTCCGTACCGGGTGCGAAAGGTCGTCTTGGGTATATCTTCCGGCTTAATCCTTAACTGGTGGTACCCGGTTCTCAACTCAATTTTGGAAAAATAGACTGCATTATTTAGCTGGTCAAACAGGTCATCTATCCTCGGTAAAGGATACTTATTCTTTATAGTCACCTTATTCAACTCCCTGTAGTCTATGCATAACCTCATACCGCCATCCTTCTTTTTCATGAACAACACCGGGGCTCCCACATTGACACACTAGGTCTTATCATTCCTTTATCCAACAACTCTTGCAACTGAGTGGCCAACTCCTTCATCTCTACTGGGGCTAGCCTATATGGGGATTTCGAAATTGGTGCCGTACCAGGGACTAAATCTATATCGAACTCAATGTCTCTATTAGGTGGTAGTCCTGGAAGATCATCAGGGAATACGTCAGTGAACTCATTAACGACGGGAATTTCCGGTAGGCATGGTGCCTCCTTTTTGGTGTCCTTCACATAGGCTAAATAAGCCTCGCATCCTTTACGCAACAGCTTCTGGGTCTGAATTACGGTAAAAAACTTTCGGTTCTGTCGTTGCCTGCTAAACACTACTTCCTCGTTCCCTGGCAAACTCAATATCACTTTCTTCTTCATGCAATCAATCTGAGCTCCATTGGTGGTCAGTCAATCCATGCCTACTATCACATCAAACTCTCCTAGTTTAAACGGAATTAAATCTACCCGAAAGTGCTGCCCTCCAATCTCTAGGTCACAACCTGGATACACTTGGCTAATAGGGATAATTTCACGATTAGCTATCTCTACTTGCAATCTATCATTCAATGGCTCAGCCTTAAGGTCTAACCGACATGCAAAATCTAGGGATATAAAAGACTTGGTAGCGCCCGAATCAAATAAAACATTTGCATTAACTGAATTGAGTAGTAAGGTACCTGCGATCACATCCGTGTTCCTCACGGCATCTTGTACAGTCATGTTAAAAGTTCTAGCAGTAGGGGGCTTGTTAGAAGCAGTTCCACTAACTCTCGACGCAGCCGGCCCAGAAGACAAAAATTCCCTCATTCGATGCCATAGTTTTCCGTACTTGAAGCAAGTGCCTCCGGCATTGGTGTTGTTACTGGGTCCTCGAAAGGTGTTAGCATAATGTCCTGTCAACCCGCATTTAAAGCACTTCACATCCTGCAGGTTACACACGCCCGCATGTTTCTTCCCGTACTTGTTGCAATCCTGGGGTAGGACTCGAGATGGGGTAGAGTAAGATGATCCCTGTGGTCGACTGCCCTGGCCCACACTCCAACTTTCAGCTCTCTTGGTTCCAAAGTTCCCACTGGACTGGGATATCGCCCCTCGCTTAAACTTGCTCGGAAAACTTCCGCCCGTAGAATTCCCCTTTCGGTTATCAAACTTCCTCTTCTTTCCTTCTCGCTCTTTCTGCATCTGCTCACTTCCAGCCTTTACAATCGATGCCTTCTGTACCAAGGTGGCATAGTCTGTTAGCTCAAGGACCGCCACACGATTCTGAATCCATTGCTTTAGCCCCAGTTGGAATCCTTGGGCTCTCTTTGCCTCAGTGTTCACATACTCCGGCACAAACCTGGACAACTCAGTAAACTTGGCCCCATACTTGGCCACCGTCATGTTACCTTGCTTCAGCTCCAAGAACTTCAGCTCCATCTGGGTCTCCATGAACCTAGAGAAATACTTCTCCAAGAACATCTCGCTAAACCTCTCCCAGGTCACCACACCTCTTCCCTCCAAATCCTCTTAGCTTCCCACTAGTAATTTGCCTCACCCTTCAGGAGATAGGTGGCAAAAATAGTCTTCTGCCCTTCTGTGACTCCCTGTATCTCGAAAGATTTTTCCATTTCCTTCAGACAGGCTCTTGCCTCTACCGGGGCTGCAGTTCCTTTAAATTCAGGGGGTTTCAGGGATTTGAAATTCCGGAAAGCAATTGCATTTGCATTATTTGGTTGTTGCTAAACTGGGGGACGGTCCAAGTTCTACCTAAGTAGGTCCATGAATTGCTCCATAGGGTCTCTCCTTGGATTTTCCATCTCTCGGGTGTCATCTTCAGCTTCTTCTTCATCATACTCAGAGTTATCAAACAAGTTATAGTCGCTGTCCTCATCCTCGCTCAGGTTCAAATCCTCTCTCTCACGGTTTTGGTGGCCTTCGGGCCCATGGTGGCTACCCTAGCCTTCAGAGCTGGCCGGGTGAGCTCGAGTGTTCATTCTTCTGGGTGGCATGATTCTGATAATGACACAAGAAATGGGTTAGGGTTTTCTAATTATTTGACAGCGTATCGTTCCTCCTTATACAGGGTTAAAATTTCAAAACTTGCAGTGTCCTCATGATGGTGATAAAACTTTAAAACCTTTTTAGGGAAAACCGTTACGTGGTTCGAAAACATTTGTAGGAATTTTCGAGACTTCAAAACTTCAAAACTTGTAGAAATATTTTTTTTTCCCGTGAATTTTGTAGAAAATAATCTGAAATTGTAAGTTGTAAATTTGAAACAGCATGGTCGTATGGTTGTGATTTGTAAAAGTTGTATATTCACAGTTGTATATCGAAACAGTAAAGCATGGCATCGGAAAGTAAGGCAGTTGAGACAATATCAAGGAAACTGAAACTAGATAAATACGGTACAAGAGTCATCACATAGTTCGGATGTTAAAGCCTAACGCATAGTTCCAGATATGAAGGTCTAGCAAAAGTGGAACAATAACAAGTACATCATCTGAATAGTCCAGGCTACACAAAAGTAGGGCTACATCCATACATACTATCCGAAGTCACATCTACATATCTGTAGGTCAGTCTACACATCCACTGGTCAGAAAGGATTCCACTATCAAATAAATAAGTCAACTATCCCGTAAAATTGACACACTAATGTCATCTGAACCTAGGGGACTGAGCTATCCATAACACATCATGGTGCCGCCCCACGACGGAGCAAGGCCATCACCCAGGAGAATGCACGATGCAAGACACGCCTAGCATCCCTGGTACGGATCACTCCTAGACCGGTAATCCTCGCACGGCTCCGCCTCTCTATCCGATCAAGTCAGGATCTAGTCCTCCTAGCAATAGCAGTCCTCATCCTAGCCTGAACCCTCAATCGCGCCTCGCGCTCCTCCACAAGTGCCCGCCTCGCCTCATTAAGTCTAGCCTCGGCAGAAAGTAGGTCTCGGGTTAGGAATTGCACAACATAAGCGTGCTCAGTGCCCGATACCGGGGGTAGGTCAGGTGGTGGAGGCGGTACAGCAAAGTCAGCAGCAGGGGCAGGGTCAAGCTCACTCTCATCAGAAGTAGTATCCTTGGAGTCGTCCTCAGATGAAATGGGGCTCAAGGGCTGTGGGGAGGGTGAGGGTGATGCAACACGGTCCCCACCAGATCCCTCACTCTCCACCTCAGTGGGCACAGGGGAGGGGATAACGGGCTCAGGCTCAAGGGGCTCCTCATCTGGGTCCTCCTCCTCAGTGTCCTCTATCAGCACCATCCTAGGGTCAAGCTAAGATTCAGCATCAGTACCCACAACAGGGTCATCAGTCTCCCTCAATAGTGCCTCATCATGCTCTCACTCATAGGCCTCAGGGTCTGGTATCTCAGGAATCTCTGCCATCAACACAAGGAAATAAGATGGCTCACTAACCATAAAGAAAGGTTTAAGGAGTAGTTCCCTCACGGGCCTTAAAGTCAGGGCTATATCCGATAACCCGACTGCAAACTCGATGAGAGTTCTAGGTATTATTAGGGTTGTTATTAGGGTTATTATTTTTATTATTAGGGTTGCTTTCTTAAATTACTATCATTTCTGAGAACTGTAACCTCCGCTCTGATACTATTTCTGTGACGCCCCCAGATCCGGGTTTGGAGATCCAGGTGCTCACGGTCCATTTTCCATTAATAACATACATGTTCTTGCACATAATGTATATAACAATAATCGACCCCACAATAAAACTCACACCGCACACATACTCACACACACACAGGTTATAGTCTCAAAAACGTCCTACAACTTGATTGAGCAAAAGTAAAAGTCTTAGAGTTATTACAGACCAAATTAAATAGTATTTAGGCTACTAACAATGCTTCTACATGAAGCTGTGTTAACGGCTTGAATAATAGTTGCGGTACACTGCCTTGCACAGGTCATACTTATAAATAAAGCGTACTATCAAAAGTTGCAAACCAATCCGTCTAATGGGGCCTAGCGATGGAATCTCAGCTGCTGCCTGAGGTCTAGTCACCTGATTTCGGATAGTCTGACGGGGTCTTGCCATTTCTCTTAACTGTTGTGTTTGCAATTTTTAAAACAAGCAAGAGTGAGCAACTATAGCTCATATATATATATATATATATATATATATATATATATATATATGAGATAAGTAGTGTATGCATTTTATTTGATTTAACAAATATTGAACTTAATTATATCAATAAGTTATTGAATCATCCATCTTCTTTGAACCATCGCAAAAGTGCACTCGCACGCCCTCAATTTCAAAATAAACTTGCAGTTCTAGATTCTGGATGGAATCAATATCTTTCTTATCAAAATATAACACTATCGGTAACTTGGCACTTAGGCCTAAGAAGCAGTGTTCGAGTATTTTTCCAAAGTGGAGGATTGGACTTGAAGAAAACGTAAAACTTGACAAGGATTGACGATGATCAGTCGCCACACCCAAGTCCAATAATCCGCGGGTCTTTTCTACTAGTAGAAGGATAGAAACTACATCCGTAACTACTCTCGGGTGAAAACTACATCCGTAATCACCCTCGATAAAAACTACATCCGTAATCATCCTTCGGCAACACCTAGGCCAGAATAATGGATGGACCGCCTGGCTCACGGCCGCTTACACATCCCGGGAATCGTTCATCAACGTTCCCACACCTGCCAGAGTCCCCTTTTTCTGTTCTTACGAAAAAATTTATTTTGATTGAAAATCGAGTAATTGAGGTTCGACCTCAGTCGACCAATAATTCTTGAAAAATGTGCAAGTGAGTAAAAACTGACCGGGGGTTTTCAAAAATGTTTTGAGTTCGAAAGAGTTCGAGTTTGAAAGCGTTAGAGGTATCTTAATTTAGTTTCGTTTTCAAAATAATAATTAATAAGTAATGTTTCGAGATCTAGTCAAAATTAATAAGGTAATTAATTAATTAAAATATTCTTTTAATCTAAGATAAGTATTTTTGAATATTTTTGATAACGTATAAATAATTAATTACATAAGCGTACGATACTTCCCGCTTTACCCCGCGGGTCATCGTAACTTAATTGCGACAAAAAAAATATACCGCTCCCCGGTCAATAGTATATTTGGACCGCTACGACCTCTATTGCTAGAGTCGTTGTCCGAAGAGACACTTTTCATTCTAAGTTCAAGGGTGTAAGCACATTTACATATATCTCAATCTCAACATAAAGTCTTGCAAAACATAGCACATAATACGTACGGAATTTACAAACACAACAGTGAAAATATTTATGTAAGAGTTTTGAAAGGTAAACTTGCCTTGGTGAGGTTGGGGTGGTCGAGCTTGCGGAGTGGAATGAGGATCTATACATAATCAATATTCGCTCGTTAGTACCTTATCAATTCCTCTTAATCACAAGGTTTTTAAAGAATGTAAGATGACCTTAACGACTCCGTCATATGACCCTCTAACCCTCCTATAGGTCCATGTCATCACTCGATTACGCTCGTCACTTATTTGACTCGAATTAGTTACCACACTCGAAACATAGTTACTTATCCTTGAAACCATATCAAACTAACTCCTCGTATGACTTTCTCGCTTGGGCGAACTTCACTCTAACATTTTTATAAAATTGAAAAATACATATTTTAATCCAATTCTTTATGGGTAATCTTTACCACTGTAAAATATATCTACCCTCAATTTTTCATAAAGTTTTCATAATTTTTAAGGGTCTAAAGGTGGTTCACAATTTGACCAAATGGTGTAGCCCGGATCTCAAAACCACTCTGCACTTCACGGGACATAACTCAAAACCTAGACATCACCTAGTCATGAACTTTATATTTCTGGAAACTACATTCAAATACCTTTCTAACCATATGTATTAGGTCTTAAGGAGACAGGTGTAAGGGGTTCGGATCCCTCCTACAAGACAACTAATGCTCCCAGAATTTTCAGCAATCTCCTTTTTACAACTTCAACACTTCAAATTATCACCACACTTTCTTTTCAACATCAAACCCACCAATATTCATTTCTTAACATACATAGGACTATACCATTCAAGAACAAGGCTTAACACACAAAGATCAAGCATATAACTTCAAGATTTCATCATCTATAACTCATACTACCAAGATATGCACTAATACTTGTAGATCTAGAAATATGAACTATAAACAAGTCATGGCTAAGGGTTGAGAGAGTTTATACCTTCCTTGAGTCTCTAGGAACCTTGGGTGAGCTTTATGAACCATAAGAACACCTTGGATGAGTCTTTACAAGCCTTAAAATTCAAGATGAAAGGTATATGATGTAGCCTATTTGTATTTCGGGGATACAACTCAACTTAAACAAGATTGTAATAGTAAATAGTATATAGACTGTCACAAGGAATCTCAGATTGTATTATCTGTCAGAAGAAAAAGATTAAGGTCTATCTACAGACTTGAGGAATTACTACATTGAAAGAAGTTCAGACATCTGATCAAGCCTCAGTGAACTATTCGTTAAAGAAGTGGATTCATTTAAAGTGACAGAGATTTCGACAGTGACAGAGACAGTACAGAAAGAATAAAAAAAAAGAGATGAGAAAAGAAAAAGAACCAGATTTTAAAGTCAATATATGAAGAACAGTCATTGCGGTTAGTCACTCATGAACCAGACAGTACATCGAGTGTCAACATTAAACAGTGGTTATTCGTCATTAACTTTAGTGGTTCAAGCTATCAAGACTGGTATGTGAGAAAATCATTGTGCAGGTAACAGAAGTGTTAAATTCATTTACTACAAGGATTTTATTATCAAGTGGACTGGTTGTGAGGAAAAAGATTTATCACAAAGAAATGCAAAGTAGGGCTGAGCAAAACCGATCCGAACCCGAAAAACCGAACCGAAATATGTTAATTCGGTTCGGTTCTAAAATTTTTGAAAATCCGGTTATTTCGGTTTTTCGGTTTGGACCGAAATGTATTTCGGTTCGGTCCGGTTCTTTTCAAAATATTTCGGTTCTGGACCGAATAAACCGAAATATTTAAACATAAATTTACATTATATATATATATATATATATATATATAAATAATATTAATACATATATTTACAGACAGTAATACTAATACATATATACTCGTTACTAGTTAGTGTCTCTTCTGTATAACTAATTTGAAACCGCCGCCCACCAGCCAGTTCGTCCTCGTCGTACTTACCTCATCTTGCAGTGAGATTATCAGAGCAGTGAACCAGTGCCTCCCACCGGTACAATGACCGGACTGGTTCCAGACTTCCAGTAACTGCACTTTTTTTTTAATCCAATGGTACGTAGTCTGAAGCTCTGTGGTGTGGTGACTCTTGATCACAACTCTCAACTTTGTTGTTATTTGGTGTTTTTTTTGTATGAAGATACTTGACCTTTTGCTACTTTATCTATATTAAGTTATGAATATTGTGTATTTGGTTTCTTCACATAGCAAGTATAGTAGTTTTGACTTGTAGCCTTTTCTTGGTTTAATGCTAAATATGTTCCTCTTTTAATATGTAGGAACTTGCAGTGAGATTATCTTTCTTGCAGAACATAGAAAAGGCGCAGAAAATAGTAATTTCGGTTCTGCTGGGACCGAACCGAAATAACCGAAATATTTCGGTTCGGTTCCGGTTCGGTTCATGTCCATATTTCGGTCCGGTCCGGTTCCAAAAAAAGTGCTTATTCGGTTTTCGGTTTTTTCGGTTCGGTCTAGTTCTCGACCGAACCGACCGAATGCTCAGCCCTAATGCAAAGTGATATATTCTTAATGCTGAAACCCCGGTTAGAACTGTTTTATTTTTTGTTAAGCAAAAAGAGTCCGGTTTCACATTCTCAAGAGATCGTAGCTTACACCTGGACGGGTTATGAGAAAATATAATTATCACAAGAAAATTGAAGGTGATATATTCTTAAATTTGGAACCCCGGTTGGAATTGATATATTTTTTGTTAAGCAAAAGGAGTCCGGTTTCAGACGCTCAGGTAACCGCAGTTTAGAGTTTGAGAATAATTTTATATTAATAAATATTTTATTTATTTAGAAAATTATATTTATAAATATCTAATAATATTAGATATTTATTTTTATAATTTCTGGATTATAATAATTATTTATTAATTAAAGATTATAAGTTGTGCGGGTTAAAAGGCATGTCTACGGAGCTGCCCCTAATAAGGACGAAATAGGCTTCGGTTGTATAAATGTATAAGCAGATCATTGTTTTGAAATCAAAAAGAGAAAACAAAAGTGGTTAAGAAAAGTTGTACAGGAAGTTGTCGGCAAACAGTCTACTCTCCTGACAGTACGTACAGCTCACGCGCCAGATTTCCAGCCAGCAAAGCCGCGCATATAACTCACACAGCCTTCCTGCGAGTGGTCTTCGATTGGACAGCATATTTCAGTGTTAACTATTCAATAGTTATACCGAATGTTATATCCGGCAAAAATGATTATTTGATTGTAGCTCAACTGATTGTTATACCGATTGTTATATTAAGCCAAAAGAAAAATGAGACAGTCATATTAATTCAAATGATAGTCATACCGACTGTCATATTGAATTAATGGATTGTTATATTAGTACAAATGACAATCATAATGAGCTGATTGGATAGTCATACCGATAGTCATATCAGTTCAAATCAGCAAATTGTATAAAAGATGCAGAAGACAGCAGCCAGAAAAAAAAGAGACAGACGGACACAACATTATATCCTTACAAAACACAGCAGCCTCCATATCTCTCTCTCAAATATTCCAAGAACACAAGAACTGACTATTTTCTGTAAAATCAAGTTCAACACCTTTGTAATATTTTATCAGGTGGAACTTGTTTATTTATTGTTCTTGTACTACCAGCGAATTAAGTTTCCTAGTTCTAATCTTGATTTTTATTAACTAAATTAGAAAAGTTCATGTCGAATTTTCTAAATTAGTTTTTATCAACTTGATTAATTTCTGTACTGAAATTGTAACACCCATCAAGTTAATATATTGTTATATTCAACTTGAAATTTGTTTCAATTTATTCTGCTCAAATTTGTTTAAAATAAAATATTATTTGAAGAACAAATTTCGATAAATTGGTATAGATTGTATTCAACCCCCCCTTCTACAATCTTATCAGACCTAACAATTGGTATCAGAGCCTATTGATTGATACAAAAATCAAGATCCTATTTTTATTCAGTCAAAAATCCATTTCGAATTTTTAACTCACTTAAAAATTCATCATGTCTTCAAAAGTCATTGTTAAGATTCCTATCTTTAATAAAGATAATTATGATATGTGGAAAAATAAAATGGAGCTGTTTCTTGATGTTACAAATTCTAAATATTTGGGTGTTCTGAAAAATGGACCTAAAATTTCTATGGTCCTTGAACAACAAGTTGTTACTGATGGAGTTGTTACAACACCTGCTAGAACCCATGAAAAGGACCCTGCGTCTTATACTCATGATGAAAAAGAGGATGCAGGACTAGACAAGAATTTGAGACTCATACTATTAGATTTTCCTAGATGCTGTGATGTATAGTCATGTGATGAATTGTAAAACTGCAAAGCACATGTGGGAAACTATTGAGACTATTAATGAAGGAACTGATGAAGTCAGGGAAAACAGACTTCAAATTTTAACCTCTGAGTATGAACACTTTATAGCTGGCCCTAATGAAGGCATTCAGGAAGTGTTTGAAAGGTATAACAAAATAATCAACAACTTGCAAATCCATAGCAAGCAATATACACAAAAAGAGATTAACATGAAGTTTCTACTGACCATGCCTACTCACCTAGAACATAGGATAACTGCCATTAGAGAAGCCAGAGACATGAATCAAATTACTCTTGAAAGGCTCTTCGGCATTTTGAAAACCTATGAGTTGGAACAAGTTCAACAGAAAGAAATTCATGGTGAAGGTAGGGTTCCAAGTTCTTCTACAGCTCTAGTGGTTGAGACTCCAAAGGAAGTGGAAGCTAAGGTTGTTCAACCTTGTAGCGCTGATAAGGAACAGGTTGAAGTTGAGATTGGTCATACACCTGTCAGTCAGGATGGTGGGGATTTCTACTCATTGGAAGAGCTGGATCAGTTGGAAGATGAGTCAATGGCTATGATGGTGAGGCAATTCAGTAACTTCAGATTTAGGAGGAATCCCAAGTTCAAGTTCAAATCTAACTACAATAGATTCGAGCGAGGAGGTTCTTCCTCAAGTAGCACAAGGGGTGGCTACCAAACTGGAATGGTAGACAGTAGCAGGATTAGGTGCTTTAAATGTAATGAACTTGGACACTTTGAAACTGAGTGTCATCAACCTCAACAGGATGCAAGGAGAGAGTATGCATCTGGTAAGAAGAACACAGACACGGCCTATGTGGTACAAGGCAAAATCTGGGATGACACTGACAGTGATGAAGAGGAGGTTGAGGATTTTGCGCTGGTGGCAAATGATGGAGCATTTGATCATCATAACAAACCGGTAATTCCTGCTGACCCTGAGTTGATTCGTAGTCTTTATAATTCCTTAGATAATGCACAAACTGGATATAGAAGACTAGATCTGCTAAGCACTAAACTTGGCAATGAAGTGTCAGAATTGAAAAAGGTGCATATTAATCAAGATCAACAAAGAGATGAAATAACAATGCTTCATAAAAAGGAGAAAGCTATTCTAGAAGTTGTAGGCAAGCAAATGGCTAGAATTACTGAACTTGAAACACAGGTCAGGGCTTGTTATAATTCTGTTAAAGTTTCTAAAGAGTTTTTTAACAATCAAGTTGTAGAACGAACAGCAGGTATAGGGTATGGCTACAATGAAGCTGTTGGATCATTGGGTATAAATTCCCTTAACCCTGTTATTGCTAAAGAAAGGGGAATACCACATGTGCTCAAGAATGTTAAAGAACCTCTATTTAAAAAATCTGATGCTGGACCACCAGATATTCTTTCTATGGTTATCAAGGAAGAAATGAGAAATGAGGATAGTGCAAATGGAACAGTCTTTGTTAAGGATAAATCTGTTAAGGACGCTAATCCAAAGAATGTTTCTTCCAAGAAAGATGTCACAGTCTTTGTTAAGGCTAAATCTGTTGAGGACACTAATTCAAAAAATGTTTCATCCAAGAAAGATGTACCTAAAGTGCCAGTCAAGGTTGTTGAAACAACTAGTTCTTCTAAGACTGGATTAGGTGGTAACAAGTTGAAGCAGAACAATAACATGTCTAACATGAGTACCATGCCTATCATTGATTCTAATCATAAAGCATGTGGTGTTATCAACTGTATGTCTTGTGCTTTTAATGTGATGTCTGCTTACTTTAATGGTAATCATGCATGTGATAATAAGACTGCTCCTCGACAACATATGAACAGGAATAATGTTAGATCAAAGACTGCTAGTCCTCCTTATGTTAGGAGAGAGACACTTGTACCAAAGCCTAAACAAAGTTTTATGAAGGCTGTTTACAAAGTCAAATGTCCAGTTAATGATATTGTTACTAAACAAACATGGATACCTAAACTGAAACAAAAGATTGTCAAATCTGTTTATAGGGTAAAATGTTTATTGACTAATGGTAAAATTGGTGTAAAGGTTAAAAATATTGTTTTGCCTGACAAAGGCCAATACTTTAAATACTCTGGACCCAATCAAATTTGGGTTCCAAAGAATGTTTAATCCATTTGTCATTGCATGGTATTGAACAGGTTGAACGAGTAACCTGGATCTTGGACAGTGGATGTTCAAGGCATATGACTGGAGACAGAACCCTGCTGACAAATGTGGTGGAGAAGGCCGGCCCAGTAGTTACCTTTGGAGATAACAACAAAGGTAGAACTGATGGATATGGCAGACTTGAAGCTGGAAATGTTATCATTGAAGAACTGTCCTTTGTAAAAGGACTTGAGCATAATTTGCTCAGTATCAGTCAGTTCTGTGATAAGGGATTTGAAGTCTACTTTAACAAGAAGAATTGTCTGATTTCACACAAGAGAAGTGAACAACCATCTCTTACAGGAGTCAGAAAAGGAAACTTGTACGTAGCCAATATGAACAATGGAAGCACTGAAGAAATCAATTGCTTCTATTCTAAAGCATCCACAAATGAAAGTTGGCTATGGCACAAGAAACTTTCTCACCTAAATTTCAAGACAATGAACTCTCTGGTCAAGAGAGAGTTGGTGAGAGGTTTACCTTCTATGGAATTTACACAGGAAGGACTATGTGATGCATGTCAAAAAGGCAAGTTAAAAAGGGCAACTCACAAGAGCACTGACATATCTTCAATAACTGAACCTTTACAACTACTTCGCATGGATTTGTTTGGTCCAGTTAATATGATGTCAATGTCAAAGAAAAGATATGCTCTTGTGATTGTTGATGATTTTTCAAAATACACATGGGTCCTGTTCCTAAATTCTAAAGATGAGACTCCACAACTGGTGATTGATCACATCAAGGTGATTGAGATGGATTCTAAGTATCCAGTGAGAGCTATAAGGTCAGATAATGGAACTGAATTCAAGAATGCAGTTCTGAATGATTTCTACACTGAGAAGGGTATAACCAGACAGTACTCAGTTCCAAGAACTCCTCAACAAAATGGGGTAGTAGAAAGAAAGAATAGAACCTTCATTGAAGCTGCACGTACTATGTTAAGTGAATCAAGGCTTCCATTGTACTTTTGGGCTGAAGCTGTCAACACTGCTTGCTATACCCAGAATCGAACTCTTATCAATAAAGACTTGATGAAGACACCTTATGAAGCTATTACTGAAAAGAAACCAACACTCAAATACTTTCATGTATTTGGGGTGAAATGTTTTGTGCTTAAAGAAGAAGATGAACAAGGTGGAAAATTTGAGACCAAAGCACATGAAGCAATTTTATTGGTTATACAAGAAGAGCTTACAGGGTGTACGTGATTGATCAACAGACTGTGATTGAAAGTGTCAATGTAACATTTGATGACACTAAACTCCCTAGTATCCAAACTGAAGATTCAACTAAAAAGCTATCTTTTGAGGATATGACAGATCCAAATTTAGATGATGACAATCCACCTGATGTTTTTGCTGATGCTAATGACAATAATGATAATGATGAGGATGATCAGGGTAATTGTGGTGGAAACAATGATAATATTGGAGATACGACTGACACTCCTAAACATTCTTCTAGTCAACCTGGCAACAACTCAGGGGGAGTTAATGAGGGATCAACTAGTCATACTCAACATCACAATGAAGAACAAGGCAAATCATCAAGATTAAATCTTCCCAGATAGAGTGTTTGGAATAGAGCTCATCCTTTTGAGCTAATCATTGGTGATCCAGATGTTGGTGTAAAAACTAGAAGAGCTATCCAAAATCAATGTAATTATTCAGGGTTTCTATCTGAAATGGAACCTAAGAAAACTGAAGCAGCTCTTTCTGATCCTGATTGGGTGATTGCGATGCAAGATGAACTCAATCAATTCAAACAAGAAGTATGGAAGCTGGTACCCAGACCTACAAACAGAACAGTAGTAGGCACTAGATGGGTATTCAGAAACAAACTTGATGAAGATGGCAAAGTGATGAAGAATAAGGCAAGACTGGTTGCTAAAGGTTATTATCAAGCTGAAGGAATTGATTATGATGAAACCTATGCACCAGTGGCAAAACTTGAGGCCATCAGAATATTCTTGGCATTCGCAGCATTCTCAAACTTCAAAGTTTATCAAATGGATGTCAAGAGTGCTTTTCTGAATGGTAAGTTGGATGAAGAGGTGTATGTAGAACAGCCCCCTGGCTTTGAAAATCCAGATCTATTGGATTATGTCTACGTTCTCTTCAAGGCTATCTATGGTCTTAAGCAAGCGCCAAGAAAATGGTATGACACTCTCTCTGAATTTTTACTTGAAAATGGTTTCGTTAGAGGTGTCATAGACAAAACTCTCTTTTCAAAGAAACATAAGAATGATACAATATTAGTCCAAGTCTATGTGGATGATATAATATTCGGGTCTACTAATGATATTTTGTGCAAGAAATTTGCTAAGCTAATGCAGGGTAAATTTGAGATGAGCATGATGGGTGAACTGAAGTTCTTTCTTGGATTACAAGTAAGTCAAAGGACATATGGAATATTTATTTGTCAATCCAAGTATGTCAGAGAGCTCCTCAAGAAATATCAAATGGAGGACTCATCTTCAGCAAAGACACCATCATCTACAGCTGTCAAGTTTGGAGCATGTCAAAATTCTGCCAAGGTAGATGTCACAAGCTACAGAGGTATGATAGGCTCATTACTTTACCTTACTGCAAGTAGACCAGATATTATGTATGCTACATGCTTGTGTGCAAGGTTCCAAGCGGATCCTAGAGATGTGCATCTCATTGCTGTTAAACGAATCTTTAGATATCTTAAGGGTACACCTAACTTAGGTATTTGGTACCCTAAAGTATCTGGTTTTAATCTTGTTGGATATACAGATTCATATTATACAGGAAGTGTTGTAGACAGAAAAAGCACCTCCGGGAGTTGTCAATTCCTAGGTGACAGATTGGTTTCCTGGTACAGCAAGAAACAACAAACAGTTTCTAGCTCAAGAGCCGAAGCTGAATATATAGCTACTGGAAGCTGTTGTGCTCAAATCTTGTGGATTAGGAATCAACTGAGAGACTATGGCTTTGTACTGGATAATATTCCTATATTATGTGATCATACAAGTGCCATAGCAATCTCCAACAATCCTGTGCAGCATACGGGAACCAAGCACATCGACATCAGGTATCATTTTATTAGAGAGCATGTCATGAATGGTATCGTGGAGTTACTTTCTGTACCCACGGAAGACCAAACAGCAGATATTTTTACTAAGTCTCTTGACGAATCCACATTCACAAGAATTGTTGATGAATTGGGTATGTTAAACAGTCCTAGTAATCAAACAATTTAATATCTCAGGTTTGATCTTTAATAATTTACAAGTGATTATTTTGTGAATATTTGCTGACTTAAATCACTTGTATAATTATTTTATCAACTTATAATATTGCTTGTTAATTCTTAAATCATTGTCATTATCTTCTTAATATTTTCCTACTTACTTCTTTTAATTTTAGAATAATTTTATTTTCTCTAAAAATATTTTTCTCAAATTTTACAAGTGGAAATTAGTGAGAGATCTATTTTTTTTGAAAATTCCCTATGAATATTTGTGATATTTTAATAAATCATATTTTCTTTCAAAATAATTTTCTGATAAGAAAGTTATTTTATTCGAAAATATATATAGATTTATTAATTTGCTACAAACGTTTATGTAAATAGTTAATATTTTATTCAATGTTTTGTAGTGTTTGTCTTTCTATTATTAATGTGTTAATTATGTCAAAAGGACAACCTATGATATTTTTAGTATTTTATATTTTATATTTAGTTATTTTAAGTAGTTATATTGTTGTAGATATTTTTGTAAATTATTAATTTATGTATAGTTTTATTATTTTTATGTTAATTCAAATTTTTCTTCTTTGTTTAGTTTTATTTGAATTTTCTTTTCTTTTTAGTTTTTTTTAATATTATTATTATGTATATTATTTCTTATTTTTGAATATTATTTTTCATGTGTATATAAATAGTTTGTATAGTTTTTACAGTTTAGTCACTATACTTTCAAAACTTACAACAGGTCCCTGTACTTGGTTCTTTTGTTGTTCTTCTTTTTAACACACACAAAACCTGCAGTTTAAGTAAAAATCTTTGTTTTGTGATTGCTGTTAACAGATCTTCGTGTTAAGGACTTAACAATTGACCAATGTTGGTATCAAATTGGTATGTGTCTATACAATTGGTTTGGAACTAATGTTTGATTTTCAGGATCTAACAATTGGAAGACAAGACCTATCAAGTGCTAACAATTTCTAGTAGTTGGTATCTATCTTACAGGACCTAAAGCATGATAAAATAGTTTTGTTTGTATTGGTTTAAACATTAACATACATTGATTCGATTAATATTTATTAATTGGATTTTTGCCTATGTTCTTGTTTGGTAAAACCGGCTCAGGATCTTTATCTTCCTAAATTCAAAATCTCTTTCTATAGCTGTGATTGTTTACATTGTAAATCTTTTGAAATCACAACTGTACATTATTTCTCTTAAGATAAATGCAATGTTCACTTAGAAAACTTTTCAATGTTAAAAATGCATTCTATCTATGTTGCTCATATTCTGTGATGCAGGTTATTCTACAAGGAATTTTGTATTCTCACATGTTTAGTCATAAGGTTGTAAACCCAACAACTTTGATCCCAGACTACAGTTAAACTCAAACACATTCTGACTTACCCCCTAAAAGGAAGTAACCTATCAGACTAGAGGTCACCAGGGAGTAAATGCACTTGATGCAGCAAATAAGGATGTGTGGGATATTCAGTTGGAGAGTCACTACCTTATACACTAACCAAAATATTTCATATGCACAAGTGAGATTGCACACACTAAGGATGAATTGACGGAAACCTGTAATCCAACCATTTTACGGTTAGGATTATAAGTTAAAGGTTCTTTAATGAACTAAGAGTCTTCACAGACCTCGAGAGAAGGTATTGATCTCAAGTGCAAAATTCAACAAGATCATTATCTAACTCCCCAGAGGGAACATCTCTGGATCCTGCGGGTAACGGATCCAACATAGGTGCGGATCGGCAACTTGTAGACTATGATTCAGATTTACCTGATGAGTTTAACAAGGTGATGTCTTCACAGACATTAGAAGGGAACCTTGATCTCAATGCTAAATTTATAGATCATTGTTCACCTTCTCAGAATTCAAATCTGAAAACCCTAAAAAGGGAAAATTAGCAACTTGTAGATTATGACTCAGATTCATCTGACGAGTCCAACGAGGATTTGGAATTTGCGAACTCCCATTGCACCACCACTGACCTCTCTTGAAGGGGCTATGGTGATTTTTCCTTGCAGGTACACTTACGGATGTTGGAGCTATGAGTGATATGAGTGAAACGCTAGTGAGCAAGAGTGTAAACACAGAGAGAAGTGAGACACTCAACACAAATGAGTGGAGAGAAGAGTGAAACACTTGTGAGGTACACTAAACACTATCACACACTCACAGTGAGGAAGAAAATGAAACTTCCTTTCTAACAAAGCTTTATCAACTGATTTCAATGTACTCTAACGATTGGTATAAATTGGTAACAATTTGGTATCAACTACTTTGTCAATTAGTTGAATGGAGGATTCCTCAACTAAGGGGGAGAGATATATTGAAAAAGATATATTCAAGTTTAAAGCTTACCTTAGTAGGATATACTCAACTAAGGGGGAGAAGTATGGGGTACAAGTAAAAGAAGAGTGAGTTAGAAAGGGGAGCAGTAAAGAGCTTACCTTAGTAGGATATACTCAACTAAGGGGGAGAAGTATGGGGTACAAGTAAAAGAAGAGTGAGTTAGAAAGGGGGAGCAGTAAAGACTGTGCTTAGGATGAGAGGCAAGTGTCTAGTTACTAAGGGGGAGCCTTAGATGAAGAAGCAAAAGAACTTTCATTTGTTATGAAAGTGGAGATATAAGGAGAATTACATCACAATACTATTCTATTAGTCTTTCAATGTACTATGTATAAAGGCAAAGTGGAAGAGTAGTAAATTCACCAGAAGTTATAGAAATGGTATTGATTCACCATTGTCTATATAGTAGGAACAGCTATTTTTCTTTAGTGAGAAAAGCTGTGTCAGAAATGGGAATTGATTGTAAATCAAGAACTGCTGATAATCACCAATTTAAGATGTGAAGGATTATCAGGCAGAGATATGAAGAATCAGAAATGAAGATGAGTTATCTTTTGAAGATCAGTTCAGTGCTATAGGAACAGTCATCTATCATTTCATCAACTGAAGATTCTGGAATTGTTAAATCTAAACCAGAGAAATTTTTTTTTGTATTATTTACTTAATTCTTAAAAGTTTTATCTTTTTCTTGTTTAAGTGAGTTAGTTGAGTTATCCTCTAGGTATTTGCTTGTTATTGTCTAACAAAAAAATAGGGGGAGATTGAAAGGTATATGATGTAGCCTATTTGTATTTCGGGGATACAACTCAACTTAAACAAGATTGTAATAGTAAATAGTATATAGACTGTCACAAGGAATCTCAGATTTTGTTATCTGTCAGAAGAAAAAGATCAAGGTCCATCTACAGACTTGAGGAATTACTACATTGAAAGAAGTTCAGACATCTGATCAAGCCTCAGTGAAATATTCGTTAAAGAAGTGGATTCATTTAAAGTGACAGAGATTTCGACAGTGGCAGAGACAGTACAGAAAGATTAAAAAAAAGAGAGATGAGAAAAGAAAAGAACCATATTTTAAAGTCAATATATGAAGAACAGTCATTGCGGTTAGTCACTCATGAACCAGACAGTACATCGAGTGTCAACATTAAATAGTGGTTATTCGTCATTAACTTCAGTGGTTCAAGCTATCAAGACTGGTATGTGAGAAAATCATTGTGCAGGTAACAGAAGTGTTAAATTTATTAACCACAAGGATTTTATTATCAAGTGGACTGGCTGTGAGGAAAAAGATTTATCACAAAGAAATGCAAAGTGATATATTCTTAATGCTGAAACCCAGGTTAGAATTGTTGTATTTTTTGTTAAGCAAAAAGAGTCCGGTTTCACATCCTCAAGAGACCGTAGCTTACACCTGGACGGATTATGAGAAAATAGAATTATCACAAGAAAATTGAAGGTGATATATTCTTAAATCTGGAACCCCGGTTGGAATTGATATATTTTTTGTTAAGCAAAAGGAGTCCGGTTTCAGACGCTCAGGTAACCGCAGTGTAGAGTTTAAGAATAATTTTATATTAATAAATATTTTATTTATTTAGAAAATTATATTTATAAATATCTAATAATATTAGATATTTATTTTTATAATTTCTGGATTAAAATAATTATTTATTAATTAAAGATTATAAGTTGTGCGGGTTAAAAGGCATGTCTACGGAGCTGCCCCTAATAAGGACGAAATAGGCTTCGGTTGTATAAATGTATAAGCAGATCATTGTTTTGAAATCAAAAAGAGAAAACAAAAGTGGTTAAGAAAAGTTGTACAGGAAGTTGTCGGCAAACAGTCTACTCTCCTGATAGTACGTACAGCTCACACGCAAGATTTCCAGCCAGCAAAGCCGCGCGTATAACTCACACAGCCTTCCTGCGAGTGGTCTTCGATTGGACAGCATATTTCAGTGTTAACTATTCAATAGTTATACCGAATGTTATATCCGGCAAAAATGATTATTTGATTGTAGCTCAACTGATTGTTATACCGATTGTTATATTAAGCCAAAAGAAAAATGAGACAGTCATATTAATTCAAATGATAGTCATACCGACTGTCATATTGAATTAATGGATTGTTATATTAGTACAAATGACAGTCATAATGAGCTGATTGGATAGTCATACCGATAGTCATATCAGTTCAAATCAGCAAATTGAATAAAAGATGCAGAAGACAGCAGCCAGAAAAAAAAAGAGACAGACGGACACACCATTATATACTTACAAAACACAGCAGCCTCCATATCTCTCTCTCAAATATTCCAAGAACACAAGAACTGATTATTTTCTGTAAAATCAAGTTCAACACCTTTGTAATATTTTATCTGGTGGAACTTTATTTATTGTTCTTGTACTACTAGCGAATTAAGTTTCCTAGTTCTAATCTTGATTTTTATTAACTAAATTAGAAAAGTTCATGTCGAATTTTCTAAATTAGTTTTTATCAACTTGATTAATTTCTGTACTGAAATTGTAACACCCATCAAGTTAATATATTGTTATATTCAACTTGAAATTTGTTTCAATTTATTCCGCTCAAATTTGTTTAAAATAAAATATTATTTGAAGAACAAATTTCGATAAATTGGTATAGGTTGTATTCAACCCCCCCCCCCCCTTCTACAATCTTATCGGACCTAACAATTGGTATCAGAGCCTATTGATTGATACACAAATCAAGATCCTATTTTTATTCAGTCAAAAATCCATTTCGAATTTTTAACTCACTTAAAAATTCATCATGTCTTCAAAAGTCATTGTTAAGATTCCTATCTTTAATAAAGATAATTATGATATGTGGAAAAATAAAATGGAGATGTTTCTTGATGTTACAAATTCTAAATATTTGGGTGTTCTGAAAAATGGACCTAAAATTCCTATGGTCATTGAACAACAAGTTGTTACTGATGGAGTTGTTACGACACCTGCTAGAACCCATGAAAAGGACCCTGCGTCTTATACTCATGATGAAAAAGAGGATGCAGGACTAGACAAGAATTTGAGACTCATACTGTTAGATTCCCTAGATGCTGTGATGTATAGTCATGTGATGAATTGTAAAACTGCAAAGCACATGTGGGAAACTATTGAGACTATTAATGAAGGAACTGATGAAGTCAGGGAAAACTGTAACACCCCCAGATCCGGGGTCCGGGATCCGGTGGTTACGGTTTCCCATTTCTGTCCACAACAATTGAACTTTCCTTAACATAAAATAAATTACGTCTCTATGACCCAACACAACAATATAAAACACACCCGTTATAGTCCCAGAGATGAAATCAGAGTCACAATCAAATTTTTATTAATCACATTATGAGTTCTTACAATCCAAAAGAATTTCAATATAATTACATACTCTTTGCCATCCATTTACATAAGTCATACTAGACTATATTCTTGGTACTGAAAGAATAAATATATCCTACCAATAGCTTCTTCTTCAGCTCTGGTAGTCTCATCGTCCTCGCCCGCGTCGAGTGCGCCTAGTGCGAGTCATCTGGTCTAGCTGTTGTTGTGATATAATAATAAAGCAAGGGTGAGCAATAGCCCACCAACAATAATATATAACTGAACGATAAAGTATAACAGTTCAAAAGTATCTTTCAAACCATATGCCATGCATTTACGGAAATGATGCCAGTATAATATGAACGATGAAGTTACAAGGTAACTTAAAGTATTTGTTTGTAGAAATATCTGCTACATCAAAGTAAGCGAGATATTCTTATTGTTATTAAGAAGAGGAGTTTGCAAGAAAAGGTTGCAATTCCAGTTATGACCCTTTTCCAACTCTGCCAACAGTAATCATGTTGCAGGAAATAAATAAATTTGGATGATGAACCAATGATGGAGTATTCACCGCGCCCGCTGTTCCAATCTTGATGATCAGTCGAGATCGTACAGCTCAATTTAGATTTACTACCGGTAGAAGGAAGAACTGACGGCTTTACTTGTGTACCGCCTTGCTAGCTCTCCCCGGCCAACGGTTGGGCCAAAGGGGATGGACCGGCGCTACTCGGCCTCTTACACGACTCCTAGTTCAAATAGAATTCATGATTCTGAATGTAACGTTCGTCCCCCTTTCCCCAAGTATAATACTTGTTGATAAGACTCCACAAAGTAGTCGTATCTAGTTGGAAAGGAAAATTTACCAATAACTCCCAAGCTATTACTTGGTAACGGATATCAACTTGTTCCAGTAATCTTACCCCTCGAAAGATGAGAAGGTAAGCAACGACTTAATAAGTCAACAGCACCCGAGTTGCGAGTGAAGGGAATACTTTATGACCGGGAAGTCGACAAGATAAATAACATTTTCCAAGTAAGGTTCCCTTATTATTAAGGAGGTAGACTCAAAGAAGAATGATGTCTGAGAACCTTCCTTGATATAGGATTAATAATAATATGACTCCGAAATATTTTTCGTAATAATCGAAGAAGATAAACCTTATTGAGGTTATTCTAAGTATGGAATAAATATTCAGAGAATATTTATTGAATTAAAAATATTTAAAGAATATTCAGGAATATGAAAGAATATCTTTAATCAGAGTATTTTTCAAATAATTCTTGAAGAAATATCGAGAGAATATTTATTGCATAATTAAATATTCAAATGAATATTCCAAATAATATTCATTAATCAATAAGACCTGAAAGGAATATTTAAAATATTTAAAATAATATTCGATGATTAAATAGAACCCTGGATGAATATTCAAAATAATATTCATAATTAATTAGGAATTTAAATGAATATCAATAAAGTAATATTCATTTAATAAATAATATCCTAAATGAATATCAAGTAATATTCATTTAGTAATCCAAGCTTTAAAGGAATATTCGATATAATACTCGATAAGTAAATCAAGCTTCAGATGAATATTGAAGATAATATTCATCAAGTACTTAATACCTTAAATGAATTCTCAAAAGTAATATTTATTTAATAAAATAATATTCTAAATGAATGTCCTCATAATATTCATTTAGTAGTCTCATCTTTAGAAGAGTATTCGAAATAATAATCGATAATCAATTCGACTCTGAATGAATATTGACGAATATTATTCGTCGAATGATTACGTTCAAATAATTATTTGAAGTAAGGATCATTAAAGTAAATAATCTCAAACGAATATTCAAATAATATTCGTCGCCTGAATAATAGAAAATATTTACTTAAATATTTTCCTCCGAGGTAATCTCGATATATCAAGGAATATTGACTCCCGGTCTATATTTGATTAATAAGATGTATACGCCCTTCTATGAGGGTCTTACAATAACTGGCTTATAACTGATATATAACTATCTAGCTTATAAGCCAACCATAACATTCAGGGAACAAGTATATCAATTCAACTTGAAAGTAGGCATGCATGCAATGGCATATGTATATCAGCAATCATATATATATATATTATTCAATCAGAACAACAGCCTAAAAGAAGGGAATTGAAACTTGCCTGGTAGTCGAGTACGGTAAGGGGTAGTGGTAGCGGGTCCCGGTTCAGCTTGGTGATCTATAAATAGCCAAGGCATTCGGGATTAATCACTTAACATATTAAAAGTTAAGTTATACTTAATTCGAAACTCGTTCTCGAGTTATCTCGTTATACCCCTTTTAGTGGATTACTTTTATCACTGATCCGACCCGACATTCGTTCGTTAATACGACATGTCATTGTACTTATACTTGGGACATACTTAAGTCATATGAGTTCTAAAGTCGATCGTTACGAACCAATACTATACTCCGAGTTTTATCGTTCGTTTTCTAAGCGTTTTACCAAGGTTATAACCAAGCGGGTTTTTAGGGGTTCGTTCGCGTTTAACCTCGACTCGAACATTTTTAATAAATCGAAAAATGATCCTTTTGACATACGGTTTTCTTTCACACCTTCCTTTTTACCTCTAGTATTTATTTACCAAGGTTCGCCATGACGTTACATAGTTTACGAGGGTTCAATTACAGTTACGAACTTTCGTTTACGGATTCGAACTACTTTTAGTAATTTGGTCATAAATCCTAAACCGTAAGTCCGTTTCACGTGATCTTTATATCAAAACGAAGCTTAGAACATTACCTATCCTATCATGGCAGATAAGGTCTCTGGACAGTAGGGGTTCGACATGAAAAATGGCATACAAAACATGGTATTGCAAAATCGGGCATTATAACGGCTGTAAATCGAATATCTACCAATTCCGAATCTTCCCATAAACATAGTATCCAACCCAAACAACATGTACATGACTTATATACATGAACTGAGGCCAAGCAATGCCTTTCCGTTCATCTAGCTATTTACATCATTAATCCAAAAATCCATACATAATCATGCTTATAATCTTAACATAACCATAACTAAGTTATAACTATCATAAACATGCTTAAATCTCAAACAAGGGTTAGGGTTTCAAGAGCTTTATACCTTCCTTGGAGTGTGTTCTAGCCTCACTAAGCTTTGTATGATCCTTGGGTGGCCTTAAGCTAGCTAAATCAACCATAAAAATCAAAGAAAACCAACATTAGTTCTTGAAGAACACTATTCACCCTCCTTGTAAATGATTTATTTGAAAATGGAAACAAAGGATTTTGGACTTGAAATTTCTAGGAGATTAGTTTCTTGAAATATAGAACTCACCTTAAAAATTACAAGATCAAATGATGGTGGGAGCTTGGACTTTGGATTTGGAATTATGGTTAAGGTCGAATGGAGCTTTGCAAGGGGGGGAGGAGAGTTTTGCTTGGTTGGCTTGCTTTTTGGTGTTTTAATCTCATCCACTCTCATCCACTAGCAACATAATATCTTGCAAAAGTTACTTTATCAAAGTGGTGAGGTGTTGGATGATGAAATGGCAAGACATGTGTTGAGTTTTGGATGGTGCTAAGGCTAACCAAGTGGTTGCTTGCTAAGTACTAGTTTAAATCTCTAAGCATGCTAGTTACTTAGCCCACTTGGTTGCTAGATATTTATCTAGTAGCTTGCACAAGACTCTTGCTTCCTCTGCTTGTTTCTGTGTCCGGTTATTACCCGTTTCGATTGATCGTTCGTGGGAATATTTCACGGATTTCTAATTAGGGTTTACCGGGAATCCTCTTTAATATTAATACTTTCATTCTCCATCTTTCATTCTAACTTTCCAATTTATATTCCTTAAATCCATTCGTTAAATACTTAAGGCTATCAGTGTCCAGGGAACTCTCGGAGAAAATAAAAGTGCGGTTTTTCAGAATCCGACAGCTTTTACATACACTTATTTTCCCCCTGGATCACTAATATGAACTCGGAAATCCGTTCCGAATACTTCTATATAGTGTCGTCTCATATTATTATATACTCCCACCAAAACACTATTCATTCTGTATTCTTTACTTGTTCTCTTAGGGTTGTATAATTGTCCGTATTCTCTTTCGATTGTTCCTTAACCTTTTTACGGAACTACTGGATTAATCGCTATCGATCTGGATGACATGAGAGTATTCTCTTGCTTGAATTTGCCATATCTTATTCCCTTAGAAGATAGATTATTCTTACCTATGTTGTTACCCTTTAGCATCCTTCAAGACATAGAAATAATAAAGTCGAATTCCATTCATTCTTTCCAAATATCAATTATTACATTGTAGCCATAACCACTCCTCAGTGGTTTCCTACCTTCATTCTTAAATCAAATATAATAACATCCCAAAATATCAAATCCTCAGAGTTAATATCTCAATTCTTGGATTATAATAATATTTAATCCACTGTCCGGTCAAATATTATACCGAAAAAGAATTTGGAATTTCTGAATTCCGATCGTCTCTGCATTCACTTATTTACTCCGCGTATTACTAATATGACTTCGAAACATCCATATCACGTCCCGTACATAGGGTGGCGTGAAAAGTTTTCCAACTTACAAAATCACTATTCATCCACCAAATTACTATGCACGTACAGGAAACACTATGCACGTACGGGAAATACTATGCACGTATGGGAAACACTATGCACGTACTCATTTCCCTTTAAGGATCCATTAGCTCCTTCCTGGATGGTAGATTATTCTTATCTAGGTTCTCAACCATCGAATTACTCTATTCTGACAATATACCAATGCATCAGGATCATTGTCCAAAGCAATATCCATTCATTACAATCATTGTTCTTTGAAACCACCATTCATTAGAGCTGGTGACCTTGTTGTCGGAATCATTGTTCTTCATTTTATCATTACTTAATAAAAAGTTTTAATTATATCCAAAATTTGGGGTTCTTACAGTCTCCCCTCCTTAAAAGGATTCCGTCCCGGAATCAGGTAGGAAGCAAAGAGTCGTTCTACCCTTCCTCAGCACATCTTCTAGTGCTACAATCCATACTGTATCCTTTTTCCATCAACGTTGCTACTTTTCGTACAACTCACTATCCGGGTTATACTCTTACTCAGTCTTATCCTTATTGATACCTGCAGTAACATTGGTATCACTATCACCCTACGATTCGGAGGTAACCTCGCTCGTACTGTGCATTTCCTGATCGCTTTAATCTTCGCAATCTTGATCAATATAGAGAAGTGGAAAGATTTATTGAGAGATCACTATGATCAATTGAACATTTGTTATATTGCATAGTTAGTACAGAAGGGGGCCAGCCTTTAGTACTTGACAAGCAATTAAACAAGTCATGGCATTCCACTTAGACTTCTATCACATAGACAGATAGTCACGTAGCAGTACCTCCCCTCCTAAAAGGGTTGTTCTTCTCAATTCATAAAGAAGATGAATAAGAGAGAAGAAGAGAAAAGAGTTCTAAAGGATTATAGAAAGCTTTCATGATTGTAGAATATCATACTCAGAATTTACCTCTGAACTATAGAGGTTTATCAAAGAAGAAATTAATCATAATTATATCCAATACTATTTGATCGCAATCTCACGTGTCAACATATCTTGCTGCTTTGTCCATTATTCTATGGACAAATACTCTTGTTCAATCTTAGCGATACTCACATTCGGGAAATCTTTCAACCTTTCAGGTTAAATCTTAGATTTCTCACTTGACATCATTATTACTGACATCCCATATCATGTTACTAGCTTTTTCATAACTATAATATTGATACTATCAGGTTGTCATCCTGAGAATTCATTAGAAAACCCATTCATAATATTCCTTGCTTCTCATTCCATAGTTGCTTCCCCAGCCCTTTTCTTTATCAATCACATCCTTCTTATTAGCTGATTCTTACTCATTTCTATTATTTACTTTCACCTTCACCTCTTTACTGAGACACTTTTTTGCACTTGGTACCTCCTTATCGGTATTCCGTCACATTTATTCTATAATCATCACGTTATTCCAATTTAAACTTTCCGAAATGAATCTGGCCCGATCCCTTTAACTTAGATTCATATAATCTACTTCTGCCAACCTTGTTTCTCATCACTTGTTCTTTTCTATCCGTGGTTTTCCACAGGTTGTCTTTCGTAAGTTAGACCAGGTCGTATATCTACATGCTCGTACTCCTATCATCTGTCGAACATCTGCATTTTACTGGCGTAGCCTGGCCACATGAAAACCCGTTATGACCGTGCTATAATTTTGGGGGTAAGGCTGGCTCGAATACCGCCGCCCGAACACTTTAAACTCTCAGGTGGCCCAATAAGTCTTGGGCTCAACCGCCCTTCCCTCCAAGTCTCATTAATTCTTTCTACGGGATTACGTTTAGCATCACGAATTATCAACCTCATATTCTCTATCTTGTTTGTGTAGAAGTATACTAACACAAACTTGCTTGTCATTCATCAACATGCCATTTAGCTTATCAATAGCAGCACTTTCTTTATCTTTACGTTGTCATCTCCTTTCTTAGAAGAATCACCATCGCTTGTTGTTTACGTTGTGCGTTAATAGCTAACCCTACGGGTTTCAAATCCCTTAGGGAGACAAAGTAATCATTATTCCTTATCCATAAGGAACACTTCCTGAACTTGATGTAGATATAACGTGAAGCAGATAGAATTGCAGAAGAGTTTCAAGCATCGCAGCTAAGCCCGGTTGATGAAACTATCACTTATGCATCTTCCATAAAAGACTGGAAACTTAATGGTTTACTTCATCAATTTTTGTACCATGGTCCTGGTTTGCCTCAAAACGGGACCTTCTAAGGTACGTAATATGCTTAAGACTTCATCAGGAATCGAATCTTTACTTAAACTATTATTACCTTCGATTCTTGCACAATCATCAAAAGGAATGTAACTTCCTCCACTCCAATATGACCTTCAAGGTCTTTCCAAATATCATTTTGTTTCTTCGGTATGAACATTTATAATTATTCCTTTATACTTAGACTGTCGGCCACCTCATTGGCCTTTCCTGATAATAATAATTTCTGGTAATCCTTGTTCTCTGGATATATTCCAATTCAACCCATCTTTGTTGGGTGAAAGCATTCTCCCTTAAGCTCTGCTGATGGAGAAAAATATATTTATCAGTCTTTCTCCATAAGTCATTGCTTCCACCTACCCGTGGGAACTTTATCACGTTTATTCCCAATCCTACTTAGGATACTTCTCTTCTTAGTTCTTTCCTTATCTTAGGATAATCTCAACCTTTATAGGTTCAATCCATACTTCCTCAGGGTTTCATACATGCCTCATCTGGCATTATTGTTACGATGTCATACATCCCTTACCAAACTTCCATTTTGAAGTTCGGAATATTACCTTTTTGCTTGTAAGGTTTCATAGGCCATCCTTATCATTCCTCCGGTATTTTCTGGGTACCGGGTATATCAAAATGTCATTGATCAATACTCTAATAATTCTATCTATGTTCTTTCCAGAACTCTTTTTTTTTTTTTTAATCCTTACCTGTCATTGTTGCCTTAGCAAGTCCAGCTCATAACATCTGAAGTCATAATGTCGTTATTAGGGTTAATGCCACCCCTTGTGCATTCCCCAGGGTTTGTCTTAATTTATGGATATCCTATCCTTAATTCAACTGCCAAGGAATTCTTGCATCTTATAATTGGCAATCGGATCATGTATCCTTAATAAAGGTCTCTTTTCAATCATTCTCATTTGATAATCGATCGGTGGCTTAATGCCACCCTCTTCTTCCAGATAGTTGTCAGCCTATTTGGCCTTCCAAAAGGCAACGTATGCCTATCTGCTCTCTTACAGAACTTGGTAATGGTAGCAAGGATGTTTTGGAAGATATTGGTCGAGTTCAACGTAAATCTCTTAGTACTTATCGTTCTTTTCAAAGGTACTTGTCTTAGACAAAATTTCTACAGCATACTGTTCAATTTCTGACCTTTTCTATACCCTCTTCATATACCTTCATTGTTTACTTTCCTCCGTCATAGTATATTCATGGTATTCATGATACCCTAACATCATACATCTCAAGTCACTATACTTCCATTTTACTCGAAATCTTGGACAACCATATACACATGAGTCACTTTAGTACGGGTGACCCCATCCCAAAAAGGTCTAGTGAATTCCAAATCAAAACATGGGTTGTTCGGCAGAAGATTCAAACGATCTCATTAATGTTTCCTTTATATCAGAAGCCCTTGCAGTCGGTGCTTTCTTAGAAGCAACCCTGCTTTGTCTTTTCATTGCTGGTCTAGTCACTTTATAGTCCGTTGTGACTTGGCCTCAACTGGCCACACTAAAATAAAAATATATGATTTTAAGGGTTGGCTAATTAGCATTACTTTTCTAGCAATTGCCGGCATAGTGTCTTCTTCTTTGATACCTTTCTACCTTTCCAAAACTTTACTCCATATAAGTCTTAATCGACTACTCGGCACCGTCTCCGGTCACCTTTCCTCCACTTTTATCTTTTCAACTATTCTTATCAATCCTGCGTGCCATGCAAGCTTACCATTCCTGGCATAACAGCCTTTTCACTTAAGTCAATCCCGGAGTTTCTCCGTCCGGCTAGTTTCTTACTTACATTTCCTATTTTCGTCCAATCTCACTTCATCATTTTATCACTACCGTCGATTGTAATGCTCAGGGTCCGTTTACTAACCCATTTTACAGCATCCTTACCCAAATCACAGGGTTTGCTCCAGTTTTTACTCTCTTCCATGACATTCTCTGATAATCAGAAAGACAAGGTTGCCAAAATTCACCGAATTCCTTTCCAGACTCAGGGAAATTTTGATCAATCTACCCACCTACTGATAACATTAAGGAGACCAGTTTCGAAACTTGAAGAATAGTTCTATGAACCTCCAAGCAGGTGGAATCATAAGCAGTCATAGTTAACGAAATAATCATCATCAGATTGGAAGTTTACCCACTGGAGAGGAATCAATTATATCCATCCCTTAGAAGGGAATCAATAGTTTCAAACTGAAACCTGTCACAACGTCCTGATATTCAATACTACCAAATGTCGGTCTACCTAACCCTTTATGCGAAGCGTCATTGGAAGCACAAAGTCTCCTTTTTCCATTAAGCAATGCCAGCTCTTGGTCATTACCAATTTCACCTTTTAGCTCCAGGAAGATTTTCTCACATTTTTCTCTTTAACTGTTGATCGTATTACTTGATCTATTATAATTCCGCATCGGAATAAACTTAAGGTACTACTATAATCCATTCAAAGAGAAGAAGGAATTTAATATTCCTCTAAATCATATGCATCTAACGTTTCTGGTTCATCATTTAACTGAGTTGAATTAACTCTATACTCAGTCTCTGGCAGTAGTCTCATTACGAGTTCATCTTGACTCACTGGTCTTATCTTCCGGTAGGCTCTGAGATCATTGTCTTGCTTGCTACTTCCTTATATAATTTTACCCAATCATGCTATCACTTCCCAATGTCTTTACTTTCTAAATGATTCATTCATAAAATGAACATTTTCCTTAATAAAACCACCTTATTAACCTTAATTTGGTTCCATAATTTACAACCTACGACACCTGCCTTCTCATGGCGAATTATTACCGACAATATTCATACTGATTCATTTATCAAATGATATGGCACTTACTGCCTCATTCTCAACTATTCCTAGGGACTCTGCTCCTCGCCCTAAATCGATGTCTTTGATAATCATACATCCCTCTAGCTCTTTCTTTGTTAAGATGAAAATCTCTAAGGATTCTAATCTATTTCCGTATAAGATCTCAAGTAATTCTTCCAATCCTTCTTTCTTGCTGGTACTACATCTGGTAGTCCGGCTATGAATTCAACATGCATCTTCAGATCTATTAATAATATCTCGGTTCTTTATACTCGCTTTTTTGAGCACCATATCTTAATCATCACAGTCATTCTGGCTGCGACCCTCATTACCCATGGGTAAGCTCCTTATCCTAACAGGATTTTCCTTATCTGCTGGAACCTCTTCCGGGTCTCCAGTAGGGTACTCCATCGAATTACCCGCTGATCTTCAGCATATAAAGCATCATCGCGCTGTTGCTCGTATGCCTCAAGGTCAGTCTCCTTACTCGTCGATACGATATCGAGCTAAGTTACTATCATTATACTTACGAGTTCCCATAAGGGTTTTATATGTCATCACTACATTAAGTAGTCCGACTATGAACTTGGCAAGAGTTCTTATTATCTTATTGAATTTATTGTTTTAACGTCACCTCATCTCTGGGGTTTATAACGTACGCTCTGATACCACTTCTGTAACACCCCCAGATCCGGGGTCCGGGATCCGGTGGTTACGGTTTCCCATTTCTGTCCACAACAATTGAACTTTCCTTAACATAAAATAAATTACGTCTCTATGACCCAACACAACAATATAAAACACACCCGTTATAGTCCCAGAGATGAAATCAGAGTCACAATCAAATTTTTATTAATCACATTATGAGTTCTTACAATCCAAAAGAATTTCAATATAATTACATACTCTTTGCCATCCATTTACATAAGTCATACTAGACTATATTCTTGGTACTGAAAGAATAAATATATCCTACCAATAGCTTCTTCTTCAGCTCTGGTAGTCTCATCGTCCTCGCCCGCGTCGAGTGCGCCTAGTGCGAGTCATCTGGTCTAGCTGTTGTTGTGATATAATAATAAAGCAAGGGTGAGCAATAGCCCACCAACAATAATATATAACTGAACGATAAAGTATTACAGTTCAAAAGTATCTTTCAAACCATATGCCATGCATTTACGGAAATGATGCCAGTATAATATGAACGATGAAGTTACAAGGTAACTTAAAGTATTTGTTTGTAGAAATATCTGCTACATCAAAGTAAGCGAGATATTCTTATTGTTATTAAGAAGAGGAGTTTGCAAGAAAAGGTTGCAATTCCAGTTATGACCCTTTTCCAACTCTGCCAACAGTAATCATGTTGCAGGAAATAAATAAATTTGGATGATGAACCAATGATGGAGTATTCACCGCGCCCGCTGTTCCAATCTTGATGATCAGTCGAGATCGTACAGCTCAATTTAGATTTACTACCGGTAGAAGGAAGAACTGACGGCTTTACTTGTGTACCGCCTTGCTAGCTCTCCCCGGCCAACGGTTGGGCCAAAGGGGATGGACCGGCGCTACTCGGCCTCTTACACGACTCCTAGTTCAAATAGAATTCATGATTCTGAATGTAACGTTCGTCCCCCTTTCCCCAAGTATAATACTTGTTGATAAGACTCCACAAAGTAGTCGTATCTAGTTGGAAAGGAAAATTTACCAATAACTCCCAAGCTATTACTTGGTAACGGATATCAACTTGTTCCAGTAATCTTACCCCTCGAAAGATGAGAAGGTAAGCAACGACTTAATAAGTCAACAGCACCCGAGTTGCGAGTGAAGGGAATACTTTATGACCGGGAAGTCGACAAGATAAATAACATTTTCCAAGTAAGGTTCCCTTATTATTAAGGAGGTAGACTCAAAGAAGAATGATGTCTGAGAACCTTCCTTGATATAGGATTAATAATAATATGACTCCGAAATATTTTTCGTAATAATCGAAGAAGATAAACCTTATTGAGGTTATTCTAAGTATGGAATAAATATTCAGAGAATATTTATTGAATTAAAAATATTTAAAGAATATTCAGGAATATGAAAGAATATCTTTAATCAGAGTATTTTTCAAATAATTCTTGAAGAAATATCGAGAGAATATTTATTGCATAATTAAATATTCAAATGAATATTCCAAATAATATTCATTAATCAATAAGACCTGAAAGGAATATTTAAAATATTTAAAATAATATTCGATGATTAAATAGAACCCTGGATGAATATTCAAAATAATATTCATAATTAATTAGGAATTTAAATGAATATCAATAAAGTAATATTCATTTAATAAATAATATCCTAAATGAATATCAAGTAATATTCATTTAGTAATCCAAGCTTTAAAGGAATATTCGATATAATACTCGATAAGTAAATCAAGCTTCAGATGAATATTGAAGATAATATTCATCAAGTACTTAATACCTTAAATGAATTCTCAAAAGTAATATTTATTTAATAAAATAATATTCTAAATGAATGTCCTCATA
Organism: Saposhnikovia divaricata; assembly: GCA_036435485.1. NCBI lineage: Eukaryota > Viridiplantae > Streptophyta > Magnoliopsida > Apiales > Apiaceae > Saposhnikovia > Saposhnikovia divaricata. The sequence continues at coordinate 12,095,774 of JAZHRN010000154.1, read as the reverse complement.
ATATTCATTTAGTAGTCTCATCTTTAGAAGAGTATTCGAAATAATAATCGATAATCAATTCGACTCTGAATGAATATTGACGAATATTATTCGTCGAATGATTACGTCCAAATAATTATTTGAAGTAAGGATCATTAAAGTAAATAATCTCAAACGAATATTCAAATAATATTCGTCGCCTGAATAATAGAAAATATTTACTTAAATATTTTCCTCCGAGGTAATCTCGATATATCAAGGAATATTGACTCCCGGTCTATATTTGATTAATAAGATGTATACGCCCTTCTATGAGGGTCTTACAATAACTGGCTTATAACTGATATATAACTATCTAGCTTATAAGCCAACCATAACATTCAGGGAACAAGTATATCAATTCAACTTGAAAGTAGGCATGCATGCAATGGCATATGTATATCAGCAATCATATATATATATATTATTCAATCAGAACAACAGCCTAAAAGAAGGGAATTGAAACTTGCCTGGTAGTCGAGTACGGTAAGGGGTAGTGGTAGCGGGTCCCGGTTCAGCTTGGTGATCTATAAATAGCCAAGGCATTCGGGATTAATCACTTAACATATTAAAAGTTAAGTTATACTTAATTCGAAACTCGTTCTCGAGTTATCTCGTTATACCCCTTTTAGTGGATTACTTTTATCACTGATCCGACCCGACATTCGTTCGTTAATACGACATGTCATTGTACTTATACTTGGGACATACTTAAGTCATATGAGTTCTAAAGTCGATCGTTACGAACCAATACTATACTCCGAGTTTTATCGTTCGTTTTCTAAGCGTTTTACCAAGGTTATAACCAAGCGGGTTTTTAGGGGTTCGTTCGCGTTTAACCTCGACTCGAACATTTTTAATAAATCGAAAAATGATCCTTTTGACATACGGTTTTCTTTCACACCTTCCTTTTTACCTCTAGTATTTATTTACCAAGGTTCGCCATGACGTTACATAGTTTACGAGGGTTCAATTACAGTTACGAACTTTCGTTTACGGATTCGAACTACTTTTAGTAATTTGGTCATAAATCCTAAACCGTAAGTCCGTTTCACGTGATCTTTATATCAAAACGAAGCTTAGAACATTACCTATCTTATCATGGCAGATAAGGTCTCTGGACAGTAGGGGTTCGACATGAAAAATGGCATACAAAACATGGTATTGCAAAATCGGGCATTATAACGGCTGTAAATCGAATATCTACCAATTCCGAATCTTCCCATAAAAATAGTATCCAACCCAAACAACATGTACATGACTTATATACATGAACTGAGGCCAAGCAATGCCTTTCCGTTCATCTAGCTATTTACATCATTAATCCAAAAATCCATACATAATCATGCTTATAATCTTAACATAACCATAACTAAGTTATAACTATCATAAACATGCTTAAATCTCAAACAAGGGTTAGGGTTTCAAGAGCTTTATACCTTCCTTGGAGTGTGTTCTAGCCTCACTAAGCTTTGTATGATCCTTGGGTGGCCTTAAGCTAGCTAAATCAACCATAAAAATCAAAGAAAACCAACATTAGTTCTTGAAGAACACTATTCACCCTCCTTGTAAATGATTTATTTGAAAATGGAAACAAAGGATTTTGGACTTGAAATTTCTAGGAGATTAGTTTCTTGAAATATAGAACTCACCTTAAAAATTACAAGATCAAATGATGGTGGGAGCTTGGACTTTGGATTTGGAATTATGGTTAAGGTCGAATGGAGCTTTGCAAGGGGGGGAGGAGAGTTTTGCTTGGTTGGCTTGCTTTTTGGTGTTTTAATCTCATCCACTCTCATCCACTAGCAACATAATATCTTGCAAAAGTTACTTTATCAAAGTGGTGAGGTGTTGGATGATGAAATGGCAAGACATGTGTTGAGTTTTGGATGGTGCTAAGGCTAACCAAGTGGTTGCTTGCTAAGTACTAGTTTAAATCTCTAAGCATGCTAGTTACTTAGCCCACTTGGTTGCTAGATATTTATCTAGTAGCTTGCACAAGACTCTTGCTTCCTCTGCTTGTTTCTGTGTCCGGTTATTACCCGTTTCGATTGATCGTTCGTGGGAATATTTCACGGATTTCTAATTAGGGTTTACCGGGAATCCTCTTTAATATTAATACTTTCATTCTCCATCTTTCATTCTAACTTTCCAATTTATATTCCTTAAATCCATTCGTTAAATACTTAAGGCTATCAGTGTCCAGGGAACTCTCGGAGAAAATAAAAGTGCGGTTTTTCAGAATCCGACAGCTTTTACATACACTTATTTTCCCCCTGGATCACTAATATGAACTCGGAAATCCGTTCCGAATACTTCTATATAGTGTCGTCTCATATTATTATATACTCCCACCAAAACACTATTCATTCTGTATTCTTTACTTGTTCTCTTAGGGTTGTATAATTGTCCGTATTCTCTTTCGATTGTTCCTTAACCTTTTTACGGAACTACTGGATTAATCGCTATCGATCTGGATGACATGAGAGTATTCTCTTGCTTGAATTTGCCATATCTTATTCCCTTAGAAGATAGATTATTCTTACCTATGTTGTTACCCTTTAGCATCCTTCAAGACATAGAAATAATAAAGTCGAATTCCATTCATTCTTTCCAAATATCAATTATTACATTGTAGCCATAACCACTCCTCAGTGGTTTCCTACCTTCATTCTTAAATCAAATATAATAACATCCCAAAATATCAAATCCTCAGAGTTAATATCTCAATTCTTGGATTATAATAATATTTAATCCACTGTCCGGTCAAATATTATACCGAAAAAGAATTTGGAATTTCTGAATTCCGATCGTCTCTGTATTCACTTATTTACTCCGCGTATTACTAATATGACTTCGAAACATCCATATCACGTCCCGTACATAGGGTGGCGTGAAAAGTTTTCCAACTTACAAAATCACTATTCATCCACCAAATTACTATGCACGTACAGGAAACACTATGCACGTACGGGAAATACTATGCACGTATGGGAAACACTATGCACGTACTCATTTCCCTTTAAGGATCCATTAGCTCCTTCCTGGATGGTAGATTATTCTTATCTAGGTTCTCAACCATCGAATTACTCTATTCTGACAATATACCAATGCATCAGGATCATTGTCCAAAGCAATATCCATTCATTACAATCATTGTTCTTTGAAACCACCATTCATTAGAGCTGGTGACCTTGTTGTCGGAATCATTGTTCTTCATTTTATCATTACTTAATAAAAAGTTTTAATTATATCCAAAATTTGGGGTTCTTACAAAAACAGACTTCAAATTTTAACCTCTGAGTATGAACACTTTAGAGCTGGCCCTAATGAAGGCATTCAGGAAGTGTTTGAAAGGTATAACAAAATAATCAACAACTTGCGAATCCATGGCAAGCAATATACACAAAAAGAGATTAACATGAAGTTTCTACTGACCATGCCTACTCACCTAGAACATAGGATAACTGCTATTAGAGAAGCCAGAGACATGAATCAAATTACTCTTGAAAGGCTCTTCGGCATTTTGAAAACCTATGAGTTGGAACAAGTTAAACATAAAGAAATTCATGGTGAAGGTAGGGTTCCAAGTTCTTCTACAGCTCTAGTGGTTGAGACTCCAAAGGAAGTGGAAGCTAAGGTTGTTCAACCTTGCAGCGCTGATAAGGAACAAGTTGAAGTTGAGATTGGTCATACACCTGTCAGTTAGGATGGTGGAGATTTCTACTCATTGGAAGAGCTGGATCAGTTGGAAGATGAGTCAATGGCTATGATGGTGAGGCAATTCAGTAACTTCAGATTTAGGAGGAATCCCAAGTTCAAGTTCAAATCTAACTACAATAGATTCCAGCGAGGAGGTTATTCCTCAAGTAGCACAAGGGGTGGCTACCAAACTGGAATGGTAGACAGAAGCACGATTAGGTGCTTTAAATGTAATGAACTTGGACACTTTGCAACTGAGTGTCATCAACCTCAACAAGATGCAAGGAGAGAGTATGCATCTGGTAAGAAGAACACAGACACGGCCTATGTGGTACAAGGCAAAAGCTGGGATGACACTGACAGTGATGAAGAGGAGGTTGAGGATTTTGCGCTGGTGGCAAATGATGGAGCATCTGATCATCATAACAAACCGGTAATTCCTGCTGACCCTGAGTTGATTCGTAGTCTTTATAATTCCTTAGATAATGCACAAACTGGATATAGAAGACTAGATCTGCTAAGCACTAAACTTGGCAATGAAGTGTCAGAATTGAAAAAGGTGCATATTAATCAAGATCAATAAAGAGATGAAAGAACAATTCTTCATAAAAAGGAGAAAGCTATTCTAGAAGTTGTAGGCAAACAAATGGCTAGAATTACTGAACTTGAAACACAGGTCAGGGCTTGTTATAATTCTGTTAAAGTTTCTAAAGAGTTTTTTAACAATCAAGTTGTAGAACGAACAACAGGTATAGGGTATGGCTACAATGAAGCTGTTGGATCATTGGGCATAAATTCCCTTAACCCTGTTAGTGCTAAAGAAAGGGGAATACCACATGTGCTCAAGAATGTTAAAGAACCTCTATTTAAAAAATCTGATGCTGGACCACCAGATATTCTTTCTATAGTTATCAAGGAAGAAATGAGAAATGAGGACAGTGCAAATGGCACAGTCTTTGTTAAGGATAAATCTGTTAAGGACGCTAATCCAAAGAATGTTTCTTCCAAGAAAGATGTCACAGTCTTTGTTAAGGCTAAATCTGTTGAGGACATTAATTCAAAAAATGTTTCATCCAAGAAAGATGTACCTAAAGTGCCAGTCAAGGTTGTTGAAACAACTAGTTCTTCTAAGACTGGATTAGGTGGTAACAAGTTGAAGCAGAACAATAACATGTTTAACATGAGTACCATGCCTATCATTGATTCTAATCATAATGCATGTGGTGTTGTCAACTGTATGTCTTGTGCTTTTAATGTGATGTCTGCTTACTTTAATGGTAATCATGCATGTGATAATAAGACTGCTCCTCGACAACATATGAACAGGAATAATGTTAGATCAAAGACTGCTAGTCTTCCTTAGGTTAGGAGAGAGACACTTGTACCAAAGCCTAAACAAAGTTTTATGGAGGCTGTTTACAAAGTCAAATGTCCAGTCAATGATATTGTTACTAAACAAACATGGATACCTAAACTGAAACAAAAGATTGTCAAATCAATTTATAGGGTAAAATGTTTATTGACTAATGGTAAAATTGGTGTCAAGGTTAAAAATGTTGTTTTGCCTGACAAAGGCCAATACTTTAAATACTCTGTACCCAATCAAATTTGGGTTCCAAAGAAGGTTTAATCCATTTGTCATTGCAGGGTATTGAACAGGTTGAACGAGTAACCTGGATCTTGGTCAGTGGATGTTCAAGGCATATGACTGGAGACAGAACCCTGCTGACAAATGTGGTGGAGAAGGCCGGCCCAGTAGTTACCTTTGGAGATAACAACAAAGGTTGAACTGATGGATATGGCAGACTTGAAGCTGGAAATGTTATCATTGAAGAAGTGTCCTTTGTAAAAGGACTTGAGCATAATTTGCTCAGTATCAGTCAGTTCTGTGATAAGGGATTTGAAGTCTACTTTAACAAGAAGAATTGTCTGATTTCACACAAGAAAAGTGAACAACCATCTCTTACAGGAGTCAGAAAAGGAAACTTGTACGTAGCCAATATGAACACTGGAAGCACTGAAGAAATCAATTGCTTCTATTCTAAAGCATCCACAAATGAAAGTTGGCTATGGCACAAGAAACTTTCTCACCTAAATTTCAAGACAATGAACTCTCTGGTCAAGAGAGAGTTGGTGAGAGGTTTACCTTCTATGGAATTTACACAGGAAGGACTATGTGATGCATGTCAAAAAGGAAAGTTAAAAAGGGCAACTCACAGGAGCACTGACATATCTTCAATAACTGAACCTTTACAACTACTTCACATGGATTTGTTTGGTCCAGTTAATATGATGTCAATGTCAAAGAAAAGATATGCTTTTGTGATTGTTGATGATTTTTCAAAATACACATGGGTCCTGTTCCTAAATTCTAAAGATGAGACTCCACAACTGGTGATTGATCACATCAAGGTGATTGAGCTGGATTCTAAGTATCCAGTGAGAGCTATAAGGTGAGATAATGGAACTGAATTCAAGAATGCAGTTCTGAATGATTTTTACACTGAGAAGGGTATAACTAGACAGTACTCAGTTCCAAGAACTCCTCAACAAAATGGGGTAGTAGAAAGAAAGAATGGAACCTTAATTGAAGCTGCACGTACTATGTTAAGTGAATCAAGGCTTCCATTGTACTTTTGGGTTGAAGCTGTCAACACTGCTTGCTATACCCAGAATCGAACTCTTATCAATAAAGACTTGATGAAGACACCTTATGAAGCTATTACTGAAAAGAAACCAACACTCAAATACTTTCATGTATTTGGGGCGAAATGTTTTGTGCTTAAAGAAGAAGATGAACAAGGTGGAAAATTTGAGACCAAAGCACATGAAGCAATTTTTATTGGTTATACAAGAAGAGCTTACAGGGTGTACGTGATTGATCAATAGACTGTGATTGAAAGTGTCAATGTAGCATTTGATGACACTAAACTCCCTAGTATCCAAACTGAAGATTCATCTGAAAAGCTATTTTTTGAGGATATGACAGATCCAGATTTAGATGATGACAATCCACCTGATGTTTTTGCTGATGCTAATGACAGTAATGATAATGATGAGGATGATCAGGGTAATTGTGGTGGAAACAATGATAATATTGGAGATACCACTGACACTCCTAAACATTCTTCTAGTCACCCTGGAAACAACTCAGGGGGAGTTAATGAGGGATCAACTAGTCATACTCAACATCACAATGAAGAACAAGGCAAATCATCAAGATTAAATCTTCCGAGACAGACTGTTTGGAATAGAGCTCATCCTTTTGAGCTAATCATTGGTGATCCAGATGGTGTAAAAACTAGAAGAGCTATCCAAAATCAATGTAATTATTCAGGGTTTCTATCTGAAATGGAACCTAAGAAAACTGAAGCAGCTCTTTCTGATCCTGATTGGGTGATTGCGATGCAAGATGAACTCAATCAATTCAAACAACAAGAAGTATGGAAGCTGGTACCCAGACCTACAAACAGAACAGTAGTAGGCACTAGATGGGTATTCAGAAACAAACTTGATGAAGATGGCAAAGTGATGAAGAATAAGGCAAGAGTGGTTGCTAAAGGTTATTATCAAGCTGAAGGAATTGATTATGATGAAACCTATGCACCAGTGGCAAAACTTGAGGCCATCAGAATATTCTTGGCATTCGCAGCATTCTCAAACTTCAAAGTTTATCAAATGGATGTCAAGAGTGCTTTTCTGAATGGTAAGCTGGATGAAGAGGTGTATGTAGAACAGCCCCTGGCTTTGAAAATCCAGATCTATTTGATTATGTCTACGTTCTCTTCAAGGCTATCTATGGTCTTAAGCAAGTGCCAAGAAAATGGTATGACACTCTCTCTGAATTTTTACTTGAAAATGGTTTCGTTAGAGGTGTCATAGACAAAACTCTCTTTTCAAAGAAACCTAAGAATGATACAATATTAGTCCAGGTCTATGTGGACGATATAATATTCTGGTCTACTAATGATATTTTGTGCAAGAAATTTGCTAAGCTAATGCAGGGTAAATTTGAGATGAGCATGATGGGTGAACTGAAGTTCGTTCTTGGATTACAAGTAAGTCAAAGGACATATGGAATATTTATTTGTCAATCCAAGTATGTCAGAGAGCTCCTCAAGAAATATCAAATGGAGGACTCATCTTCAGCAAAGACACCATCATCTACAGTTGTCAAGTTTGGAGCATGTGAAAATTCTGCCAAGGTAGATGTCACAAGCTACAGAGGTATGATAGGCTCATTACTTTACCTTACTGCAAGTAGACCAGATATTATGTATGCTACATGCTTGTGTGCAAGGTTCCAAGCGGATCCTAGAGATGTGCATCTCATTGTTGTTAAACGAATCTTTAGATATCTTAAGGGTACACCTAACTTAGGTATTTGGTACCCTAAAGTATCTGGTTTTAATCTTGTTGGATATACAGATTCATATTATACAGGAAGTGTTGTAGACAGAAAAAGCACCTCCGGGAGTTGTCAATTCCTAGGTGACAGATTGGTTTCCTGGTACAGCAAGAAACAACAAACAGTTTCTAGCTCAACAGCCGAAGCTGAATATATAGCTACTGGAAGCTGTAGTGCTCAAATCTTGTGGATTAGGAATCAGCTGAGAGACTATGGCTTTGTACTGGATAATATTCCTATATTATGTGATCATACAAGTGCCATAGCAATCTCCAACAATCCTGTGCAGCATACAGGAACCAAGCACATCGACATCAGGTATCATTTTATTAGAGAGCATGTCATGAATGGTATCGTGGAGTTACTTTCTGTACCCACGGAAGACCAAACAGCAGATATTTTTACTAAGTCTCTTGACGAATCCACATTCACAAGAATTGCTGATGAATTGGGTATGTTAAACAGTCCTAGTAGTTAAACTATTTAATATCTGAGGTTTGATCTTTAATAATTTACAAGTGATTATTTTGTGAATATTTGCTGATTTAAATCACTTGTATAATTATTTTATCAACTTATAATCTTGCTTGTTAATTCTTAAATCATTGTCATTATCTTCTTAATATTTTCCTACTTACTTCTTTTAATTTTAGAATAATTTTATTTTCTCTAAAAATATTTTTCTCAAATTTTACAAGTGGAAATTAGTGAGAAATCTATTTTTGTTGAAAATTCCCTATGAATATTTGTGATCTTTTAATAAATCATATTTTCTTTCAAAATAATTTTCTGATAAGAAAGTTATTTTATTCGAAAATATATATAGATTTATTAATTTGCTACAAACGTTTATGTAAATAGTTAATATTTTATTCAATATTTTGTAGTGTTTGTCTTTCTATTATTAATGTGTTAATTATGTCAAAAGGACAACCTATGGTATTTTTAGTATTTTATATTTTCTATTTAGTTATTTTAAGTAGTTATATTGTTGTAGATATTTTTGTAAATTATTAATTTATGTATAGTTTTATTATTTTTATGTTAATTCAAATTTTTCTTCTTTGTTTAGTTTTATTTGAATTTTCTTTTCTTTTTAGTTTTTATTTAATATTATTATTATGTATATTATTTCTTATTTTTGAATATTATTTTTCATGTGTATATAAATAGTTTGTATAGTTTTTACAGTTTAGTCACTATACTTTCAAAACTTGCTAACAGGTCCCTGTACTTGGTTCTTTTGTTGTTCTTCTTTTTAACACACACAAAACCTGCAGTTTAAGTAAAAATCTTTGTTTTGTGATTGCTGTTAACAGATCTTCGTGTTAAGGACTTAACAATTGACCAATGTGGGTATCAAATTGGTATGTGTCTATACAATTGGTTTGGAACTAATGTTTGATTTTCAGGATCTAACAATTGGAAGACAAGACCTATCAAGTGCTAACAATTTCTAATAGTTGGTATCTATCTTACAGGACCTAAAGCATGATAAAATAGTTTTGTTTGTATTGGTTTAAACATTAACATACATTGATTCGATTAATATTTATTAATTGGATTTTTGCCTATGTTCTTGTTTAGTAAAACCGGCTCAGGATCTTTATCTTCCTAAATTCAAAATCTCTTTCTATAGTTGTGATTGTTTACATTGTAAATGTTTTGAAATCACAACTGTACATCATTTCTCTTAAGATAAATGCAATATTCACTTAGAAAACTTTTCAATGTTAAAAATGCATTATATCTATGTTGCTCATATTCTGTGATGCAGGTTCATCTACAAGGAATTTTGTATTCTCACATGTTTAGTCATAAGGTTGTAAACCCAACAACTTTGATCCCAGACTACAGTTAAACTCAAACACATTCTGACTTACCCCCTAAAAGGAAGTAACCTATCAGACTAGAGGTCACCAGGGAGTAAATGCACTTGATGCAGCAAATAAGGATGTGTGGGATATTTAGTTGGAGAGTCACTACCTTATACAATAACCAAAATATTTAATATGCACAAGTGAGATTGCACACACTAAGGATGAATTGACGGAAACCTGTAATCCAACCATTTTACGATTAGGATTATAAGTTAAAGGTTCTTTAATGAACTAAGAGTCTTCATAGATCTCGAGAGAAGGTATTGATCTCAAGTGCAAAATTCAACAAGATCATTATCTAACTCCCCAGAGGGAACATCTCTGGATCCTGTGGGTAACGGATCCGACATAGGTGCGGATCGGCAACTTGTAGACTATGATTCAGATTTACTTGATGAGTTTAACAAGGTGATGTCTTCACAAACATTAGAAGGGAACCTTGATCTCAATGCTAAATTTATAGATCATTGTTTACCTTTTCAGAATTCAAATCTGAAAACCCTAAAAAGGGAAATTGGCAACTCGTAAATTATGACTCAGATTCATCTGACGAGTCCAACGAGGATTTCGGATTTGCGAACTCCCATTGCACCACCACTGACCTCTCTTGAAGGGGCTATGGTGATTTTTCCTTGCAGGTACACAAACGGATGTTGGAGCTATGAGTGATATGAGTGAAACACTAGTGAGCAAGAGTGTAAACACAGAGAGAAGTGAGACACTCAGCACAAATGAGTGGAGAGAAGAGTGAAACACTTGTGAGGTACACTAAACACTATCACACACTCACAGTGAGGAAGAAAATGAAACTTCCTTTCTAACAAAGCTTTATCAATTGATTTCAATGTACTCTAACGATTGGTATAAATTGGTAACAATTTGGTATCAACTACTTTGTCAATTAGTTGAATGGAGGATTCCTCAACTAAGGGGGAGAGATATATTGAAAAAGATATATTCAAGCTTAAAGCTTACCTTAGTAGGATATACTCAACTAAGGGGGAGAAGTATGGGGTACAAGTAAAAGAAGAGTGAGTTAGAAAGGGGAGCAGTAAAGAGATTACCTTAGTAGGATATACTCAACTAAGGGGGAGAAGTATGGGGTACAAGTAAAAGAAGAGTGAGTTAGAAAGGGGGAGCAGTAAAGACTGTGCTTAGGATGAGAGGCAAGTGTCTAGTTACTAAGGGGGAGCCTTAGATGAAGAAGCAAAAGAACTTTCATTTGTTATGAAAGTGGAGATATAAGGAGAATTACATCACAATACTATTCTATTAGTCTTTCAATGTACTATGTATAAAGGCTAAGTGGAAGAGTAGTAAATTCACCAGAAGTTATAGAAATGGTATTGATTCACCATTGTCTATATAGTAGGAACATCTATTTTTCTTTAGTGAGAAAAGTTTTGTCAGAAATGGGAAGTGATTGTAAATCAAGAACTACTGATAATCACCAATTTAAGATGTGAAGGATTATCAGGCAGAGATATGAAGAATCAGAAATGAAGATGAGTTATCTTTTGAAGATCAGTTCAGTGCTATAGGAACAGTCATCTATCATTTCATCAACTGAAGATTCTGGAATTGTTAAATCTAAACCAGAGGAATTTTTTTTTGTATTATTTACTTAATTCTTAAAAGTTTTATCTTTTTCTTGTTTAAGTGAGTTAGTTGAGTTATCCTCTAGGTATTTGCTTGTTATTGTCTAACAAAAAAATAGGGGGAGATTGAAAGGTATATGATGTAGCCTATTTGTATTTCGGGGATACAACTCAACTTAAACAAGATTGTAATAGTAAATATTATATAGACTGTCACAAGGAATCTCAGATTGTATTATCTGTCAGAAGAAAAAGATCAAGGTCAATCTACATACTTGAGGAATTACTACATTGAAAGAAGTTCAGACATCTGATCAAGCCTCAGTGAAATATTCGTTAAAGAAGTGGATTCATTTAAAGTGACAGAGATTTCGACAGTGACAGAGACAGTACAGAAAGAATAAAAAAAAGAGAGATGAGAAAAGAAAAAGAACCAGATTTTAAAGTCAATATATGAAGAACAGTCATTGCGGTTAGTCACTCATAAACCAAACAGTACATCGAGTGTCAACATTAAATAGTGGTTATTCGTCATTAACTTCAGTGGTTCAAGCTATCAAGACTGGTATGTGAGAAAATCATTGTGCATGTAACAGAAGTGTTAAATTTATTAACCACAAGGATTTTATTATCAAGTGGACTGGCTGTGACGAAAAAGATTTATCACAAAGAAATGCAAAGTGATATATTCTTAATGCTAAAACCCCGGTTAGAATTGTTGTATTTTTTGTTAAGCAAAAAGAGTCCGGTTTCACATCCTCAAGAGACCGTAGCTTACACCTGGACGGGTTATGAGAAAATAGAATTATCACAAGAAAATTGAAGGTGATATATATTCTTAAATCTGGAACCCCGGTTGGAATTGATATATTTTTTGTTAAGCAAATGGAGTCCGGTTTTAGACGCTCAGGTAACCGCAGTTTAGAGTTTAAGAATAATTTTATATTAATAAGTATTTTATTTATTTAGAAAATTATATTTATAAATATCTAATAATATTAGATATTTATTTTTATAATTTCTGGATTAAAATAATTATTTATTAATTAAAGATTATAATTTGTGCGGGTTAAAAGGCATGTCTACGGAGCTGCCCCTAATAAGGACGAAATAGGCTTCGGTTGTATAAATGTATAAGCAGATCATTGTTTTGAAATCAAAAAGAGAAAACAAAAGTGGTTAAGAAAAGTTGTACAAGAAGCTGTCGGCAAACAGTCTACTCTCCTGACAGTACGTACAGCTCATGCGCCAGATTTCCAGCCAGCAAAGCCGCGCGAATAACTCACACAGCCTTCCTGCGATTGGTCTTCGATTGGACAGCATATTTCAGTGTTAACTATTCAATAGTTATACCGAATGTTATATCCGGCAAAAATGATTATTTGATTGTAGCTCAACTGATTGTTATACCGATTGTTATATTAAGCCAAAAGAAAAATGAGACAGTCATATTAATTCAAATGATAGTCATACCGACTGTCATATTGAATTAATGGATTGTTATATTAGTACAAATGACAGTCATAATGAGCTGATTGGATAGTCATACCGATAGTCATATCAGTTCAAATCAGCAAATTGTATAAAAGATGCAGAAGACAGCAGGCAGAAAAAAAAGAGACAGACGGACACAACATTATATCCTTACAAAACACATCAGCCTCCATATCTCTCTCTCAAATATTCCAAGACATAAGAACTGATTATTTTCTGTAAAATCAAGTTCAACACCTTTGTAATATTTTATTCGGTGGAACTTGTTTATTTATTGTTCTTGTACTACTAGCGAATTAAGTTTCTTAGTTCTAATCTTGATTTTTATTAACTAAATTAGAAAAGTTCATGTCGAATTTTCTAAATTAGTTTTTATCAACTTGATTAATTTCTGTACTGAAATTGTAACACCCACCAAGTTAATATATTGTTATATTCAACTTGAAATTTGTTTCAATTTATTCCGCTCAAATTTTTTTTAAAATAAAATATTATTTGAAGAACAAATTTCGATAAATTGGTATAGATTGTATTCAACCCCCCCTTCTGCAATCTTATCGGACCTAACACAAGATCTAAAGGAAACTAAACTTTGGTTACTTTTCATCCAAACTTTAACAATTTATAACTCAAGATTGGATGGATGAAATGCTTTGAAATTGATAACATACCTTCACTATGATACAAGGAAGCTCTAGGAATTATGTTGTGACTTATGGATGAGTGGAAGTTGAAGAAAAATTCTTCTTCTTCTTCCCTTGGAAGAGCTTGGGCCGAGAGCTCCTTAAAGAGAGAGAGAGAGAGAGAGAGAGAGATGGTTTTGGTTGGGCGTTTGAATAAAGTGATGTGGTGTTTGTTATGTATTGGTATATGTATTGTTATTGGTACATAATCACATGTTTGCAAGTCTAGTGCTAGCCCCCTAGGTGCCAACCATGCTTCCTTGTCCCCTAAAGTGTAGTGCACCAACTAGTTACTATTCCTCTAGTTGCTTTTTGGCTTTCTAGTTTACTTTTCTAACAATCTAGTTACATGATGCCTTGCATGTAATATCTTCCCTATTTTATTCCTCGACCAATGTTGGTCACTTAATCCTTAATTCTTAACGTATCTTAAATAACTTCTCGTAATAACATTTTGTCGCGTAGAGATTTCCTTTGTAATTCCTTAAGTACTTAATTGTGCAATTCCCTTAAATGTGCATAACCTCTTGTCATAAGCTCTTAAAATCTTTAATACTCCAATCATTCTCAAGTCCCAAGTTTTTATGAATTTTAATGGAAGTAGGTTCATTGCTTTCAACCACCTTCCCTTCTCCTCACACAGTGAATATAACACCATTAATTTCTCAGATAATCAATTCCATTAAACAACATAGGTGGTTTAAAAAGGTTCCCAAATCACAATGTCATAAGGTATTACATTCTTAAAAATATTACAAAAATCAGGGTTCTTACACTCTCTATCTACTTTATTTTGGTAAAATTTCTATTATTTTATTTTTTGCGAAATTTGGAAAATGAGTTTGGATCTTACATAAAATCTATGAAGGATAATTTGTATTGCGAAAAAAATCCTCATTAATTTAAATATTTATGAAATCACCTATAGAACATGTTCAGTGCATGCACTTTGATTGAAATAGACTTTATAAATTTCACAAAAATAGCTATCAAGTCGTAAATAAGATATAAGCATATTTTTTTAAAATTAAAAACACTGCACTAGTATTAAAAGAACATGTCCAATGCATGCATTTGTCTTAAATTAAATGTGTATACTTGGCAATTTTAAATAGCGATCAAGTCAAAAATATACATATTTCAACCTCTAATTAAGCAAAATTTAATTTTTTTAAAATCAAAATCCTAAAAACAAGAAAGAAATAGTTGCATTCAAGTCACATTTTGAAAACAAATTGTTGTGAGGGAAAATTGGTACAACACTTCAATGAGAGAATTACAATAATAAACCAAGAAAATCCAACAACAATGATTAAATAAATCGAATTACAAGCCAAAAACCCTAGTTTCATAAACCCTAACTTGAGAGGGAGAAGAGTGATTGTACGGACTGAGTTTGCAAGTACTCCAAGCTATGGTGATTGAATATAACCTACCCAATCGAATGCCAACAGCTAGGAGCAAGTGTTAGAGGTGTTTATGTGTGTCTAACCTTGCAAATTGCCTACATACTCTTATATATATAAGAGATCAAGTCCCATGTAGTTCTTCATAATTATCCTCCACCTTCTTCTGCCATATCCCTCGTAACAGACCTGCCCTACTCGTTTATCCAGCCTTCCGTATTTATCCGGCCATTTTTTCCCATGATTTATCCATTTGCTCATAATATATCCTCGATATATTCATATATATATACATATACATGCGCATATATATATATATATTCCATGTATACATGATGTTAATCCGTGATAATCACTACTGATAAGCCGTTCCTATTGTTTAGGAGATATCCCGAAGTCTGTTACCATGTTTCCTATCTGATTCCCCGCGATTTAAGGAGTTCCGAGACTGCTGGTATATTTTCTGGAAACCTTTGGGGTTCATGCGCGTACCCCTAACCTGACAGCCTGCTACCCAGTTGAACCCCCTTCTGGCCTCCACACAGCTTTACCCTTATCTGGGGTTCACATGCTCGCAGCCCTATATGAACATACTTCACATTTAACACCAGATCCTCATCCCTCAACTCATCCTCGAAGCATATTAAGCCATCCCACTCAACCTTGGACCCAGCTTATCCCTTCATATTCAACTAACTCGAGTTTGTCCTCTTAATGGGCCTAAAAATCAAGCCCAGGGCGGATTTTTGGCACAACAACTACCCCCCGGTTCCTTGTAGCCATTTGAATGCAAAAGGAACCCAACATTACTCGTACCTCTAATCACACCTTCATCCCATGCGAACCCCTAAGCCTACATGGGCGTACCTGTTGTAGGAAACAAGGGATTCCACCATGAAACTCCGGTGCTAATGATTATACCTTCATAACCTTCGAGTTTGAAGCTCAGGGTTCCACCATCACCACACTGGGGTGCCATTAACGAACCTCCCAAGTTACGTCCAATGTCCCGGATAATTATCAGAGAAGTATCTTAGACAAAAACTCTTTCCAAGCGATAACCCTCCAAATAAATAAAGTCCCAGTTAAACTTTAACTCCATAAACTTCAAATCCTACAAAAACTCTAATTTTCCAAAATCCAAAATTTAATTTTCATATAACCATTTCACTTCCTCCATAAAATCCCATGTATTGAGCCTTCCTCCCGTCCATGTTCAAAGCCCTTATATTCCCAAAACATCTATTTATAATTATCTTTATTAATCTTGCACGCGGGCCTGTGCTTCAACGAACACGTGTCACACCCGTTCATATCCCCATACTCTTATATATACATATCCCTCTACGCCTTCTTTTTTTTTACATTTTCTCAGCGAATCGACACCAAACCCTCTTCTTTCCCTTTCAATCATTTCACCTGCTCAAGCTTAATTCCGGTGAAGGCTCCCGTTCTCCGATCATCTCCTCCAATCAAAAGGTACTTCCTACTCTCATTCCTTCATTATTTCTCGTATTATTTGATGCCTAATGTTTTTTATGTACACTGATGCACACATTCGTACACCCAGACCTTATACTTGTGTCTTTTGATGTCTGATAGTCCGTCCCGACTGTCTCCTTACCCTTTTCCTTGTGTCGAATACTGTTCTTTAGATGAAGTTCTGTAGTATTTGCATATGCATGCCATGCTTGACTGCATAATTGAGTAGATCTGCTTACTTCTGATGACAATTTTCCATCTGCCTGTTCATATTCCATATATACATGTTTATTTTCATACACCTGTTCTTGAATTGTGCACGAATCTCAATTTCTTTTTGCACTTACTCATATTTGTTAATCGATATTTCGTCCAAAACCCGTGTTCCTGTAACGTCAATGGACTTCCATTCGTGTTTCCCCTACTCCAACCTCCTTGTACATGGGCTGTAGTTTACCAAGCCCAGTCCTAGCTTTTTCAGCCCAGGGGTTTAACATGCGTAACCTCCTTCATTTTGCCTGGGGTATGCGCATGCGCAAGCCCTGTTTGAGATAATGCCTCACCTATCCTTTCCTTTTTATTATCTCTTTTTTTTTGTCTTGTGGGTTTTTTCTTATGTGAAACCCAGGATGAATTGGAATACCTCCAGCCATTTCCCTTCGTTGAAATTCGAGAAACGAAAAGAAATGATCCCAGACAAATTGGGGGTTCCCATTCTTGAACCCCTATAATCAGTATACCTTCCCTGTATTTTTCTTAATATGACAACTGCCACTCCTCAAAATTTGTGCCAAGGATTCGGAACTCACTCTGCTTTTCTGTGTGCAGATGTCGAGTCAATCCGCATATGATACGTCCCAGAGTTCTATTGCCAAAGAGATTTCTCAGATTGCAGGAGCCTCCGATGGTGACTCATTTTCCTCACCCAATCCCATATCCAGACTTCCTCCCATGACGTCCACCGTGAGTGGCCGTACTCGATCCAAGGTCAAAGTCCTTGACCCTACTGTTGCCCAAATCTCACTCAGATCCTACTCCCTTGATCTTTCTTCTATCATACCTGCCACTGTTAGTTCTGATTCTCTTGGATCTGAGGAAGAAATCGACTCATTGGAGAACTTATCCCCAACAGTGGAACCCTTCAATGACCAGCCTGAAGCTAATGAAAACCAGGATGAGGCTATTCCTGCTAAAACCCCCACTGCCCCTGTCTATCAACTTTCATGTGTCGACACCTGTACCTCAATGACTGCCCAAAAGCTAGAAAATCTACTAGGAGTTTGCAACCCGGGGTGTACTCTGGTCGTACCCCAACCAGATGAAAGATGCCATGACTTTTCCAACTTTGAACCAGATCAAGTGATCCCCTGTGCTGTCTTCTCTGCTCAGTTCTTTAGACTGGGATTATCATTACCGCTTCATCCTTTCATTGTGGATATTCTTAACACCTACCAACTTGCCCCACTACAATTGACCCCAAATTCTTATCGCATGGCCATCTGTATGTATATTTTATATGATTCCATGTTCCAAATCAAACAGACTGCTCGTGAGTTGGGTTTCTTCTACCAACTCAAGGAGACTGGGAAGACTACTGGTTTCTTTTATCTTACCACCTGGAACGTCCACCAGGGGAAATGTATAAAAGGAAATAAAAAGGGAATGTCGGGATGGCATAAGTAGTTCTTATACTGCTACGACTTCCCAGAATACAAAAAAGAGTTTAACCCTTATCCAAACATGCCTGCTCAGACCATACTAGAAGGAGACGAGCTAAAAAGGGCTCGTAAAGCTTTAAGAATGAGTGCAGGGCTAGGAGATGGTGCTAGCCTGCTTACCAAGAGAAAATTACTTCGCTTAGGTTTTAACAAAAAGCTCAGCTCCAAGCCTCCAGGGGACGCCAGTACCCCTGTTGAGGAGAATCCTGTCGACGTACCCTCCAAAGAGATAGGTTCATGCTTACATCCTTGCTTGTAGGCGTACCCCTCCCCCTTTATTTGCTTTTCCCTTAGTGATTTATACTTCACACACACATTTTTTTTATTCATGCGATTTACTTGATATTTTACCGAAGAATATCTTTATTGTTGTTATGACTTGGCTAATGATTCATGCGATAATGCAGATATGTCTTTCTCAGTGCCTTCCTTCATCACCAAGCGTTCAGCACACAAGAATGTTTCCAGATCGATTGTACCCCCATCTCCTGTCGAGCAAACCCCTGTCCCCTCCTCAAAAATCAACCCAGCTCCCACAGAGAAGAATGTTTCCTCGAGGAAGAGGCCTACACAACATACTCCTGAAGTGTCCGGGGCGTCTGGCTCTCGGGGAGGCAAACGTTCCAAGCATGAGGTCGAACTAAGTCCCTCTAGCACCATCTCTCCAGCTCCCCTCACTGCTTTTGTTGATGCAATCAAAGATTCAATCCATGCACGGTCTATTTCAGAGTGGGACAGCCTAAGTTTCGAGGAAGCCACAAACAGGGTAACCTTGGTGAGCGCCGAGAGCCTCTTCCTATCCCTGAAATATAACAACCAGATTCTTGAGGCTTCCAAGGCTGTTGAAGAGCTTGACAGGGTACGTTTGGAGTTGAAGACCTCCCAGAATGATAGGAAGAAGCTGTTGGCTTCCAACAAGAAGCTTTATGAGAGTGAGGGTACGCTGATCCAGGACAGAGACAAGCTACTGAAGGAGAAGGATACCATGGATGCTATCATCCTTAAAATGGATAAGGAGAGAGAGGATGCTGCCAAAGCCAATAAGAAAGAGAAGGAGAAACTTGAGCTCAAAGTGAGAACACTTCAGGGTGCAATCGCCAAGTACAAAGTCATCATTGCTCAGCAAGAGAACAAGGAATTTGATAATGGCTATAAAGCTGGGATTACAGACTACATGACTTCCACGTATGAGATTTTCCCGAACTTGGATTGGAACCTCTTAGGTCAAGATGCTGTGGACGCCATCGAACAGATTAAAGCAGAGAAAGCCTCCGAAGTTCCAGAAGTTGTCATGACTGAAACTCCCCAGCCCCAGGATGATGAGGTGCCTGTAGATGTTGCGGCACAGGACATGATGGAGGCCACAGAGATCCAGACAGCTGAAGCAAAAGATGGGGGTTCGATAGTGGAAGCTCAGGTGAAAGTCATCCCGTCTGAACTCGAAACTGCACAGACTTCCCCAGTCAACGTGACTCCTTCTGCCTCTCCAACTAAACCAAGCCAGTAATCCTTTATCATGCGCTCTTTTTAAGTGAACTTTTTAAGAACTCTTTCAGCGTCAATCGCCGTGAACTCGTTATTTTGAGGGTGCGGGCTCCTCAGAAGGCCTCGCAAGTTGTACCCATAACTTTTGAATTGGTTTCCTTTGAACTCTAAGTAGATGGTTTATGAACCTTGCATGCTTTTCTTTTATATGTATCTGTTGTATGCCCACCTTGTGCGCACACACATGCACATACTTGTGGATGTCTTGTTATGTCATGCCTTATAGAGAATCCGTGATATGTTCCTCGTAGAAAATCCATGCCACGTTCCTAGTTAAGATGAATGAACCCCGGTTAGCCTTTGGGGTACACCCTTCGTAGCCTGGGCAACGTGTAGAATCGTATGCCTTCTGTAGGCGTACGCCACCCAGTTGTTATTCCATAGACTTAGACATAAGCCTTTCCTGCCTTAAGGATTATTGCCAAGTGAGTTACCAGGAGTGAACCCAAGTGTATCCTCATTCTTAGGAGGATTCCTGCCGTAGAAGGGATAGGTTTTCCACCTGTACCCATATCCGTTCCAAATCCTTGCCTTGAAGTTTATCCCTATATTCCATAGGGACCTTTACCTGGGGAGACAGGTGTTCCACTTGTCGTACCCCTAGATGTGTCCAAATTTCCTTTCCTTGTGATTCCCTTATGATGTTAATTTGCAAGAGTTAAACTTCACTTATCCAGTTTCCCTGGGGTCGTGGCGAAGCCGTTCTTCAAATTGCACATAGCTTCCACAGCTGTACATAAATCCCATAATGGGGTTGGTTATCCACCACCATGATTACACGGAAATTAGGGGTTCAAACGGTTGAACCTCCCTATGAGAGACCCTCGTGATCCTAGTTACCCTAGAACCTTCATGCCTTGGGGTTCCACCCTTTTTCATGTATAAGCCATACATATTCCAACCCATGCGCACGTAATCCACGTACGTCTCCATCCAGGTATCCGTATAGTCCATACATATTCCATATGACCCGTGTAATCCATTAACATATATTCCATATGATCCGTGTAATCCATTAACATATATTCCATATGATCCGTGTAATTAATTAACATATATTCCATATGTTTTCCAACCTTAAGCATATAATCCATATGTTCCCATTTCCCTTACATAAATTTGCTTTCCAATTTGCCCATTTTTTAAGCCAGGTTATATTTCCATTAATTAGTGTACACCTACTACCCCCCAAGTTCTTTAGTATAATTAAGCTTATAATGAAGAACTAGGTTCAACAGTCGTATCCTCTATCAAACATAAATAAAACAGGCTACATATAGCATGCATCCATCCACATATACCCATACATTTTCATGCATAAAACAAAGATAAAGGAAAAGCAAGTTGATTCCAGTTTCATTAAATCAAATCATAATTGGTGTTCAACAGGTAGGCGTACATTCATAACCCCCCGAGCACTTTATTAATAAGAAAAGGGAAATTCCTACCCGATTGATCCTAGCATTAAGGTAGCTACAACTAGTAAGCCACTTTTATTTTCATACACCTGAAAGAGGACTACAAGAAATGTTACCTGGATTCAACTACTGGTAATATTTCTTAAGATGTTCGGCGTTCCACGCCCTCGGGATTAGCTTCCCGTCCAAGTCCTCCAAATGATAAGTTCCCTCCCATAGGACCGATTTGATCACGTATGGGCCTTCCCAATTTGCCTCAAAGGCCCCATATCCTGGGGTCCTCATGTTAGGCATCATCTTTCTTAAAACTAGATCTCCAACTTTCAAGGGTCGTGCCCGAACTTTGCCATCAAAGTACTTGCGAGTCCTTTGTTGATAGGCTGCAAGTTTCAGCTGAGAGGTTGCACGAACCTCTTCCACCAAATCCAAGTACAAACGATGATTAACTTCATTTTCCATGGGATCAAAGTTATCCCTCCTAAATGAACCAGCACCAATCTCCACAGGTACCATTGCTTCGCACCCGTACGCCAAAGTAAATGGGGATTCACCAGTTGTAGTCCTGGGTGTTGTATTGTAGGACCATAACACCATGGGTAGCTCCTCCGGCCAACAGCCCTTCTTATCTTCCAACTTCGCCTTCAAAGTATGCTTAATGATCTTGTTGATGGCCTCCGTTTGGCCGTTGCTTTGTGGATGGCAAACTGCAGAGAAGCCCTTTACAATCCCGAGGTCTTCACATAAACCCCTCATTTCCTTACTATCGAATTGTTTGCCATTATCCGATATTAGCTTGTAAGGAACCCCGTACCGGCATACAATTGCTCGGAATACAAACTCCTTTAACTTGGCTGCGGTGATCGTAGCCAGGGGTTCAGCCTCTGCCTATTTGGTAAAATAATCCACGGCCACCACCGCATACTTTACTCCTCCTTTCCCCTTAGGGAGTTCTCCGATTAAATCAATCCCCCAGACTGCGAAAGGCCATGGACTTGAGAGTGGCTTTAAGGGTACAGCAGGGTTCCTATTCGAGTTAGCATACCTTTGGCACCGGTCGCATGCCTTTGCGAATTTGTGGGCATCATGCTGTAGCGTTGGCCAGAAGTACCCCTGTCGAAGTATTTTATGAGCCAATGAGGTTCCCCCAGAGTGGTTTCCACATATGCCTTCGTGTACCTCGCGCATTATATACTCACATTCACTGCCTGCTATACATCGCAGAAGTGACTTGTTGAAACCCCTCTTGTATAGCTTTCCATCATACAAAACATAACGCGTAGCCTTATACTTCATCCTTCGGGCCTCATCCTTGTCAACAGGTAGAACCCCCTTTGTTATGTACTCCAGGATGGGAGTAATCCAGGTATCATTCATCTGAACCTCAACATCCATACAGTCAAACCATGGGATGCTAGGTTGTTGCTGTATTTCCAAGGGTATCACCCCTAGCATGGTTGCTTCCCTAGTTGACCCCATTTTAGCTAGGGCGTCTGCACTTGAGTTTTCTGCCCTTGGAATCTGTACAACGTTTATCTCCCCAAACTTTCTCATCATCTCCTGAGCGTATCTCATGTATAGGTCTTTACGTGGACCCCTAGCTTGAAAGTTGCTTTTGATATGTCCCACTACCAGCATGGAATCACTATAGACAGTCATGTTTACCACCTTCATCTCAAGAGCTAGCTTCAAACCCGCAATCAAGGCTTCATATTCAGCATCGTTGTTTGTAGCCTTGAATGTAAAATGAATCGAACTTTGCAACTTGTGGCCTTCGGGGCTTATCAGGACTATGCCAGCACCTGCACCATTTCCATTCACAGCTCCATCTACATAAAGGGTCCACCAAGGTGCACAATTTTCCGTTGCAGCCTCCTTTTCTTGGGGTTCCATCACCTTCTCCTTGACTTCAACCTCTGAGGATGGTGGGAACTCTAGTAAAAAATCAGCAAGTGCTTGACCTTTGATAGCCGTCCTTGGCTTGTATTCAACATCAAATTGGCCCAATTCCACAGCCCATTTCATTAACCTTCCCGAGGCTTCAGGTTTGTGCAAGACTTGCCTTAGTGGGAATGAGGTTCGCACCTCTATGGTGTGCGCCTGGAAATATGGTCTCAACTTTCTTGATGCCAGAATCAGGGTGTAAGCCAATTTCTCCATATTGGTGTATCGAGCTTCAGCATCGAGAAGCCTCTTGCTCACATAATATACAGGATACTGGGTTAGATTCTCTTCACGAACCAGAACTGAACTAATTGAATATTCAGAAACTGCCAAGTATAAAATCAAGGTTTCACCTTCCACTGGCTTTGCTAACAATGGGGGGCTTCCAAGTTGCTCCTTTAATTTAGTGTAGGCAGCCTCACATTCGGGTGTCCACTCGAAGCCTTTCCTTCTCTTGATGGCTGCGAAGAATTCTCGACATCTATCAGAGGATCTGGAGATGAACCTGTTCAAGGCTGCCACTCGTCCTTTAAGGCTTTGAACTTCCTTTACACTTCGAGGGGACCTCATTTCAACCAGTGCCTTGATTTTGGCAGGATTGGCTTCGATTCCTCGGTGATTCACAATGAAGCCCAAGAACTTTCCAGATTCAACCCCGAATACACATTTTTGGGGGTTCAGCTTCATTCTGTACCTCCTTAGGATGCCAAACATTTCTTTGAGGTGGGCGACGTGGTCGTTTGCTTCTTTGGATTTGACCAGCATGTCGTCCACATACACTTCCATAGTCCTTCCGATCTGCTCCTTGAACATCTTGTTCACCAATCTTTGGTAAGTTGCCCCAGCATTCAACAATCCAAATGGCATCCCAATGTAACAATAGAGGCCTCTGTCCGTTATGAAGGAAGTGTGATCTTGATCGGGTTCATACATCGGGATTTGATTGTAACCCGAGTATGCATCCATGAAGCTCAGCAAGGCATGGCCGGCTGTAGCATCAACTAGTTGGTCAATGCGCGGGAGCGGAAAGCTATCCTTGGGGCATGCCTTGTTCAAATCAGTAAAATCCACACACGTACGCCACTTTCCATTGGGTTTCTTTACCAGAACTGGATTTGCCAACCACATGGGGTAGAATGACTCCCTTACTAGTTTAGCCTTCAACAACCTATCTACCTCCTCTTCTAGAGCAATAGCTCTTTCTCCACTTATAGCTCTCCTTTTCTGCCTTACGGTCTTCTTCTCTGGATCAATGTTTAGGCGATGGCACATCACTTTTGGATCTATCCCCACCATGTCCTCATGGCTCCATGCAAATATATCCAGGTTGTTTTTCAAGAATGAGACTAATGTTTCCCTGATTACAGGGTTCAGCTATTTGCCAACCTTCAACTCCTTAGTAGGATCAGCTACATCTACCAGGATAGACACAATGTCTTCAGCCGCGCCAGCCTTTTCCTTTGCTTCCGGCATACGCGGGTCAAGATCAATTTCCACTGGGTTCGCCTTGTTCACCCCCTGATGAGGTTTCACCAACTGACCGTTGGATCCCTTTGCACCTTGCCGCTCATTTTCATCCTTTAAACTCTCAAAATCACTGTCCATTACTTCTTCAACTATCCCTTCGATCAATGTATCTTCTATCTCTGAATTTTGAATTTTCGGGGCTTCCAACATTAGCACCCTATTGAGGGTATCCACCCCCCGAAAACTTGTAACATCTGTGTAAGGCTCCTCGCCTGGATGTTGCACAATCATGATAACATTGCACATGTCTCTTGCTGGCTTTGCTTCCTTCCGACGTAGGGGTTCCTCCTCCTGCCCTACACCGGGTTCCAAGTAGCGATAAAATTTCTCAGATGAACTCCCATCCACCAGCAAAAGATGTTTGCAAGCCTGCTCAGCAGTATGCAAGGCTTTACTATAACATTCCCTTGAATCAGATTGACATCCTTGAACGCATCCGATTCCTCCCGGGGTTGGGAATTTCATGGACATGTGGTAGATAGAGGTTACCACTCGCATCTCCTTGAGTAACGGCCTTCCAAGTATCCCATTATAAGAGATGTCTTCATTAACTACCATGAATTCTACTACTTGCGTTGCAGTCTGGGGTTCATCTCCCAAAGTAACAGGGAGCTTTACTCGCCCCACAATTTGTACGGGGTTTCTCGTAAAGCCATATAACTCGTTATAAGAGGGAGCCATCTCTTTATCTAGTAACCCCATCTTCTGGTAGGTGCTGTAGGCCAGAATGTTAACCGAGCTTCCGTTATCCACCAATACTCGGTGTACGTTCATACCCCCAATCGTAACCTTAATTACTAGAGCATCATTATGCGGATGGTGTACATGTCTGGCATCCTCCTCTGTGAATGTTATATCAGCCGCTTCGCCTTTGAAAAGTTTTGGTGGCCTTTCAGACAAGTTGTACACATTTGTGAGGGGTGCACCCCTCGCCTCCCGGGTGTAATTTTTGTGGGCATTCCTGCTTGCACCCCCAATGTAGGGTCCACCAATGATAATATGTATACTGTTGGCCCTTGTACGACGTTCGGGGTTCTCCTTCTCGGTTTCCTTACCGGTCCTGTCATTCTTGTACCCTTTAGCAATCCACCATTTCATGCCCATTAACATCATGGAAGGCACAGTATCGCCCTTCATTTTTTTTTCCCGAAGGTCCATTTCTTGTTGGCTTTCTGAACATTCCCGCCTTGTTCCCTACCTCGTACACCTGCTCAACAGAAGCGGTGAGCGGGGTGTACTCAGTATACTTGCCTGAACCCTGAAAATCTTTCCTCGAAGGATATTTATAGCTTACTGCTGTCCTCCCTGTATTATTTGTGTTCACAGTGATAGGTGTCGTCTTTTTATCACGGTGGGTGGACCTGCTAGAAGATCCTCCACCATAGGAGGTTCGTTTGTGGTACTCCTGGTCCTTTGGGCTGTATGACCTACGCCTCTTGCTCCTGCTCCACTCCCTTGAGCTTCGACTTTTTTCAAGTTTAGCCATCGACTCCTCAATTATCTTGTGAGTTTCAGCCTTTGCATAAAAATCTGCCAAAGTCTTAGGTTCCACCCCTTGTAGCTCCTTCCAGAAATCGGTACCTGGGCGTACGCACGCAATCAAAAAATTCTTGTAGGTTTCATCAGTGGTCTTCCTCACCTTAGGGACCTCCGCATTGAATCGTTTAAAATACTCAGTAAGAGTTTCATTCTTGTCTTGTTTGATGTTCGCCAGAGTGTTGGCTGGGGGTGCGAATGCAACTGAAGCCCGAAACTGTGTAACAAATAGTTCACTCATTTGCCTCCAGGATCGAATGGAATTTGGGCGTAGCCTCTTAAACCATTGGTGAGCACTTTCCCTTAACGTGGCCGCCAACAAACGACATTTCGTCAAATCTTTCACCTGGTACACCTCCATTTCCGTGTCAAACCGACTAAGATACTCCACCGGATCGGTGGTTCCACTGAACTTCAGGTCTCCTACCCCCCGATATTTTGGCGGGAGTGGCGAATCCCTCACTTTTTTGGTGAAGGGTGAAGCTACTACTAAACCCTCCAACGACTGTTTCTCCAACTTTAACTTTTTTAGTGCTTCACGCAAGTCCTTCACCTTGTAACGTTCACTCTCACCATCTGTGAACTGACTTCCATCGTAACTGGAATCCCCAGTTGAATCCTGACCATCATCATGGTGCTCAGGGTTATGCTGAGAGCTATAGCTTCGCTCATCATCACCCCCCTTAGAGAGCCTTCCAGACCGAGAAATAGATTTGTCCTTCTTGTGACTTTGCGATCCTCTCGATTGAGACCTCATATCCTGAGTTCTCCTAGTCTGCTTCTCCCTTTTTCCATCGAGTTTATGACGCAAATCCCTGCTAGTCACTCTGTTCCCCAGTCTATCGAAGACACTCAGGCTGCGAGTGGGTGAACCCTGAGAGTGCTGAATTTCTTCGTCCCCATCCTTCTAGTCCGGATTTGTCTGATCGGTCTCCACATCAGAAAATCCCTTCTGTGGTACCTCCTTTTCCGACCCCTCCCCATCCTCATTACTGTCAAAGTCCAAACGAACCGGTGTAACCACCTTCTTTTTCACCTTTCGGTCTGTGTAACCGTGCTTCACCTTCCATTTCTTCAACTTTTCGAATTTCCTTTCCAAAGAAACGATCTTTTTTTCCATCTTTTTAATAATTTCTTTGAGCTCCCGGTTTGTGACTTCATCATCATGTCCTCCATTATCCTCACTGCGTTCATCCTCCGGTGTATGAATATCACCCGAATTCCGTGACATCTCTTCCCTCAAGAGAAGCTAGCCCCTCCTTCTAGCGCCACAAATGTTGTGAGGGAAAATTGGTACAACACTTCAATGAGAGAATTACAATAATAAACCAAGAAAATCCAACAACAATGATTAAATAAATCGAATTACAAGCCAAAAACCCTAGTTTCATAAACCCTAACTTGAGAGGGAGAAGAGTGATTGTACGGACTGAGTTTGCAAGTACTCCAAGCTATGGTGATTGAATATAACCTACCCAATCGAATGCCAATAGTTAAGAGGAAGTGTTAGAGGTGTTTATGTGTGTCTAACCTTGCAAATTGCCTACATACTCTTATATATATATAAGAGATCAAGTCCCATGTAGTTCTTCATAATTATCCTCCACCTTCTTCTACCATATCCCTCGTAACAGACCTGCCCTGCTCGTTTATCCAGCCTTCCGTATTTATCCGGCCGTTGTTTCCCATGATTTATTCATTTACTCATAATATATCCTCGATATATACGTATATATATACATATACATGCGCATATATATATATATATATTCCATGTATACATGATGTTAATCCGTGATAATCATTACTGATAAGCCGTTCCTATTGTTTAGGAGATATCCCGAAGTCTGTTACCATGTTTCCTATCTAATTCCCCGCGATTTAAGGAGTTCCGAGACTGCTGGTATATTTTCTGGAAACCTTTGGGGTTCATGCGCGTAACCCTGACCTGATAGCCTGCTACCCAGTTGAACCCCCTTCTGGCCTCCACACAGCTTTACCCTTATCTGGGGTTCACATGCTCACAGCCCTATATGAACATACTTCACATTTAACACCAGATCCTCATCCCTCAACCCATCCTCGAAGCATATTAAGCCATCCCACTCAACCTTGGACCCAGCTTATCCCTTCATATTCAACTAACTCGAGTCTGTCCTCTTAATGGGCCTAAAAATCAAGCCCGGGGCGGATTTTTGGCACAACACAAATATATAATATAACTTACCAAAAATGAAAGTGGGGAAAAAAGTATTATAGATATTGTATAATTATACAATTTAAAATATTCGAATGAGAAATGAATCTTAGTATTCTTTTAATTTTCGAATGATCATATTCTTTGTTATTGTTTGTCTTCTTATAAAGTGCTTTTTACAATATTCCCAAACTACCGTCCTAAAGCTACAAACAGGTCATTTTCTCCCGAGTCTTAACTTATAGTATATGAGGTCCGAGATAAGTAATGGATATGAAATAACATATTATGATAGGGCAACATGCCACATTTTAATGTATCAAAGTTTACTATTATGTTCCTTAATTTGTTGTGGCACCTTCTGAAATCAAAATCTTAAAACTTTTAAAATTTCAACACTTAAGTGAGAACTGCACCTTTAACATCTGTAACAATAACCTATTTTTATGAATTCATTTTTTATAAATCCATAAAATGAATTATTTAAACTTCAGTAATACTTAATAGTAATAATAAGTCAAAATTCACATTTATATAATCCCATAATTTTTTAATTGTATACAAATAAAACACTTCAATAGATTATAGGATGATCATCCTAAAAACCTTATGAAAATGTTGAAACTACAATCGTTAATATTTTTCTAACTCTAATCGCATGGAAGGCATCAACATTTTATAAATAATGACCAAGAGATAGAGACACAAAATAACGACCTCTTTAGATACATATTTCTAATATTTTATGCATACTTAAGAGGGTGTTTATCGTCACAATAGGATCATCTCATATTTACATCAACACGCAATGAGAAAACCAAAAATATTAATCCTAAACTAGAGCAATCTCGTGCCTTGCACGGGTATTGAAGCTAGTTAGTATAATCCGTAAACATGAGTATATTAAATTATATTAAATTTAAAATTAAAAAATTATAAAAATTAATGATAATATAAAAACATGATTGTAATATTAAATAAAATTTATAACATAATAAAAGAAACTCGTGCATTGCACGGGCATTGAAAGTTTGTCGGTTCGGTTTTCGGCATGGTCATCCTAGATATTAAAATAAATAATAAAATAATATAATTAATGATAATTAATCGATTGCCTTTCTTAATTAAAAGAAATTTAATTTTAATTGATAATATTACCTTTTATAAACATCTAAAATATCGTATCTTTCAATCAATAATATTTTTTCTAATTAAAATACGTTACCTTTCAATTTAAAACTTAATCTTGCATTAATTAATATATACCCAAAAATATCTCACCATATCTTCTAATAACTAACATAATA
Source organism: Saposhnikovia divaricata (assembly GCA_036435485.1). Classification (NCBI taxonomy): domain Eukaryota; kingdom Viridiplantae; phylum Streptophyta; class Magnoliopsida; order Apiales; family Apiaceae; genus Saposhnikovia; species Saposhnikovia divaricata. Next base: position 12,065,914 of record JAZHRN010000154.1, on the reverse strand, counting down.
TAACAGAAATTCGTATACAACAAATAATGATCGTTAGATTTTTAGTAAAAAATTAGAACCGTTAGATCTAATGATCAGATATATTATATTATTAAATTAATTTACTAAAATTTAAAGGTTCGATTTTCGTCAACAACATATTCATTTTAAAATTTAATAATATAAGTTTTAAACCATGCATATCATTAATTAAATTTATATTAAATTATTTTAATTAAAATGAAAGTAAATTATTGAAATTATTGATTATATAAAAATATAATTGTAAAATAAAATAAAATTTATTATATAACAAAAGAAATCCGTGCATCGCACGGGTTATAAGTTAGTATCTTTTAATCACTAGTGTCCCACTCTATGAGTCTTCGGCTGATAGTCATTGGATAAATCTGGTTTTACACAGTAACTCCAAGAAGCTCAAGGGCGTTAGTTAATGGATACAAGTTCTGCGTGTGGCAGATAATATGTAATGAGTATATTTGTACTCATGCCAAGTCAGCAAAGGAGTGTTTGCTAAATAAAGTAGTCAGTAACAAATTAATGTTACCTTTTAAGTCTTTACCTTTTGAACCAAACAAGTGATTAGTATAAAAGTTAGTTATGAGTTAGTTACATTTCAGAATTGTATACAAATTTACATCACATACTTGTAAGACTCACTTGACTGAATAATGATTACTTTTCATTTCTTTTTCATCTTACTCTATCATTTCTCTCTCTCGATCTAAATCTCTCTCACTTAATTAAGTCTCTCTCGAATACACTTCAAGTTTCACACATCATTATGGTATCAAAGCATATTCAATGGAGTTTTCATTGCGGATCGTTCAAAAAATGATCAATTACGTACAGGTGTTTGCACTAAAACACGCAAGCGTACGTGGTCACAAGTAATATAGATATAAGTCAAGTTCGTTCCCACAGAGATCTGGTTATGATTCTATTTAGTAAATATGCCTATGCAACAATATATGGTTTTAATCCACTGCTAAGACAAATAACAATTTGAGGTTTTTAATTATCTAAATTAAACTAAGCTGCATATTATTAAACTAAGAATTACTTAACTAATGAGAATTAAAATCTAATTACTTATGCAAGATAAACCATGGAATCCTAACTTCATTAAATACTTCGCTTAGATCTGACGCCTTTAATCACTATATGCAATGGTTATGATATCTGATCGGACAACACGAAACAAGTATACGCTACTTCTCAGTATACGAATACCAAACTAAACATACATCCACAAAAGAGATAGAAGATGAATAGACACCAATTATGCTTAGACCCTATATGTCTATAGAATTTGAAAACATAATGGTTGAAGAGCAAGTTATCCATAAAGATCACACAGGGCAATATAATTATTCTCATCTCATACTACGAATCATGTTGATAAACAATCATGAACCTATGCTAGCATGGCAAGTTCTAAATCTCAAGATCCACTTTCACTTCACAAGAGATTAACAAATTAGATGTTTGCTACGCATCTAACAGTTAAGCATAACCATACGAGGATATCAGATATACATCACACACAGATCTTTAAAGCAATCAAGATACTAAAGCTCCATAAATAAATCCGTTAGAATCCCATGACAACGATTAGTTCATAATCGAACCTCTCGTCATCATGGGATCTGATGAAACCATGATAAAAACAAAGTATGAAAAGATACAAATAAATCTAAGTAATTGATATGTAATGGTGTGTGTTTTTTTTCTGTCCCCCAAGATGTGTATTTATAGCCTCAATTTGCCTCTCCATCAAGCAATTGCCGTTTTAGAGTTGGAATAGGAGTATGGCAATTTCCGTTCTTGAATGAGAATAGAATTGCAAATTCCATGTGTAGATCTGATTCTGGAATGTTCTAGCCACCCAGAGCAATTACCATACTTATTAGAAGTAGGAATTCTGGCAATTTCCTGTTTAGAATTGAATTCTAGCAATTTCTGTTGATTCTGTTTTAAAGGAAAATTCTCTTCAATAATTCTGGACTCCGGACCACCTTAGAATGATAGAAAATTCCGTTATCTTCGCGTGGGCAGTTGAATCGTCCAAAACAGACTTGTAGAACTCAAGATATGGCCAAAACAAAATCAGAAATTCTGGCTGATTTTTCACCCGCTGAATGCTACTGTTCATGCGCGTCCGTTACTGTTCATGCGCTTCCATTACTGTTCATGCACGTCCGTTACTGTTCATTTCGCTGATTTTGCTGATTTTGCTCTATTTCTTCGTTTTAACTCCGATTTTCATTCCGTTTCTTCCGGCTCTCTCGCAATTTGATGTACTGTTATTCTTTAAGCTCAAAACCCACCATTTATGCATGGAAAACATCATCCCACATCCGACTTTTATTCCTGCACAAATTCACTAAAAACACATCAAAAACACCACATACTTGAGTTCAAGTCATCAATTCAAGACGATACGAAGCATTCCAAGTGGATATAACATCCACTTATCACACCCCCAAACTTAAACCGATGCTTGTCCTCAAGCATAACAATTATAACTATATACAACTAACTAGTACCACTTCCGTAGGTAATCACGGTTGCATTTGGCATATGCAACAAGCCCTTTAAACCCCTAGCCCTACTGGACGAGTAAGGTCTCGTGAGGGCCTATAGCGAATGTACCCACAAAATCCAATGCAATGCATGAATGCAACTAATATGAAAATGCAATTAATCTAATACTAATATCCTACCATACCTTCAAATCCTCTCATGCCATATCAACTTAAGAATCAAAGTAAATACGCAATGTCTTGGTGTCGAAAGTGCAAGTATTCACATAGTCTACTCAATGAACATGCATAAGTTCTCACAAGTCCATGTCAAGTGTAAGAATAAGTTAGTAACCATGCTAAGCCTACAAGAGTACATCTTTGAGTAAAAACTTGGGATCTCATATGCAATAACAAGCAAAACACTCACAATCCACTCACAAAAGAATATTCACTCAAGAACAAGGGTAAGTGTATCACTCAATTCCAACAAAATCATAAACATGCTTGACAATTGGTATCAATCTAACTCTTAACACAACATACATCAATGACGATAATCAAAAGGTCTTTATTTGGGTTGTAACGGGGCTAGTATGTCAGATAAGCCAAAACAGGTGAAGTGTCAATAGCTAGTAGGAACTTATAATAAATCATACACAACCACCTATTTTTCCCCCCCATACTTTTACTATTTTTCTTCCAACAAAAACACTCGACTAGTCGACTAAAGTAGGATCACAATAACACAAATATGCTCTCATAATATAACTTCTTTTTTTTCTCTTTTTGTTTTTTTCTTTTTCTTTTTTTTTCTGTTTTTTTTTTCGAGAGCTAAGCAACAATAATATAGACAATAACAATGATCCCACGATTTTATTACACATGCTGACTATCAAGCAACAACCAAACCCAAATTTCAATATTTCCCCCAAAATTATGACCAACAATAAACCCCTCCTTGCACACTTTATTACTCCCTTAAGCACCCTACTATCCTTTGACAATGTGGGTTCAAATTAATGTAAGGCCAATACAAGAAAAAGGTCTAGGCAAGTAATGTGGTATGTCACCGAAAAAAATAGGATTAAGCTCAACGGGTTAACTAATTGATCATGTAAACATGGTGTGGTAATATGGGAAAATATGCGGTTATTCCTAAATGCCTTTATCATTTTAATCGTCAAATAATGTCATGCGTTTCAAGAAAGACCTCAAACAACTGCTAGCAATGCAAAAAATCCGTGGACACTCAAGCAAACGAATAATTGCAACAAATATGCAATAAGGCTCAAAAACTCACTTGGCAGGAAAAACATACTCAATCCCAAGCAAAAATCTCTCTAATGCACCTACTTGTATTCAAAGCATGCAAACTAAATCAACTTGCACATATTCATGTCCTTCTAATTACTCACAACATTCAATAAGTCTACTAGCTTCAACTTACTAGTGCATGTGTGTGCACAAGAACAAAGCATATCACTTCTCAATCAAAAAGCGTCAACAACACAAAATTCCTATCAAGCATGGGTGCAAATGCAAACTACTATGAACTCACATGATATACGAATATAAAAACAGAATGTCCTATATGAAACAAACGTAGATAACACAAACATACATGCATGAACTACTATGAATATGCAAAGCATGAAATCCTACATGAACACAATGACTAACAATCACAACTGCATACACTACTTATCCCTCAAACCACCCCCAAACTTAAAATATTCAATGCCCTCATTGAATGGAAGTAAATACGAGGGAAAGTAGAAAACATACCAGTATACAACAATGCTTGGGTTGCCTCCCAAGAAGCGCTTCTTTAACGTCATTAGCTTAACGTTACTTCCAAGCCTCCATTAAGGATGATAATAGTTTGCCTGGTCCTCTCTTCGTGATACTTCATCGTCATCACGGCGGCACACTTTCTGCCCCTTCTCCTCGCTTGGCCTATTCGTATAACAACTATGTCCTATTCCAATGCCTTCATCTGTTGACCCAAAATCTGTCAATTTGTAAAACAAAACACACTCGCGGGCTTCGCTTGAATATAATGGACGAGGGTAAATGTAAGTTGCTAAAGCCTTTGGTTCCTCAAAAAGAACTTCCTCCATTGGCTCTAATGCGCTACCTCCATCTTCACACTTTGGGACAAGTAGAAAACCTGCATCTTTCCCATGGTCATCAGCCTCTTGGTACTCACATACCAATTCTCGAAATTTGTGTAGCTCACCAGTGTCTATCCCAAATAGTGCCCTTTCCAAATCATCCACCATTCTAGCATGATCAAATTCCTCACATGGCTTGTGAACGCTCACCTCACCTCGGAATTTGTCTTCCTCAATAATGCATGTAGTACCTTGCTCCAATTCACCATTATTTTCTGGAATTACCTCTGGTATGAATTGCTGATTCTCTTGTTCCAAGGCACTTCTAACTTAAGCAACTATTGTTTCCAAAGATTTGATAGACGCCTCGTTACTCTTTACACGCATCCTAATCTCCTCCAGAGTCTCTTGTTCCAATGATCTCACAGCTTGAGCAACTAGTGTCTCCAAAGATTTTAAAGACACCTCGTTACTCTTTACAAGACTCCTAAGCTCCTTCATAGCATCAACTTCATCTGATTGAAAAGTAGGAGTAGGTTGCTGATGTTGAAACTCTTCACTTCCAAAGAAATATGACATATCTGGAACATCTTGCTGGTACTGTTGAGGATGGTATTGAAAATATGGTTGTTCCTCATAAGTGACATATGGATCAACTTCTTCGTAGTAACAAAATTGTGAGGGATCATGAACGCCCAAACACTGCTCACATTGCTAAGGCATGGATGTCCTCGAATATGCCCACCATGGCAACTCCTCGCATGCCATCTTCAAACACTCAAGTACCTGAAACACAACGCACTAAACAAAATTGTAAGAACCCCAAATTTTGGATATAATTAAAACTTTTTATTAAGTAATGATAAAATGAGGAGCAATGATTCCGACAACAAGGTCACCAGCTCTAATGAATGGTGGTTTCAAAGAACAATGATTGTAATGAATGGATATTGCTTTAGACAATGATCCTGATGCATTGGTATATTGTCGGAATAGAGTAATTCGATGGTTGAGGACCTAGATAAGAATAATCTACCATCTAGGAAGGAGCTAATGGATCCTTGAAGGGAAATGAGTACGTGCATAGTGTTTCCCATACGTGCATAGTGTTTCCCGTACGTGCATAGTGTTTCCCATACGTGCATAATATTTCCCGTACGTGCATAGTGTTTCCCGTACGTGCATAGTGTTTCCTGTACGTGCATAGTAATTTGGTGGATGAATAGTGATTTTGTAAGTTGGAAAACTTTTCACGCCACCCTATGTACGGGACGTGATATGGATGTTTCGAAGTCATATTAGTAATACGCGGAGGAAATAAGTGAATGCAGAGACGATCGGAATTCAGAAATTCCAAATTCTTTTTCGGTATAATATTTGACCGGACAGTGGATTAAATATTATTATAATCCAAGAATTGAGATATTAACTTTGAGGATTTGATATTTTGGGATGTTATTATATTTGATTTAAGAATGAAGGTAGGAAACCACTGAGGCAGTGAAACAAGCGTTCTAGAAATCGCTAAAACGTTATAACGTGATTAATCAATAAAGCGAACGAATCCTAGATTACGGATTAAGTTCGTATCGAGATTAAATATCCTACATGGTCATCACGAGGATTATATTAAGGATTGGGGAAGGTATTATGAATATCGAGAAATTTCCCGATAAACCCTAGAGGTGAAACTACTTAGTTATTCGCCCGAACGATCAATCGAAACGAGCAATAACCGGACAAAAGAAACAAGCAGTGGAAGCAAGAGTCATGCATAAGCTACTAGATAAATATCTAGCAACCAAGTGGGCTAAGTAACTAGCATGTTAAGGATTGAACTAGTAGTTAGCCAAATCAAACTCTAGTTAGCCATAAATCAATCCAAGTGCTACACATGCTTTCAAATCTCACCATTCATTCCAAAAACAATTTAATAAAGTAAAAAGAGATGAGATATCATCCAAGGCTCATCACTTTATGAATTATTATCAAAACAACCAAGCAAACACAAAGAACTCTCCATTTTCCTTTCTTCCTTGAAAAATTCTGCCAAGGTGCTAGAAGTAAGGCTTCCAACCATCATTTGATCTTGAAATATTTATGGTGAGTACTTCATATCATAGCTTAGATCCCCTAGAAATTTCAGCTTCAAATTCATCTTTTTCCATTTTCAAATAAATCATCAAAGATGATGATGAATAGTGTTTTCAAGAACTAATCTTTGTTTTTCTTGTTTTCATGGTTGATCCTAGCTAACTTAAGGCTATCCAAGGACCATAACAAGATTTGTGAGGCTAGTACATACTCCAAGGAAGGTATAAGAATTGAAAACCCTAGATCTACTTTGAGTTTTAAGCATGTTCTTGATGGATCTAGCTTAGTTATGATTATGTTCATGTTATAAGCATGCTTAGTTAGTGATTTAGTGATTTGATTAACATGATGATTTTGATGCTAAGATCAGTAGTTCTGGACTTGTTGAGATGCTTATTATGTGTATAAGTTGTTTAGATGCCCGGTGTGGCTTGGGTTGTTGATTACGGTTTATGGAACGTCCGATTTATAGCCGTCGTAATGCAAGATTTTTGTTAACCTTAAGAAATCGTGCTTGAAAGTAGCCATAATTCACTGTCCAGTATCATGTTCTGCCATGGAAAGATAGATCATGTTATAAGCTTCGTTTTGATATAAAGATCATGTGAAACGGACTTACGGTTTAGGAATTATGGCCGATTCACTAAAAGACGTTCGGAACCGTAAGTACGAGTTCGTTATTAAAATTGAACCCTCGTAAAATACGTAAGTCAGTGGCAAATCTTGGTAATTAAATACTAGAGGTAAAAAGGAAGGTGTAAGAGAAAACCTCATGTGAAACGGATCGTTTTCCGATTTTATAAAAATGTTCGAATCAAAGTTAATCGCAAACGAACCCCTAAAAACCCGCTTGATTATAACTTCGGTAAAACACTTAGAAAACGGGCGATAAAACTCGGAGCATAATATTGATTTGTAACGATCGACTTTAGAACTTGTATGACTTAAGTATGTCCCAAGTGTAAGTACAATGACATATCGTATTAACGAACGAATGTCGGGTCGGATCAATGATAAAAGGAATCCACTAAAAGGGGTATAACGAGATAACTCGAGAACGTGTTTCGATTTAAGTATAACTTAACTTTTAAGATGTTAAGTGATTAATCCCGAATGCCTTGGCTATTTATAGATCACCAAGCTGACCCGGGACCCGCTACCACTACCCCTTACCGTACTCGACTACCAGGCAAGTTTCAATTCCCTTCTTTTAGGCTGTTGTTGTGATTGAATAAATATATAAATATGTTTTCTGTTATACATATGCCATAGCATGCATGCCTACTTTCAAGTTATATCATTATGCTTGTTCCCTGATTGTTATTGGCTTATAAATTAGATAGCTATCGTATCAACTATAAGCCGGTTATTGTAAGACCCTCATAGAAGGGCGTATACATCTTATTCATCAAATATAGACCGGGAGTCAATATTTCTTGATATATCGAGATTACCTCGGAGGAAAATATTTAAGTAAATATTTTCCATTATTTGGGCGACGAATATTATTTGAATATTCGTTCGAGATTATTTATTTCACGATCCTTACTTCAAATAATTATTTGAACGTAACTATTCGACGAATAATATTTATTTTAATATTCATTCAGAGTCGAATTATTTATCGATTATTATTTCGAATATTCTTCTAAAGATGAGACTACTAAATGAATATTATTTGGATATTCATTTAGAATATTATTTTATTAAATAAATATTACTTTTGAATATTCATTTAGGATATTAATTACTTGATGAATATTATTTTAATATTCATCTGAAGCTTGATTTATTTATCGAATATTATCTCGAATATTCCTTTAAAGCTTGGATTACTAAATGAATATTACTTGATATTCATTTAGAATATTATTCATTAAATGAATATTACTTTTTTAATATTCATTTAAATTCCTAATTAATTATGAATATTGTCTTAAATATTCCTTTCAGGTCCTATTAATTAATGAATATTATTTTGAATATTCATTTAAATAGTTATTTATTCAATAAATATTCTCCTGATATTTCTTCAGGGATTATTTTGGAAAATACCCTGATTAAAGATATCCTTTAATATTCTTAAATATTCTTTAAATATTTTTAATTCAATAAATATTCTCTGAATATTTATTTCATACTTAGAATAACCTCAATAAGGTTTATCTTCTTCGATTATTACAGAAAATACCTCGGAGTCATATTATTATTAATCTTATATCAAGAAAGGTTCTCAGACATCATTCTACTTTGAGTCTACCTCTCTAATAATAAGGGAACCTTACTTGGAAAATGTTATTTATCTTGTCGACTTCCCGGTCATAGAGTATTCTCTTCACTCGCAACTCGGGTGCGGTTGACTTATTAAGTCGTTGTTTACCTTCTCATCTTTCGAGGGGTAAGATTGTTGGAACAAGTTGATATTCGATACCAAGCCACAGCTTGGAAGTTATTGGTGAATTTTCCTTTCCAACTAGATACGACTACCTTGTAGAGTCTTATCAACAAGTATTATACTTGGGGAAAGGGGGACGAACGTTACATTCAGAATCATGAATTCTATTTGAACTAGGAGTCATGTAAGAGGCCGAGTAGCGCTGGTCCATCCCCTTTGGCCCAACCGTTGGCCGGGGAGAGCTAGTAAGGCGGTAGACAAGTAAAGCCGTCAGTTCTTCCTTCTACCGGTAGTAAATCTAATTTGAGCTGTACGATCTCGACTGATCATCAAGATTGGAACAGCGGGCGCGGTGAATACTCCATCATTGGTTCATCATCCAAACTTATTTATTTCCTGCAACATGATTATTGTTGGCAGAGCTGGAAAAGTGTTCATAACTGGAATTACAATCTTTTCATGCAAGTTCCTCTTTTTAATGACAATGAGAATATCTCGCTTACTTTTGATGTAGCAGATATTTCTTCAAACAAATACTTTGAGTTACCTGGTAACTTCATCCTTTATATTGTACTGGCAATAACCTCATTAATGCATGGCATATGGTTTCAAAGGATATTTTGAACTGCTGTATATATGTATCACTGTTCAGTTATATTATTGTTGGTGGGCTTTCGCTCACCCTTGCTTTGTTCATATTATGTCACAACAACAGCTAGGACAGATGGCTCGCATCAGGCGCACTCGGCGCAAGCGGGTTACCCGACCCACCGGACTCCCCGCTGAGATGCTAGCCGCCATTGCTGAGGTAGCATAGTTAGACAGCTTTTGTTTCCTGTTTAACTATATGTATAATTAATGTAATCAACGGCAAAACTGTTAAACTTATGATGTTATCCTTTTGGGATTGTAATAACGTTTATTCGTAACCCTTTAATGTAAGACTTATTTCAATTTCATCTCTGGGACTATAACTGTTGTGCTTGTGAGTGGATATTATTGTGGGGTCACAGCATGTGATTTATTTATTATGGACTCAAGTCAAGTATTATTAATGGATGTAAGACCGTAACCACCAGATCCCTGACCCCGGATCTGGGGGTGTTACAGAAGTGGTATCAGAGCGTACGTTATAAGCCCCAGAGATGAGGTGACGTTAAAACAATAAATTCAATAAGATAATAAGAACTCTTGCCAAGTTCATAGTCAGGATACTTAATGTAGTGATGACATATAAAACCCTTATGGGAACTCGTAAGTATCATGATAGTAACTTAGCTCGATATCGTATCGACGAGTAAGGTGACAGACCTTGAGGCATACGAGCAGCAGCGCGATGATGCTTTATATGCTGAAGATCAGCGGGTAATTCGATGGAGTACCCTACTGGAGACCCGGAAGAGGTTCCAGCAGATAAGGAAATCTTGTTAGGATAAGGAGCTTACCTTCGAGGAATGAGGGCTGTAGCCAGAAAGACTGACATGATTAAGGTATAGAGCTCAGAAAAGTGGGCATAAAGAACTAAGCTATTAGCAGGAGAACTGAAGATTCATGTTGGATTCGTGGCTGGACTACTGGAGGTAGTACCAGCAAGTAAGACGGATTGGAAGAATTACTTGAGATCTTATACGGGAATAGATGAGAATCATTAGAGACTTTCATATTAACGAAAAGAGTGCTAGTAGGATGTATGATTATCAAAGGCATCGATATAAGGCGAGGAGCAGAGTCCCTAGGAATAGTTGAGAAGAGGCAGTAAGTGCCATATCATTTGATAAATGAATAAGTATGAATATTGTCAGTAATAATTCGCCATGAGAAGGCAGATGTCATAGGTTGTAATTTATGGAACCAAATTGAGGTTGATGAAGTTGTTTTATTCAAGAAAATGTCCATTTTATGAATGAATCAGTTAGAAAGTGAAAACATTGGGAAGTAACAGCATGATTGGATAAAGTTATATAAGGAAGTAGTAAGGAAGACAATGATCTCAGAACCTACCGGAAGATAAGACCAGTGAGTCAAGATGAACTAGTAATGAGACTATTGCAAGAGACTAAGTATAGGGTTAATTTAACTCAGTGAAATGATGAACCAGAAATGTTAGATGCATGTGACTCAGAGGAATATTAAATTCTTTCTTTTCTTTGAATGGATTATAGTAGTTACCTTAAGTTTACTCCGACACGGAATTATAATGGATCAAGTAATACGATCAGCAGTTAAAGGGAAAAATGTGAGAAAATCTTCCTGGAGCTAAAAGATGAAAGTGGTAATGACCAAGAGTTGGCATTGCTTAATGGAAAAAGGAGACTTTGTGCTTCCAACGACGCTTCACATAAAGGATTAGGATGTGTGCTTGCGCAGCATGACAAAGTACTGGCGGATGCATTTGGACAACACGGTTCACCAGGTTCGGATGGCCTTAGTAGTGCCAAAATTTTTGGAACAACCAACTCCGACGGTAAGGTTCCTGCTGAGACTAGTGGTTGGGTAGACTAACATTTGGTAATATTGAATATCAGGACATATAGGTATCAGGAAGTTGTGACTGGTTTCAGTTTGAAACTGTTGATTCCCCTCTAAAGGATGTATATAATTGGTTCCTCTCCAGTGGTTAAACTTCCAACCTGATGACGATTATTTCGTTAATTATGACTGCTTATGGTTCTACCTGCTTGGAGGTTCATAGAACTATTCTTCAGGTTTCGAAATTGGTCTCCTTAATGTTACCAGTAGGTGAATAGATTGACCAAAATTTCCCTGATTAAAAAAAAAAAAGGAATTCATCGAATTTTGGCAAATCTTGTCTTTCTGATTATCAGAGAACATCATTGAAGAGAATGGAAACTGGAGCGAACCCTGTGGATTGGGTAAGGTTGCCGTCATATATGGGTTAGTAGACGGACCCTGAGTATTACAATCGATGGTAGAGATAAAATGATGAAGTGAGATTGGACGGAAACAGGAAATGTAAGTAAGAAACCAGCCGGACTGAGAAATTCCAGGATTGACTTAAATGAAAAGGCTGTTATGCCAGGAATGGTAAGCTTGCGTGGCACGTGGTAGTGATAAGAATAGTTGAAAAGATAAAAATAGAGGAAAGGTGACCAGAGACGGTGCCGAATAGTCGATTAAGACTTATATGAAGTAAAGTTTTAGAAAGGTAGAAAGGTATCAAAGAAGGCACTATGCCGGCAATTGCTAGAAAAGTAATGCTATTAGCCAACCCCTAAAATCATATATATATATATATATATATATATATATATATATATTTGTGGCCAGTTGAGGCCAAGTCACAAAGGATTATCAAGTGACTAGACCAGCAATGAAAGGACAAAGCAGGGTTGCTTCTAAGAAAGCACCGATTGCAAGGCCTTCTGATATAAAGGAAACATTAATGAGATCGTAGGAATCTTCTGCTGAACAGCCCATGTTTTGATTGGGAATTCACTAGACCTTTTTGGGATGGGGTCACCCGTACTAAAGTGACTCATGTGTATATGGTTGTCCAAGATTACGAGTAAAATGGGAGTATAATGACTTGAGATGTATGATGTTAGGGTATCATGAATACCATGAATATATTATGACGGAGGAAAGTAAACAATGAAGGTATATGAAGAGAGTATAGAAATGGTCAGAAATTGAACAATATGCTGTAGGAATTTTCTCTGAGGCAAGTACCTTTGCGAAGAACGATAAGCACTAGGAAATTCACGTTGAACTCGACCAATATCTTTCAGAACATCCTTGCTACCATTAACAAGTTCTGTAAGAGAGCAGATAGACATACGTTGTCTTTTGGAAGGTCAAATAGGTTGACCACTATCTGAAAGAAGAAATTAGCAGTAAGCTACCGATCGATTATCAAATAAGAATGATTGAAAAGAGACCCTTATTAAGGATACATGATTTGATTGCCAATTATAGGATGCAGGAATTCCTTGGCAGTTGAATTAAGGATAAGATATCCATAGAGTAAGGCAAACCCTGGGGAATGGACAAGGGATGGCATTACCCCTAATAAAGGACATTGTGAATTTGGATGATATAAATTGAATTGATTACGGCGACATCAAACTTTGAGGATTTAAAAAAAACAAAAAAAAACAGTTTTGAAAGGTATATAGACAGAATTATTATATGATTAATTACTGATATTTTGATGTGCCCTGTACCCATAAAATACAGGAAGAATGATGAGGATTACCTAAGAAACCTTACAAGGAAAAAGGTAATATTTTGAAGTTCAAAATGGAAGTTTGGTAGGGAATATATGACATAGAAATAATTATGCCAGACGAGGCATGTGTGAAACCATGGGAAAGTATGGATTGAACCAACAAAGGTTGAGATTATCCTAGAATAAGAAAGAACTAAGAGAACAAATATCCTAGGTATGATCGAGAGTAACTTTGATAAATTTCCCACGGGAAGGTGGAAGCAATGACTTATGGAAAAAAAAAAGAGACTGATAGTTATATTTTCTCCTTCAGCAGAGCTTAATGGAGAATGCTTTAACCCAACAGTGATGGGAATGAGGTAAAAAAAGTTTGAGTTGGAATGTATCCAGAGAACATGGATTACAAGAAATTGTTAGTATCAGGAAAGGCCAATGAGGTGGCCGACAATCTAAGTATAAAGGAATAATTACAAATGTTCATACCGAAGAAACAGAATGATATTTGGAAGGACCTTGAAGGTCATATCGGAATGGAGGAATTTACATTCCTTCTGATGACTGTGCAAGAATTGACGGTAATAATAATTTAAGTAAAGATTCGATTCCTGATGGAGTCTTAAGCATATTACGTACCTTAGAAGGTCCCGTTTTGAGGCAAACCAGGACCATGGTACAAAAATTGATGAAGTAAACCGTTAGGTTTCCAGTCTTTTATGGAAGATGCATAAGTGATAGTTTCATCAACCGGACCTAGCTGCGATGCTTGAAACTCTTCTGCAATTCTATCTACTTCATGTTATATCTACATCAAGTTCAGGAAGTGTTCCTTATGGATAAGGAATAGTGATTACTTTGTCTCCCTAAGGGATTTGAAACCCGTAGAGTTAGCTATTAACGCACTACGTAAACAACAAGCGATGGTGATTCTTCTAAGAAAGTAGATGACAACGTAAAGATAAAGAAAGTGCTGCTATTGATAAACTAAATGGCATGTTGATGAATGACAAGCAGGTTTGTGTTAGTGTATTTCTGCGCAAACCAGATAGAGAATATGAGGTTGATGATTCATGATGCCAAATGTATTCCCGTAGAAAGAATTAATGAGACTTGGAGGGAAGGGCAGTTGAGCCCGAGACTTATTGGGCCATTTGAGAGTTCAAAAGTGTTCTCGAGCCAGCCTTACCCCCAAAACTTATAGCACGGTCATAACGGGTTTTCATGTGGCAAGGCTACGCCAGTAAAATGCAGATGTTCAACAGATGATAGGAGTACGAGCATGTAGATATACGACCTGGTCTGACTTACGAAAGACAACTTGTGGAAAACCACGGATAGAAAAGAACAAGTGATAAGAAACAAGGTTGGCAGAAGTAGATTATATGAATCTAAGTTAAAGGGATCGGGCCAGATTCATTTCGGAAAGTTTAAATTGGAATAACGTGATGATTATAGAATAAATGTGACGGAATACCGATAAGGAGGTACCAAGTGCAAAAAGGTGTCTCAATAAAGAGGTGAAGGTGAAAGTAAATAATAGAAATGAGTAAGAATGAGATAATAAGAAGGATGTGATTGATAAAGAAAAGGCTGGGAAAGCAACTATGGAATGAGAAGCAAGGAATGTTATGAATGGGTTTTCTAATGAATTCTCAGGATGACAACCTGATAGTGTCAATATTATAGTTATGAAAAAGCTAGTAACATGATATGGGATGTCAGTAATAATGATGTCAAGTGAGAAATCTAAGATTTAACCTGAAAGGTTGAAGGATTTCCCGAATGTGAGTATCGCTAAGATTGAACAAGAGTATTTGTCCATAGAATAATGGACAAAGCAGCAAGATATGTTGTCACGTGAGATTGCGATCAAATAGTATTGGATATAATTATGATTAATTTCTTCTTTGATAAACCTCTATAGTTCAGAGGTAAATTCTGAGTATGATATTCTACAATCATGAAAGCTTTCTATAATCCTTTAGAACTCTGTTCTCTTCTTCTCTCTTATTCATCTTCTTTATGAATTGAGAAGAACAACCCTTTTAGGAGGGGAGGTACTGCTACGTGACTATCTGTCTATGTGATAGAAGTCTAAGTGGAATACCATAACTTGTTTAATTGCTTGTCAAGTACTAAAGGCTGGCCCCTTTTGTACTAACTATGCAATATAACAAATGTTCAATTGATCATAGTGATCTCTCAATAAATCTTTCCACTTCTCTATATTGATCGAGATTGCGAAGATTAAAGCGATCAGGAAATGCACAGTACGAGCGAGGTTACCTCCGAATTCGTAGGGTGATAGTGATACCAATGTTACTGCAGGTATCAATAAGGATAAGACTGAGTAAGAGTATAACCCGGATAGTGAGTTGTACGAAAAGTAGCAACGTTGATGGAAAAAGGATACAGTATGGATTGTAGCACTAGAAGATGTGCTGAGGAAGGGTAGAACGACTAAGAATTGACCGGGAAGCTAAAAAGTGAAAGACAGGCAAACGACTCTTTGCTTCCTACCTGATTCCGGGACGGAATCCTTTTAAGGAGGGGAGACTGTAAGAACCCCAAATTTTGGATATAATTAAAACTTTTTATTAAGTAATGATAAAATGAGGAACAATGATTCCGACAACAAGGTCACCAGCTCTAATGAATGGTGGTTTCAAAGAACAATGATTGTAATGAATGGATATTGCTTTGGACAATGATCCTGATGCATTGGTATATTGTCGGAATAGAGTAAGTCGATGGTTGAGGACCTAGATAAGAATAATCTACCATCCAGGAAGGAGCTAATGGATCCTTGAAGGGAAATGGGTACGTGCATAGTGTTTCCCATACGTGCATAGTGTTTCCCGTACGTGCATAGTGTTTCCCATACGTGCATAGTATTTCCCGTACGTGCATAGTGTTTCCCGTACGTGCATAGTGTTTCCTGTACGTGCATAGTAATTTGGTGGATGAATAGTGATTTTGTAAGTTGGAAAACTTTTCACGCCACCCTATGTACGGGACGTGATATGGATGTTTCGAAGTCATATTAGTAATACGCGGAGGAAATAAGTGAATGCAGAGACGATCGGAATTCAGAAATTCCAAATTCTTTTTCGGTATAATATTTGACCGGACAGTGGATTAAATATTATTATAATCCAAGAATTGAGATATTAACTTTGAGGATTTGATATTTTGGGATGTTATTATATTTGATTTAAGAATGAAGGTAGGAAACCACTGAGGCAGTGAAACAAGCGTTCTAGAAATCGCTAAAACGTTATAACGTGATTAATCAATAAAGCGAACGAATCCTAGATTACGGATTAAGTTCATATCGAGATTAAATATCCTACATGGTCATCACGAGGATTATATTAAGGATTGGGGAAGGTATTATGAATATCGAGAAATTTCCCGATAAACCCTAGAGGTGAAACTACTTAGTTATTCGCCCGAATGATCAATCGAAACGAGCAATAACCGGACAAAAGAAACAAGCAGTGGAAGCAAGAGTCATGCATAAGCTACTAGATAAATATCTAGCAACCAAGTGGGCTAAGTAACTAGCATGTTAAGGATTGAACTAGTAGTTAGCCAAATCAAACTCTAGTTAGCCATAAATCAATCCAAGTGCTACACATGCTTTCAAATCTCACCATTCATTCCAAAAGCACTTTAATAAAGTAAAAAGAGATGAGATATCATCCAAGGCTCATCACTTTATGAATTATTATCAAAACAACCAAGCAAACACAAAGAACTCTCCATTTTCCTTTCTTCCTTGAAAAATTCTGCCAAGGTGCTAGAAGTAAGGCTTCCAACCATCATTTGATCTTGAAATATTTATGGTGAGTACTTCATATCATAGCTTAGATCCCCTATAAATTTCAGCTTCAAATTCATCTTTTTCCATTTTCAAATAAATCATCAAAGATGATGATGAATAGTGTTTTCAAGAACTAATCTTTGTTTTTCTTGTTTTCATGGTTGATCCTAGCTAACTTAAGGCTATCCAAGGACCCTACCAAGATTTGTGAGGCTAGTACATACTCCAAGGAAGGTATAAGAATTGAAAACCCTAGATCTACTTTGAGTTTTAAGCATGTTCTTGATGGATCTAGCTTAGTTATGATTATGTTCATGTTATAAGCATGCTTAGTTAGTGATTTAGTGATTTGATTAACATGATGATTTTGATGCTAAGATCAGTAGCTTCTGGACTTGTTGAGATGCTTATTATGTGTACAAGTTGTTTAGATGCCCGGTGTGGCTTGGGTTGTTGATTACGATTTATGGAACATCCGATTTATAGCCGTCGTAATGCCCGATTTTTGTTAACCTTAAGAAATCGTGCTTGAAAGCAGCCATAAGTCACTGTCCAGTATCATGTTCTGCCATGGAAAGATAGATCATGTTATAAGCTTCGTTTTGATATAAAGATCCTGTGAAACGGACTTACGGTTTAGGAATTATGGCCGATTCACTAAAAGACGTTCGAAACCGTAAGTACGAGTTCGTTATTAAAATTGAACCCTCATAAAATACGTAAGTCAGTGGCGAATCTTGGTAATTAAATACTAGAGGTAAAAAGGAAGGTGTGAGAGAAAACCTCATGTGAAACGGATCGTTTTCCGATTTTATAAAAATGTTCGAATCAAAGTTAATCGCAAACGAACCCCTAAAAACCCGCTTGATTATAACTTCGGTAAAACACTTAGAAAACGGGCGATAAAACTCGGAGCATAATATTGATTTGTAACGATCGACTTTAGAACTTGTATGACTTAAGTATGTCCCAAGTGTAAGTACAATGACATATTGTATTAACGAACGAATGTCGGGTCGGATCGATGATAAAAGGAATCCACTAAAAGGGGTATAACGAGATAACTCGAGAACGTGTTTCGATTTAAGTTTAACTTAACTTTTATGATGTTAAGTGATTAATCCCGAATGCCTTGGCTATTTATAGATCACCAAGCTGACCCGGGACCTGCTACCACTACCCCTTACCGTACTCGACTACCAGGCAAGTTTCAATTCCCTTCTTTTAGGCTGTTGTTGTGATTGAATAAATATATAAATATGTTTTCTGTTATACATATGCCATAGCATGCATGCCTACTTTCAAGTTATATCATTATGCTTGTTCCCTGATTGTTATTGGCTTATAAATTAGATAGCTATCGTATCAACTATAAGCCGGTTATTGTAAGACCCTCATAGAAGGGCGTATACATCTTATTCTTCAAATATAGACCGGGAGTCAATATTTCTTGATATATCGAGATTACCTCGGAGGAAAATATTTAAGTAAATATTTTCCATTATTCGGGCGACGAATATTATTTAAATATTCGTTCGAGATTATTTATTTCACGATCCTTACTTCAAATAATTATTTGAACGTAACTATTCGACGAATAATATTTATTTTAATATTCATTCAGAGTCGAATTATTTATCGATTATTATTTCGAATATTCTTCTAAAGATGAGACTACTAAATGAATATTATTTGGATATTCATTTAGAATATTATTTTATTAAATAAATATTACTTTTGAATATTCATTTAGGATATTAATTACTTGATGAATATTATTTTAATATTCATCTGAAGCTTGATTTATTTATCGAATATTATCTCGAATATTCCTTTAAAGCTTGGATTACTAAATGAATATTACTTGATATTCATTTAGAATATTATTCATTAAATGAATATTACTTTTTGAATATTCATTTAAATTCCAAATTAATTATGAATATTGTCTTAAATATTCCTTTCAGGTCCTATTAATTAATGAATATTATTTTGAATATTCATTCAAATAGTTATTTATTCAATAAATATTCTCCTGATATTTCTTCAGGGATTATTTTGGAAAATACCTTGATTAAAGATATCCTTTAATATTCTTAAATATTCTTTAAATATTTTTAATTCAATAAATATTCTCTGAATATTTATTTCATACTTAGAATAACCTCAATAAGGTTTATCTTCTTCGATTATTACAGAAAATACCTCGGAGTCATATTATTATTAATCTTATATCAAGAAAGGTTCTCAGACATCATTCTACTTTGAGTCTACCTCTCTAATAATAAGGGAACCTTACTTGGAAAATGTTATTTATCTTGTCGACTTCCCGGTCATAGAGTATTCTCTTCACTCGCAACTCGGGTGCTGTTGACTTATTAAGTCGTTGTTTACCTTCTCATCTTTCGAGGGGTAAGATTGTTGGAACAAGTTGATATTCGATACCAAGCCACAGCTTGGAAGTTATTGGTGAATTTTCCTTTCCAACTAGATACGACTACCTTGTAGAGTCTTATCAACAAGTATTATACTTGGGGAAAGGGGGACGAACGTTACATTCAGAATCATGAATTCTATTTGAACTAGGAGTCGTGTAAGAGGCCGAGTAGCGCTGGTCCATCCCCTTTGGCCCAACCGTTGGCCGGGGAGAGCTAGTAAGGCGGTAGACAAGTAAAGCCGTCAGTTCTTCCTTCTACCGGTAGTAAATCTAATTTGAGCTGTACGATCTAGACTGATCATCAATATTGGAACAGCGGGCGCGGTGAATACTCCATCATTGGTTCATCATCCAAACTTATTTATTTCCTGCAACATGATTATTGTTGGCAGAGCTGGAAAAGTGTTCATAACTGGAATTGCAATCTTTTCATGCAAGTTCCTCTTTTTAATGACAATGAGAATATCTCGCTTACTTTTGATGTAGCAGATATTTCTTCAAACAAATACTTTGAGTTACCTGGTAACTTCATCCTTTATATTGTACTGGCAATAACCTCATTAATGCATGGCATATGGTTTCAAAGGATATTTTGAACTGCTGTATATATGTATCACTGTTCAGTTATATTATTGTTGGTGGACTTTCGCTCACCCTTTCTTTGTTCATATTATGTCACAACAACAGCTAGGACAGATGGCTCGCATCAGGCGCACTCGGCGCAAGCGGGTTACCCGACCCACCGGACTCCCCGCTGAGATGCTAGCCGCCATTGCTGAGGTAGCATAGTTAGACAGCTTTTGTTTCCTGTTTAACTATATGTATAATTAATGTAATCAACGGCAAAACTGTTAAACTTATGATGTTATCCTTTTGGGATTGTAATAACGTTTATTCGTAACCCTTTAATGTAAGACTTATTTCAATTTCATCTCTGGGACTATAACTGTTGTGCGTGTGAGTGGATATTATTGTGGGGTCACAGCATGTGATTTATTTATTGTGGACTCAAGTCAAGTATTATTAATGGATGTAAGACCGTAACCACCAGATCCCTGACCCCGGATCTGGGGGTGTTACAAAAATAATTAAGAAAAAAAATCCGAGTCAGTGAACTCTAATGACCACTATTGACAAGCACATAAACCAAAAACAAAACACCGATGCTCCCCGGCAGCGGCGCCAAAAACTTGTTTGCACTAAAACACGCAAGCGTATGTGGTCACAAGTAATATAGATATAAGTCAAGTTCGTTCCCACAGAGATCTGGTTATGGTTCTATTTAGTAAATATGCCTATGCAACAATATATGGTTTTAATCCACTACTAAGACAAATAACAATTTGAGGTTTTTAATTATCTAAATTAAACGAAGCTGCAAATTATTAAACTAAGAATTACTTAACTAATGAGAATTAAAATCTAATTACTTATGCAAGATAAACCATGGAATCCTAACTTCATTAAATACTTCGCTTAGATCTGATGCCTTTAATCACTATATGCAATGGTTATGATATCTGATTGGACAACACGAAACAAGTATACGCTACTTCTCAGTATACGAATACCAAACTAAACATACATCCACAAAAGAGATAGAAGATGAATAGACACCAATTATGCTTAGACCCTATATGTCTATAGAATTTGAAAACATAACGGTTGAAGAGCAAGTTATCCATAAAGATCACAAAGGGCAATATAGGCATTCTCATCTCATACTACGAATCATGTTGATAAACAATCATGAACCTATGCTAGCATGGCAAGTTCTAAATCTCAAGATCCACTTTCACTTCACAAGAGATTAATAAATTAGATGTTAGCTACGCGTCTAACAATTAAGCATAACCATACGAGGATATCAGATATACATCACACACAGATCTTTAAAGCAATCAAGATACTAAAGCTCCATAAATAAATCCGTTAGAATCCCATGACAACGATTAGTTCATAATCAAACCTCTCGTCATCATGGGATTTGATGAAACCATGATAAAAACAAAGTATGAAAAGATACAAATAAATCTAAGTAATTGATATGTAATGGTGTGTGTTTTTTTTT
Source organism: Saposhnikovia divaricata (assembly GCA_036435485.1). NCBI lineage: Eukaryota > Viridiplantae > Streptophyta > Magnoliopsida > Apiales > Apiaceae > Saposhnikovia > Saposhnikovia divaricata. Next base: position 12,044,263 of record JAZHRN010000154.1, on the reverse strand, counting down.
CTGTCCCCCAAGATGTGTATTTATAGCCTCAATTTGCCTCTCCTACAAGCAATTGCAGTTTTATAGTTGGAATAGGAGTATGGCAATTTCCGTTCTTGAATGAGAATAGAATTGCAAATTCCATGTGTAGATCTGATTCTGGAATGTTCTAGCCGCCCAGAGCAATTACCATACTTATTAGAAGTAGGAATTCTGGCAATTTCCTGTTTAGAATTGAATTCTAGCAATTTCTGTTGATTCTGTTTTAAAGGAAAATTCTCTTCAATAATTCTGGACTCCGGACCACCTTAGAATGATAGAAAATTCCGTTATCTTCGCGTGGGCAATTGAATCATCCAAAACGGACTTGTAGAACTCAAGATATGGCCAAAACAAAATCAAAAATTCTGGCTGATTTTTCACCCGCTGACTGCTACTGTTCATGCGCGTCCGTTACTGTTCATGCGCGTCCATTACAGTTCATGCACGTCCGTTACTGTTCATTTCGCTGATTTTGCTGATTTTGCTCTATTTTCTTCGTTTTAACTTCGATTTTCATTCCGTTTCTTCCGGCTCTCTCGCAATTTGATGTACTGTTATTCTTTAAGCTCAAAACCCACCATTTAAGCATGGAAAATATCATCCCACATCCGACTTTTATTCCTGCACAAATTCACTAAAAACACATCAAAAACACCACATACTTGAGTTCAAGTCATCAATTCAAGCGGATACGAAGCATTCCAAGTGGATATAACATCCACTTATCAACAGGTTACTTCTTGATAATTGTTTTATCGATTAAAGAAGGTACAATTTCATCGATCTGTCCGATTTTAGTGAAAGTCATGAGTAACTTGATGTGATTCTTGGATTGTAGTTAGTTTTATATGATAGTTAGTCTAGATCATCAGATTCATCATTACTCGACGCATCGAGTTCTTCAATCATCTTGCTTTTCCCTTTGCTAGATTCAGCTCCACCTTCACAAGTCTTTGAACTTGGTGTGGCTTTCACACTTTTTATCTTTTCTCCATCTTGGATACTTGGAACGTTGGCCACCAAAGCTACAGCTCCACCCTTCTTCTGGATCTTCTCGACTTCTTCATCTTGTTGCAGCTCGAGCTCATAGGTCTTTAAAATACCATACAGTCTCTCAAGAGTAAAGTCTTTGTAATCTTGAGAATTCCTCAATGAGACTATCATTGGCTTTCATTCCTTGGGTAAAGATCTCAAAAATTTTAGGTTGGAATCTTTGGTCTCATACACTCTCACATACAGCTTTAACCCATTTAGTAGTTTTTGAAACCTACTAAATATGTTTGTTAAATTTTCACTTGAACTGGAGTGTAAGTATTCATACTGTTGTATGAGAACTTGCATTTTGTTCTCTCTTACTTGCTCAGTTCCTTCACAGAGTGTATGAATAGTGTCCCACCCTTGTTTGGTAGTAGTGTAGTTTATGACATTATCAAACATGTCTTGGTCAATACCATTGAACAATATGTTCATGGTTTTCATGTCCTTATGGACTTCTTCTATGTCTTCATCTGTGAATTCTGTTGGTAGTTTGGGAACTGCCTTCTAGCAGCTGTAGTTCCGGCTGCATCTCCAACTGCAGAGTTAGGCTTCATAGGATTATGTGGCCCTTTTTCTATGCAATTTACATAGCCTTCATCAATAGACAAAAGATGTAAGTGCATCTTTATTTTCCAATGAAAGTAGTTGTCTTTGTCAAGAATTAGAATCTTCATGCCTGTATCCTTCTTTCCCATGGTGTTAATCTTTAAACTTCTTGTATGTTATATGCTAGCTCTGATACCAATTGTTATTTCCCAGTTATACACCACGAGATTGTAGAAGGGGGGAATTGTATACAATCTTGTCTAAAATTCTTTTCAAATTAGTGAGGTCTAAAACAGTTTGTATAAGAACATATAGTAAACAGGGTAACTAACAGACATGCAACACAATATAAAAAATTTCAGGTGGGTTCTTCTGATCCACCTGAGGGTTGTATTGAAGAAAATACTCTACGTCAAAATGCACAGCTGTTGGTTACAATGTCTTAGTGTTTATAAGAAAACCTAAAGCTCTATATGTTATGCTCGGTATTTTTCTTCTCACACTTCGACTATATTGCTCATACAGCTTATTTAAACTATATGAAGACAAGTAAAATACGTAAGATGTAAAGAATACATTTTTGGTATAACTTGTCACACACACATGCTTGAAGATATCGTCATTCCTGGAAATGTCTTGACAGTCTTCTCTTCTTGATTTGGACAATTCGAGCATGCTTCAAGTTCGTATATGTTGCTTTCTTCATAAGTTACTAAGTTCTTGAAATGACTTAGCTCCCAAGCCCACGTGATGCTTTATGCAAAGGATCTTTTGATTTTAATCTTTATCCCAGAAAAGTTGCTTTAGCAAAAAGATAACCTTTTATAAAGTCAATAAGATTTTCTCCTTATTGATCAATGCTTGAACATCTTAGACAAATTAGCTGGTCCTTATGCACTCATCAAGTTATCATTTGAATTCTTCAGTAGTATGTAATCATGTTGAGATTGCTTCCACTCTTATTCTTGCAATTGAAGCCGGATAAACAATGATTGATTTCACATTTCACTTGGAAAAGTTTAAGCCTTCAAATATCTACAATTTGATTCCCTACTCATAACATCCTTTGTGTAATTGATCATTGTCTATAGTCACGGGTTGCAAAGTAATTTTGGGTCTGTTCTTCATTCGAGTTGTCCCATTAGAGAACTCTAGAATATTCAGGCTGAGTTCTCGAACTGGTAAGTCTTTGACTTCTCGAATAAGAACTTCTCGAACAACCCTTTTTTTTGGAGTTCTCGAATGACTTCTCGAATAGGCTCTTTTGTAGACTTCTCGAATAAAATCTTTTTAGTAGCCTAACTTCTCGAATAACCCTTTTTGCAGAGTTTTCGAATCCACCATGTTTATGAGATCTCGAATGGAAACATTACACTGGCTTGACTTCTCGAACTCTTTCTTTTCTTGACTTCTTGAATTACTTGCATGAGTTGATCATAACAAATCTCTCTTTTGATTACAGCATCTCATGACTTGTTGCGGAAATACTTTTTAATTTTTTTCAGAGTTCCATTCACATGATGTAGCCTTAGTTGATCTGTATTTCAGTTAGCTTCCTGATTTATTTGTCAGCTAAAATTCCTTGATTTTATTCTTGCCTTGTGGTATTTGTTATCATCATCTATGGACATGTATGTCCCAACGAGGACAGATTCTGATGATGAATCTACTTCCCACTATTGCTCATGCTTTCTCCTTGATCAAATAGGAACAAAAGCAAAGAGTAGGCACTACTATGACTATGTCTTTCATGGTTAATACTAAATAGTTGACTGCTAAAGGTTAAAATTCTGAGAATATAAATGCCAGTAAGAAACAAACTTTGAAATGTACTTACTATCAGAAAGAAGGACATGTTAGAGAAAGCTGTTACAAACTGATTGGTTATCCACCTAAAGGTAGCGGTAGGGGCAAATCTGGGTCATCTACTGCTACTCATGGATTCAGAACTTTTCCATAAGCTATGCAGGTTTCTGCAACTCCACAGCCTTCACTTGGTGTTTCTCAGTCTTCACCTCAAATTGGTGCACTGTCACTTCTATTCCTTATACTCAGAACAAGAGTTTTGAACAACTACAACAGCTGATGAATCAAATGAACCATCTCGTGTAACTTATGATATAGAATCCTTGTCAGCAATTGCAAACTCAAGGTGTACCTTATAGTACTCGAGAAGATCATATCTTTAGTATTGCAGGTTTAGCTTTCTCTATGCTTTCTTGCAAACCTAGTTTTTCAAATTCTTCTTGGATTATTAACACAGGGGCTTCCAACCATATGTGTTGTGGTATGAATCTTATGCATCATGTTACACCAGTTTCTACTCTTTTTCATGTTACTCTACCTAATCATCATATTATTTTAGTCAACAAAATAGAATCAATATATTTGAATTCTAATATAACACTTCATAATGTGTTATTAGTTCCTGACTTTAAATGAATTTACTCTCTATTAGTAAATTGACAGCTGAACATCATTGTATAGTAGTCTTTTCACATAATTCCTGCATTTTTCAGGACCAAAACCAAGTAATTCTGGGAATTTGAGTGGAATGTGATGGATTGTACTATTTTATTCAACATGTTGTTTCTCTCAATGCTCATGCTTTTGGTTCTTCTCGTGCTTTTTCTCTCAATGCCTCTGCTCAAGCTGTTTTTTCTTCCAAGCTTTGGCACATCAGATTAGGTCACACTTCTGGCAATGTTTTGAAGCTTATATATGTTATTGATTCTGTTCTTGTTTATAATAGTGACTGTCCTATTTGTTCTAGTTCTAAACAAATCTTGTTGGCTTTTCCTAAGCATAGTGAGTCTCATGCTACTCACATATTTTCTTTACTTTAAATGGACCTTTGGGGACCATATCATATTTTTACCAATTTTGGTTGTAAATATTTTCTTACTTTGGTTGATGATTGTAGTCGTGCTACTTGGACTTTCTTGTTATCTACCAAACAAGATGTTTTTTCTACTTTTAAGAATTTCACTACTTATGTTCATAATCATTTCTGTACTACTATTCAAACCATTTAGGACAGATTATGGTAGTGAATTCATTAATCATAAATTTCATCACTTCCTATCTTCTTTAGAAATTCAATATCAGACTTCTTGTCCTTATATACCTCAGCAAAATGCTAGGGTGGAAAGGAAGCACAAACACCTATTAGAGATGACCAGGGCACTTAGATTTCAATCAGGTTTACCTCCTAAATTTTGGGTAGAGTGACTCTTAACAGCCACTCATCTTATCAATCTACTTCCTACACATGTGCTTAATCACTTTACACCATATGGAATTCTTTTTAAACAAAAACCTGATTATAGTTTTTTAAAGCTTTTGGTTGTCTTTGCTATGCATCAGTTCATCCTACAGATTAATTGCCTTCTGAGGCAATTCAGTGTGTTTTTGTAGGTTATCCACATCTCCAAAAAGGTTACAAATTGTTGAGACTTGATACTAAGACCATTATGGTTAGTAGACATGTCAGATTTTTTAGACATATTTTTTCATATCACTATTTGTCATCATCTACTATTAAAACACTAAAAAAATTCAATTTTCTCCTACTAATTCTTATTCTTTCCAGAATTGGCTTACACAAAATTCTACATCCTTTGATTATACACAAAGTTCTACATCCTTTGATTCTTTTGTACCATTGGTGGATTCTTCTGTTCCTTTACAGAATTCTACTACTTTTAATTCAGGAGACTTGAATTTTTGCAATCACCTATACATTCTACAACCACACCTTCACATTCTTCTGTTGACACTATTTCAGATTTACCTTCTAGTTCTGTTGGTACTTCACAATTAGACAATTCACAGTCTAAAATTGTTTCTAGAGTTTCTCATGGACCTAAGTCTAGATAGTTTGGTGGGCAGACTATAAGGTTAATGTTCCTAGTTTGAAGATTGTTGATAGTCAAGCTCTTCCAGTTCAAGCTAATAATGTCAGTACTGTAGTTGAACCTAAACATTACTATGAGGCAGTCAAGGATAGCAGGTGGGTTAAAGCTATGAATAAAGAGTTACAAGCTTTAGAAGATAATCAAAATTAGTCTCTAGTTCCTTTACCACCTAGCAAAACATATATTGGCTGTAGATGGCTTTAAAGGTTAAAACTCTTCCTAATGGTCTGATAGAGAGATTTATGGATAGGCTGGTAGGAAAAGGGTATACTGAAGCTGAGGGTAATGATTATCATGATACTTTTGCTCTAGTGATTAAAATGGTAACTATTAGAGCTTTGTTAACTGTTACTGTGGCTAAAAATTGGTTTATAGAGCAATTGGACATCAATAATGCCTTTCTCCATGGAGATTTGCATGAGAAAGTTTATATGAGACCACCATTGGGTTATAAATTATCACCTGGTTCTAATTTGGTATGCAAATTGATTAAATCCTTGTATGGATTAAAGAAAGCCTCAATAGAATGGTTTGCAAAACTTCATATCAATTTAATTCAGGCAGGTTATGTTCAATCACGGTATGATCACTCACTTTTTACATATTCTTCCGGTAATAGTTTTATTATTGTGGTTGTGTATGTGGATGACATCTTGCTGGAAATGATATGGTCTTGATTCAGAATCTTAAAAGGATGTTAGACATTCAGTTTACCATTAAAGATTTGGGTCCAATCAAATATTATTTGGGGTTAGAGTTTTTCGAAATGATCATGGTTTACTTTTATGTCAACAGAAATTCATTTTGGATTTGTTGAATTTAGCTGGTCTATCTGAATGTAAGCCTATGTCTGTACCTATGACTTCACATCTTAAGCTTCATGATGATGAACAATCTGGAGCTCTTATTGCTAATCCATTAGTTTAAAGAACTTGGGTTGGAAGTTATTGTATCTTACAACTACCAGACCAGATATCTCTTACTCTATGCAGTTATTAAGTCAATTCTTACATGCTCCCAGAGAAGCACATATGAAAGCAGCTATTAGAGTTCTGAGATATCTTAGTGTAGTATTTCTCATGGATTGTTCTTTCTAGTTAATAACACTTTGCAGTTGAAGGGGGTATAATGACAGTGATTGGGGTAGTAATCCAGTTGAAAGACACTATGTTGGTGGTTATATGTTTATGTAATGATCTGTAACTATTTCTTGGCGTTCCAAAAAACAATCTTTCACTTCTAGAAGTAATGTAGAAGTTAAATATCGAGCTCTTGCATATTGTTCTTGTGAAGTTATATGGCTTAAGAACATTCTCTCAGATTTGTAGATTCCTTTGTCTGGACCAGTGACTTTGTTTTGTGATAATAAAGCTGCTATTGAGTTAACAGCAAACCCAATTTATTATGCCACGAAACATATATAAAAATTGATTATCATTTTATTCGAGAAAAGATTCAGCTTGGTTTGATTAAAGTTGTTCAAGTTGCTTCAAAAGACAATATAGCAGATGTTCTTACTAAAGGTTTGGGAAAGAATCTTCATTGGAATTGTGTGGATCAGTTTAGTCTTACTTATCTTACTAATTCTTCAGCTGGGGAGAAGACTACAACAGATGAAGATTATGAGAGTTCATTCAAAAATGCAAGATTTGTACCTGTAAAGGCCATGTTCGTTCAAGGGGGACTAATGAGTATATTTGTACTCATGCCTAGTCAGCAAAGGAGTGTTTGTTAAATAAAGTAGTCAGTAACAAATTAATGTTACCTTTTAAGTCTTTACCTTTTGAACCAAACAGGTCCTTAGTATAAAATTTAGTTACAAATTAGTTACATTTTAGAATTGTATATTAGTTTACATCACAGACTTGTAAGACTCAATTGATTGAATAATGATTACTTTTCATTTCTTTTTCATCTTAATCTATCATTTCTATCTCTCGATCTAAATCTTTTTCTATCTCTCTCACTTAACTAAATCTCTCTCCAATACACTTCAAGTTTCACACATCATTAATATGGCACTTCCAGCCAAGGCTATTTGCCTAGTCAGGCGAGTGATATCTAGTTGTTTGTCAAATTATTACATGTTATTAAAGAAGCATGTAGATGTGTGGCAGTTATGTCCAATATGCGAAGAGGCTAAACAAACAATATGTATGCTAAAAAATTCTGAAATGAAATTGCATAAAAACTCAAATTGACCTGAAGATTCTACATAACATCTAACTGAATTACATAGAGAGATATTTGATCCTGATGAGAGAGAGAGAGAGAGAGAGAGAGAGAGAGAGAGTCTCCTTTTTCTTCTTTTTCTTCTTCTTCTTCTTCTTCTTTCAGAGAGAGAAACTATACAAGACTAACTAATTGATTACTGAAAATGGAGGGAAAAACTGTTGTGTTAACAGCTGGCATGTTATACTGGTCAATCTGGAAAGCTAAAAACAATCTAGTTTGGAATGGGGAAATTTCAGATGTTGAAAATGTGGTTGCATATGAATTTTTAAACCTCAAAAACTGGAAACATGCTTTTTAGTTTTGATTTTTAGTTTTGAACACAATGCTACAAAAGGGTGCAAATACCAGATGTTAGAAAATGAAAATTTTGAAACTTAGTTTTAATAAATTCTCAACTTAATTTGCGTAAATTAACGATTGGAGCTCTTTAAAGTTTCATATGTGGTTCTAATACATTTTTCAGTGAAATTCATAAATATATTTAGCTAAATTATATGGATTTGTTTCACATTGATATCCTAAAAGGAAAAAAAATGAATTTGTATAACATCTTATTTTATTATGATATAATGCTTGCGTGAGAGTTTCGCGCACATTTCATTTGACGTTGCTATCATCAAGAGCATTTATATATTATACTATTAAAATATAATATAGATAAAGTATAGTAATTTATCAAATTCCTACTTTGTAAAATTTATTATATTTTAATTTTATCATATTTTAATGGATTTAACAGTTTCTAATAAAATATCTAAAATTAAAATACAAAGGTCGATGCCTTATCTCAATTCAAGGGTCGAGACCCATTCTGGGAGCGTCTACTTCCAAGTTCTGAGAACCCTTACAACTGATTCTAAGCTTATTGCTCCTAACAGAATAGGAGGATGCTGGATAGATCCTATCAAAGCACACCTTGATAATGGCTAGATGCCAAACGATGCCACGGGGGCATGGAAGCTAGTTGTAAGGAGCTAAAGGCTCGGAGAGGCCACACGTCATCCAAATAAAGGCCCTTATTTCGATCAGAATCCTAGTCGAAGGGATCGAAAATCCTTTCGACCAAGAAGCTGGGAAGGCCCTTATTTCGATCAGAATCCTGATCTAAGGGTCAGCATTCCTGATCGAAAATCCTGATCTAAGGGTCAGCATCCCTGATCGAAAATCCTAACCTATGGGTCAGGAATCCTGATCGAAAATCCTTTCGACCAAAAAGCTGGGAAGGCCCTTATTTCGATCAGAATCCTGATCTAAGGTTCAGCATTCCTGATCGAAAATCCTGATCTAAGGGTCAGCATTCCTGATCGAAAATTCTGATCTAAGGGTCAGCATTCCTGATCGAAAATCCTGATCTAAAATACCACGAATACTGGTAAAAAAAAAGGCTCGATTACAAAAAAATTGATTGAAAATAAAGGCTCGAATTCAGGCTCGATTAAAAAAAAATCGATCACGCTTGATCGAAAAATGCTTCGACCAGCAGAAAAAAGAGTCCTTATTTCGATCAGCCCTCGTCGACAAGGATAGCAGCAGGCGCGTGGAACCCACGAAAAATGGCAAAAGTGCAACTAAGCCATCGCAGTTCTGCAACATTTATATGTACCTAAAGTCATGAATGACCTCAATTCAGGACGAATTTCGTAGATTTGGGAGCTAACAAGGCCAAAAATACGATTTAAATTACGAAAATATTAGGGCTGAAGGCCCCTTCAAAATTACGAAAATATTATAGTTACAATAAAAAATCCGGGTTGGACTTTATTCGAGTGAAATTTTATCCGAGTACAACACCTCCGAACAAGGGGCCAAAATTATCCATATTTTGGATAAAATAAATATTATTATTTGATACTAATATTAAAAAAATGGAACAAGTAAAAAAAAATTATTGGTTTTCGATCTCAATCCTACTCGAAATCGAGCAGGATTCTGCTCGAAAAACTGTTCGACCAGAAAGAAAAATAACGCTTATTTCGACCAAGTCCTGGTCGAGGTCGACCAGATTATATGGCAAAGTGTTGTTCAGTACCTAAAGTTGTGCTGAGTTAGTAAGTTGGTGCCTACAGTTTACATATTGACAAAAAGGCCACTGTAGTTTATAAAATTACAAACAGGCCCCTGAACTTTATAAGTTGATGAGAAAATTCCTAAATTATTAGCAAAAATTACGAAAAATACCTGTTGGTACATAAAAATTCCTAAATTATTAGAAAAAATTACAAAAAATACCTGTGGGTACATAAAAATTCTTAAATTATTAGGAATAATTAAGGAAAATACCCGTTGGTACAAAAAATTTCCTAAATTATTAGGAAAAATACCTATGGGTACATAAAAATTCCTAAATTATTAGGAATAATTAAGGAAAATACCTGTGGGTACAAAACATTTCCTAAATTATTAGGAAAAATTACGGAAAATACCCGTGGGTAAATAAAATTCATAAATTATTAGGAAAAATTACGAAAATACTTGTGGGTACATAAAAATTCTTAAATTATTAGGAATAATTAAGTAAAATGCCTGTGGGTACAAATTTTTTTCTAAATTACTAGGAAAAATTACGAAAAATACCCGTGGGTAAATAAAAATTCCTAAATTATTAGGAAAAATTACGAAAATACATGTGGGTACATAAAAAATTCTTAAATTATTAGGAATAGTTAAGGAAAATACCTGTGAGTACAAAACATTTCCTAAATTATTAGGAAAAATTACGGAAAATACCCGTGGGTAAATAAAAATTCCTAAATTATTAGGAAAAATTACGAAAATACCTGTGGGTACATAAAAATTCCTAAATTATTAGGAATAATTAAATAAAATACCTGTGTGTGCAAGAAAATTCATAAAATATTAGGAATAATTGAAAGAAATACCTGTGGGTACATGGAAATTCCTCAAATATTAGGAAAAGTACAGAAAATATGAGGAAAATTATAGAAATATTTTCTTGACAAATTGGGAGATAATTTATGCTAATAATGCATAAAAGCTCTATGAAAGTGCCGAAATTGCTAAAAGCAAGCACAAGTTAAAGCCTCGAATAAGGCAAATCGTCGTAAATGTGTAGGTCGCTCCACACATTGCATTAAGGCGATACTCGTGAAACACTAGTGTACAATTATAAACCCAGACCCGAGTCTCGAAAAAGGCCGTTAAAACTTCAAGGAAAACCTGATCAGTTTTCCTAGAAGTTGGGAGGCAAATGATATCGGCTAAAAATAAGCCCTAAAGTCACAATTAATGTTGCATTAATTAGACCTAATTTGGTCCAAATACGAATCCCATTTATGAGGCCCAAAACCTTTAATTAAATATTAATTTCGTTATTAATATTAAGGGTTAATTAACAGCTGGGAAATACAAGTGGATGTTACTCCTGCCAAACTTAGCCTCCAAGGCACAGAGTTCAATATGGGAATTGACTCCTACAAGGAAGGAGTCTAGAACCTTCCTCAAGGCGGTGACTTGCTCACCAAGTCACCTAACCCTACTACGATTCTTAGGCTTTCACAGCCTATATAAAGGGCCTGACCCCTCATTCTCAGAACTACGTTGGTTTGATTCTCTAACAATACAGAGATACGTAGGCATCTTGTGAGGACCGTTTAGTCTCGAACGCAAGAACAACCATTAAAGCTCGAAACTCACCATCCCTTGTAGTTAATAAATACAAACCCTAGCCGCAATTTACAAACCCTCGATTTTATTCCACAACATAACTGAAAAGTGAAAATTTTAAGTTAATATCTATTTGGAAAATTTAATATTATGTATAACTTATGAGTTCTTAAAGTTATAAAAATAAAAATACAATTATTAAGTTGAACATGTGAATGATGATATTGATTTCTATCAAATAAAATTTCAAAAGTAAAGTAAGTAGTTCAAAAAAGTACCTCCCACCAACTTCTGGCTTTAAACTGTTTTTTCAGCTTTAAGTCATTTTCTGACTTATTACACAAATAAACATTTTTCAGCTTAAAGTCAAAAATCACTTAAAACCCCCGGCTTTAAGTGTTGCCAAACGGGCTCTAAATTGTCGACTATCACTTTACTACCAAAATTTTAATGTATTTTACTATTTTGGCTATTATAATAAGGACTAGCTTATAACCCGTGTTCTGCATGAATTTTTTTTGATATGTAATAAATTTTATTTTATGTTACAATTATATTTTTAAATAATCAATATTATCAATAGTTTAATTTGATTTTAATTTAAATAATTTAATAAAAATTTAATTAATGACATTCATGGTTTAACTAGTAAATTAATTTAATTATATAATATAACTAAACATTAGATTTAACATTTATGATTTTTTTTTCTAAAAAACTAACGGTCATTATTCGTTATATACAGATTTCTATTATATTTTGTTAGTGATTCGAAGACAAGGTGTGATATTTACGGGTATATATTAATGATTATAAGATTAATTTTATATAAAAAAAGGTAACGTGTTTTAATTAGAAAGTAAATATTAAGGATTGGGATAACCACACTGAAAAATCAAATTGATAAACTTTTAATGTTTCTGGTTTAATATAATAGTATAGATGAGAAAAACCAAATATTTGGTCCGGTTAATAGAATTAGAACCAGATATTCGATTTTTCTGATCATAAAATAGTTATTCTGATTTTGGTTCTGATTTAACCAAATATCAAAAATTCTTATATTCGTTAAATCGGATCGAAAACTGGATAATCCTGATCCGAATTAATTAAAAGTAAAATTTATTTTAATTGTAAAAAAATACATTTTTAATTTCTTGATAATGTATCGGTAACTTTACAAATTGTAATTGATTACTAACATTTTTTACCTCAACATTTCATAATTTAACATCTAAAATTCATGTTTTGTAGTTATGTTTTGAACCATCATAAATTATTATTTCTTTTTTTTAATTATTTCTTCTAAATATTTTTTAGAAGATACTGTTTTTTTTACCAAACTTAAAGCATAGTTCATTAATAATTTGGAAGAGGCTGAGTCGGGACAAACCCCCAACTGACCAGGCAACCAGGTTGAAAAATAAATAAACGTGTTAAACAATTAGCCGCTTTATTTTCAGATCACTTAACAAACTGAATACGAATATTCTGAAAGTTAAAAATGACTTTATTGGTCTCTCGAGAAATCCATCCTACATCTTGCCCAAAAATAGTAGCTTAACAATTGACCATCACAGTAATTTCGTGGATAGTGATATTAAGAGGCCTCAGTTGCAAAAACTAAGTTAAGAGGCCTCGTGTTATGAACAAACTTTTTTGGTGATAGGTGAGTACATGAGATTTTCATCACCGTCCTAAGCGCATCCCACTATCTACATGTCGGACGCTAACTATAGACATGCCGAAAGTGTTGTCGATGCGGGATATTCAGATCTTCCAATACACCACATAATTCATTTTCAATGTAGCAAGCACAAGAGCACTCGCATAAAGCGATACAACTAATAACATAAAAAGCAAACTCGCACAAATCGATATGAAAATCCTAAAGTTTCAAAGATCTCGGAATGAGACCTAATTTTGATGTGATGTTAGGACGGAAATTTTGAATCCAAAATTGATTTTTATTTGAAAATCTGAGCTCTTAATCGTAGTAAATCTCAAAGCCAAAATGAAGAAATAAATTGGATTTTTCGAAACTTATGGAACTAAAACTCGATTTTATTGAAGAAGAAGCAAAACAAAACTAGGAAAGAGGCCCGGTGGTTAAACCACTATCGGAGTTAGATATAACGACCTAGAATTTTCGTAATTATTTAAAGCATTTATTTAATTGTTAAAGGTGAATTATGTGCTATGAATATTCTTGTGAAGTCAAAGTATGTGTGGAATCATATTTATGTGATTATATGATGACTCGTATGTGTTGTGTGTACTCGTAGATTTTTATTTGGATTTTTGGAGCATTAAAAGTATTTTAAATATGCATTTTTAATCTTCTAAAATTTTTATAAAATCATTGGAGCCGTTTAAAATCATAAAATTTTTGGAATTATTATCTTTGTGATGATATTTGAATTTTAAAAGTGTTGGGTGTATTTATTTGTAGGTGTAAGTATTTTAAAATGATTTAAAATGCTTTATTTCATTTAAAGGTCTTTTATTTCAAAACTTCATAATAAATTCATTTGTGACTCTAAAAATATTTTAAAAATATGGGGATGTTGGTAAATTCATTAATTTTATTTTATAATTTTAAAAATTATTTTCCCTTAATTTTCTATTTTATTTCAATTTTAAAATGATTAAAAATAGATTTTTTTTAAATGGTTTAAATCAGTATTAATTATATTTTTCAGCTTGGGTAATTGACCAAAATACCCCTGAGGGTATAACATCTCCACGCCACCAGCTGTCATCATTCTTCTTCATTTTTTTTCTTTTGGTCTTTACCTTGCAGAGCTCCAATCTCTCTCCCTCTTCGATTTTCAACCACCAAATCACCTCTAAAATCCTTGTAAATTCCTATTCTTGAGTTCTTATTTATATTCACGTGTTCTTATGTGCTTTTTTTCAAAAATTCTGAACTATATTTATATTCACGTGTTCTTATGCAAGGTCCGGGAGGGCTTGGGTGTTGTTTGTAAGGCTGTTATTGAGCTGTTGTTCTCGGAGTTTTGACAAAACCCCACCGGCGGCCATGGCTTTTTCCGACGAGGGCTGGTCGGTGGTATTGGTCTGTTGGTTTGACAGCTTGTACATGTGATTTAAAGTAGGTATATGTGGTTAAATTGAATTGCATGCAACGATTTCGTTGTTTATGAATTTTTATTCGAATTAATATATAAATATATAAATATATATATATATATTTCAAATTTTTCAAATTGTTAATTGATAATCTATAGATTTAGATGATGTTTATGATGATTGATAATGATTACATATTTTAAATATGTGTAGTATGAATGTATAAATGTGTATGTATGATTTCGTGAATTAACTAGATTTAATTCAAATTATTGGTGAAGAATATGATTTAAATAAATTAATATGTGTTTAAATTCTTGTAGATAGAGATGCTAATGATGATGTAATAACCCTAATTTTTTTGTGAATATTTGAAACTTGGATGAATAGTTGTTTTATTGGTGGACGAAAATTTTTTGCAACCATGCTAGGTACGAATTATTAAAAGAAGATTTTGATTTGATATTACGTCTTTACGATACAAATGAGTGTATGTAAAAGTCGTTAGTTTTCGACGAAACCAATTATTTCAAATGGTCATATTTTACGAGACATAAAGGACTTAGAGAATTACATTATGACTTGAAGAAGTACATTATGGACGGGGGAATCATAGATTTCGAATTCCACCATTTAAGATGAACTACAAGTACTTGCATTAGTAAGGAATTTTGAGGGAAAGATTTTCTTTGTCACGAAACGTCTCGGGAATTTATCGCACTTACGGAAACGTTTACGTAACAAGTGTGAGGAGCAAGTAAGTAGCCATGCAAGCTAAAGAGCCAAGCAAACCAACACTTAGGAAACAAACCGAACTAGTTAAGATCAAACCAAAAGTACAAAGAAACATAATTCCATGTTTCATGGAATTGGCTTCACAAGTCAAAAAGAGAAATAGTAAGTTAGATTTTGGCACTTGAATTATTGTGATGGCTGAGATCATAGCTTCTCAAACACACACAAATAATATTACAACCCTTCTTTTATTTTCCAAGTGAAAGAAAACTTCTCTCCCCCCCCCATTTCTCTCCATTCTCGGCCAAACTGGCAGCAGACACTTCAAACAGCCATATCTCCTTCATTTTGTACTCAAATTTTGTGTTCTATAGCTTGTTGGAAAGGTATTGAGATGTTCTACAACTCTTCTTCAGGATCCTCGTCCAGAAAAGCAAGGTAAGGCCCTCGTTTTTCCACTTCTTTCAAGAGTGGTAATGCTGACTCCGAAAATCTAACTTGTTTCTTGAATTCCTTTGCAAGTTTGAAGATGATAAACATAGATCAAGGCTCCCTTAAGGCTTACAAGCTTTTGTTATTGTTTTTGAGGATTCAAGAAAGGTATAAGATCCATCCACTCTTAGTTCATGTCAAGTCTATGGTTTATATTTCAAGATCTATAAGTAATAGTGTAGTTCTTGGTGTTTTGGGCCTTTGGTGATGAGGTCTTGACGATTGATGTATATTATTAAGTTGTAAGCCATGTTCTTAGATTATGTAGTCTTGTATGGGTTAAGGATGAGAATCTTGGTGGTTGTATTAAAGTATAACAAGAGATCTTAAAAGTTAAAGTGGTGAAAAAGGATGTTGGAAATCTTTGTGACATGTTCTGTTTTGTAAGGAGATTTCGGAACTTGTCACATTGAACCCCACCACACATTTATGGAAAGGTTTTGTTTTGTAGTTTCTAGACATATAAAGTTCATTGTGAGATGATTTATGGTTTGTGAGTTATGGTCAAATCAGTAAGGAGTGGTCCTGAGCAGAAACTGGTACATAAACTGACTTTGAGAGGCTAAACGAGCCCCTTACAGTATAGAAGACAACCCAAAAAGAATCAAGTAAAAATGTTAATTTTTCGATTTTATAAAAATGTCAGAACCAAAGTTGCGCGACGACAACATGCCCTGCATAGCCACTGCCCTGTTCTGAGAAACTCGGAAAATGAGTCCCCTGACTGGGGGTAAAACTTTGTTGGATTATATTCTAGAGATTCTCTAGATCGTGCACGCGAAAACGGTGCGTCGTTTGAGTTAACGGTTAAGGAGTTATGAGCGTTTTAGTGAAACTAGCGCAAATGGTTCCACTCCGTAGTTGTCCAAGTTTCTAAAATCCGTTTTGCTACCTACACTCTAGTTTTCCATATCGAAATTTTTTTGATAAATATCATAAACACTTAAGAAGTTCCTTGAGGTGGTTTCGTATTTAATTATGGATTTTTCAATTTATTAAATATGTTAGAATACGAGTCGCGTAATAGTAACTTCCCGAAAAGTCAACTCTAGGAGCACCATTTTGACGAGCCGTTCTGGCTAAGATAAAAGAACAATTACAAGTCGATTAAAACACGAATGTTGTTGAGGAAAATCAAGACTATGTATTGGAGTAAAGAATTGGATTAAAGGATGTTGACACAATAGTTTTATGAATGAATTAAGTAGTCCCGAGGAAGTGAAGTGTCGGGCAAGATAAATATTATTAGAAATGACAAAGAACTTGGTGAAGTTAAAAGGAGTTGATAAGCTCGTAATCAGTTAACGAAGTTAAGTGTACTTATCAGTGGTTTTGGTAGTTCTTTCGGTTAAGAAGGCTAACCAAGATTATTATGTCTGTTTCTAGAACTATCCGGAATGAGTGGGACATGAGAGATGTACTCTGGATTCCAGGCAAGTTTTCCAACCCTAAGCTTTTTGTTTTCAAAAATTATATTTTGATTCTGCCTATGCAAGTTTTCGAAACTTGTACTTCAAATATTTCTAAACTGTTGTTGTTGTGATACAACTGCTATGAACTGCTTAAAAGTATTTTTCGAATCAGCATGAGATGTATGGTTTATTTACAAAGATATATAACCTGTTAAGTAAGTACGTATGCATAAATACATATATATGTATACGATGATGTGTTAAGACTCTCAAGTAGGGTAAGATAATACGCTTTTCTCAAGTAAGGGAGTCGGAGATATTTCGTCCGGATAAGGACATAAAAACCCGGAAGTCACCGGAGATGATATATGACGTACGATTGATTTAAAATTATTCCAATAAATATAAATTGGACATTTTCGGATTAAAAATCCCTTTGATGATATTATTGAATATTATTTAAATAATTATTAATTATCCCAAGGGGATTATTTATTTAATAAATATTATCTGAATATTTATTAAATACTTTAGGATGATTTAAAAATAATATTATTTATTTGAAAGTTATTTAAGTCTTTAAAAATTATTTTAAATATTCTGAACTTCAGAAAAATTATTTAAAAATAGTACGGGTTCCCATTTATTAATTACTAATAGTCTCACTCATCGAAATGTGTCGCTATCACTCACGAACTTATCAAAACTCGGGAACCCAAGGTTTTGGGAGCCATTATTAATGTTTTCTCCTTTCGCTATCTATAAGACAAATAAGAAGTACACCCTACCTAGTAAGGAGGGCTCATATTTGACTAATTACTCAAAAACTCCGACCAACTCCCAAGTTTTGTTTTGTAATGAGCTTCCTAAGTAAATGAAATCTGTTCTAAGGTCAACCCACATGTCAAAGTTACTTCCTCAATTATTTATAGAAGTAAAGCTAATTAAATCTTATCAGGCCTATCAACAAGCTCTGTGCTTGATATAGAATTGTTACCAAACCTATCAACAAGCTTTGTGCTTGGGGAACTGGATTAAATTCTGTTCCGATGATGGATAGGATTCTTTAGGGGATTGGAGGAAGAGGGGGCTACGCTCTCAGGCGTAGTCCAAATATTAAGGCCCATATGCGGTCAGGGTGTAACCCGATAAGGGAACGTCGTCCTTCTACTAATAGAGAAGCAGAGGCATGATACATTGGCTGATCACCAGATATCGTGGAAGAGGCTCCAGCATAATCCCATTCTTCCAATTGGAATTGTACTGCAATATTGTAACAAAAGCCTAGGTGCTGAGTTACCGATAATATTGATAGTGGTTGAATAATGTATTCCCTGAATAGAAATTGAACTGTAAGGTGTTTTGACGAAAATGATATATGTATATGTATATATTTTTAAATTTGAGGAATACTTGGAACCTTATCAATGGTTCGATTTGCGTATGTTGGAAAGCAACTATTGTAGCAGTATCTTGAACTGTGTATTTTGAAAAGCTTTCTGAAGGATTAGCAAAACTATATTGTATACTATTTTGCTACGATATGAAGATCATTATTATGAACTTAATTTATTTATATGATATCATTTTCTAAAAACTTCATACTGAGTACGAGTATTTATTCAAAACTCGGACATGTATATTGTTGAATTATATTTTGATAACATGAGATATATGCTCATAGATTTGGAAATGATTTTTGAGACAAATCATATTATTTCTTAAAACGGAAAACTTGTTGAGCATTCTGTAGCTCATTCTTGCTTTATAAAAACCTTTCCGAAAGAGAAGAATTGGGTCGGTAAGCTCCGTACCAGCAGAAAAGAAATAGAGGAATTACCCCTGGGATGATTCAGTTCCAGATAAATACTGCAAGTAAGTCTTATGGGGTTTTCAGTTGTATTAGTAAGACTTGCCTTCAGGTGTGGTTTGTATAATTGAACTTGTGTATAATTTTGGATTGTACAGTTGAATTGCAATATTTAGTGTTGTATTTGATTATCGTTTCTGAGGCTTTAACTTGTGTGTGTGTGAAAGATTGAGGTCTAGATTGGTGTAGTGTTGAGTTGTAAGATTAATACAGGTACAAGATGATTGGATGGTGATGTGACGACCCAAATTCCTGACCTCGGATTTGGGGGCGTTACAGAAATGGTATCAGAGCGATAAGTTATAGTATTCAGAAAGTAAGAGATCATAGTAAGTTACTATTGGATTATTGGAAGAAGTACCGGTGAGTGAAGTTGATTGGAATGATTACTTGAGATATTACACTAGGATCGATATAATCCTTAGAGACCTTCAAAATGATGAGTAAAAAGTTGGGAGTCGTACCTGACTTATCAGATGTAATGATATAGGAAGCAGAGTGAAACCTCAAGAGTAGTTGAGAAAGAGGCGATATTGCCAATATGATTGGATGACTTGGCTGGCATAAATTTTATTGCCCATAGTCCTTCACAGTTTAGCCATAAGGTAGCGGCATTTTAAGAATCGAGAAGTTTAGACTTCCTTACATAATTAAGGATACTAGTACTTGGAATAATGAAAGGTCTTTATTTTGGCTATAAGATTTGATTTCCGACAAGTAGCGGTTTTACTGGAGAAAGTGGTTACTATACCATTATGGATTCCATTACCCTCGATGGAGAATTACATATGTTATACGAGAACGTTATCATAAAACTAGCATGCTAGACGACGTCAAGTACGATTCGTACGTTGGAACGTGATGGTTCAACTCAAAGAACAAACACGTAGAATTAATGACATAACTCCAGTGAAGTTAGATATGGTCGTAACGAGCGATGCGGAGATCTCAGGATCTACTAGAAGAGAGTCCAGTGAGTCTAGAGCGGAATTCTTTGATAGAGATTTTATCAGAGACTATGTATGTATACTTGTAGACCTCTATATTGTTGGTAACGTATGTTCACGTGCACACACCCGCCACTGAACCTATGGACTGCATTGAGATCCCTGAGAGATTGTTCCCAAGGGGAACTGGCCACTTGTGATTCATGTCAAAGGCATGAAGTAGGACCCTATGGACTTTGCAGGTGTCCCTAGAATGATGTGAAGCATGGTCTCCAAGATAAAGCACCGAAATGATAGATATAATTGCGAGACCCCAACTTAATAATTGACTTTAAAATGATGACTAAGAGACACCCTAGTCGGTATCTGGTATTATGAAGACGAAGAGATTGAGTTATCCTTGTAATGGTGATAATGAGAGGCATGAATAGTCATCGAATTACTTTGGTAATTACTAGCCGGTGCACTACTTCATTTAGAGTATTCATTAACCATGTTATCTCGATTAGCTTATATTAGGTAACCCATCTAACTTTCTACTTCGACCTTTTGGAATTACAACCAGTGATATACTTTCCCTAAACCAGAACTTATCCAAAGTATCTTATTTGATCCCCGAGTATTCTATTCAAAGTTTATGATTATCTTGTTTTACTCAGGACTATTTACACTTTCTTTCAAATCATCTAAGGAATGTTCAGCAAATGTTTCTTTAATTAATCGATGAATATCCCATCACAAATTTTGATATTTGATTGTTCTTTAATACATGCACTCTTCAGTTGAGCTCATAAATGTTTAACAAATTGTTGAGAACATGGATGATCTAATATCCAGATATCCCTCATGAATTCTTTTCTTCTATTCAAGATGAGATTGTAAATCGTACATTGAAATCATAGTAAGGATATCATTTTGATATTGATATTCTGAATTTATTCATATTGTAGGATCTGATAAAGTACGTGTACGGAGGCACCCTTGGGTGGACCGTTTCACTGATAAGTAATATTTGATGAGAGGTTATCGATTATTCCGATACCAAGAATATTCTATTCAGATTTTATATTTTCCTTTTTGGTCCAAACTTAATAACTTTTTATTTCAATTCGCTATCCGAGTTTCTTCAGTGGGCTACGATGTTGAAATTTCGTTCTAACCAATTGAAACTGGCTAGTTGATATGTCAATATGAATGACTAGTTGATTGTTCCGGCTAATCCAAAATTGTGACATTATGAAGAACGTCTAGCTAATTGTCCTAGCTAGTGGTGATGTTTCAAACTAGTGAACTAGTAAACTTTTTCTAGCTAGTTGCTAGTATTTCTTGAAAAGGACTAGTTATTGTTTCACTGGTCCATCTTCCAAATTAATTCATTCAGCAATTTCGCAATGCATTTTGTATGCGATAAAGTATGATGATGAAAGTTTCAACGAATAATTTGATTGAGACCAAGCAAGGTCGCCCACTTAACTTGAATTCTTACCCATCTTATTATCAGACTTTATGTCACTTGAATATTCTATTCTTTCAATCATATAATGAAGATTCATTTGAAATCGTTGACTACTTGAATGATAAGCTACTTCATTCTTTAATTGTCATGGAGTAGAATTGCTTCTATTGGTTGAATTTTTTAATAAGACTTCATGATTTCCTCTTAATTATTCAAGAGAAGAAGTATTCACCCGATGTAAGAATTTTATAAAGACCGTTTATATGACATTTGTATCCAACAGTCATTGCCCTCGTGCAACATTCTCCATGACAACATTTTACAAAATTATAAGGGCATGGAAGAATAAACCTTATTGTGTTCTATCTATCCCTCCTTTGTTTTTTGAGCAGTGAGAGCATTCGGGACTCATTAATATCCTTGAAACTCCTAATGTGGAAATTCTTATTGAACTTTCTATGACATTGGTGTTCGAAACCATTCCGTTTCAAAAGTGATTACTAAGGTGAACGGGAGGTACAATTGTGAACCGTTGTACCACTATGAGATTGAAAATCAAGTGTCGTATTTGTGCTTCCAGAGCGTTATGTCGAGTAATTATTTAAAGTAGGAATAACATGTCGGAGCATACCACAAGGACCTTTAATATGATTGCAAGGAATTTTATAGGAAAAGATGAGGTGATAGAGAGTACGCTCCTACTAAACGTTGTTAGGATGTTATATTAATGAATCCTGAAGTTACCAAGACTTTTCCTGTTCCAAGAAATTCAAATAGATTGCGACGTAAGGCATATCCCTAGAGGAAAATAACATGGAAGCGAGATGGACAAGAAAGAAAGAAATATCGTGGAGATAATGTGAAGCTTACTTAGAATACATGGATTGACTCACGTGGAGAGACGCAATGTGTAAAAGGCACCTAGTCGCAAGGGATGTATAAATATATATCCTAATAATCCTTCGAGATTACCACCTAATGAAGTTTATTAGGAATCTTAACAGCATGTCGGCCTCATGACCGATTGGCGTTAGTCGTAAAAGAGGGTGATCGTATGATATCTTACATATAGCATCGAGAATCGGTACCCTTATCGGCGACAAGGGAATTGTTGACCAGTTAAAATGTGTAGTTACCTTTCTAAGACAAGGTTAAAGAGTGGATTTCACCAACTCAGGATCGACCTCTGTACTGTGCCAAAAGATGGCATTTTGCACTCATCTAAACGTTATAATTTTTGGGTAGTATCGCTTGGACTGACCAATGAGTCAAAGCCTTTATGGATTAATGAATAAAGTTTTAAGAATAGAATAAGAGGTCAGCAACAACCTCCTTGTTAGCTGTACTTGATGATAAAAAGGGGACTTTGAGAGTCATGATGTTTTAAGAGTTTAGGAGGTGTGTTGATGCAGCAGAAAGGGATGATTGCCTATGCATCTAAGTAGCGTAAGGAGTACGGGATAAGATATACTAATTGTGATTCGGGATTAGCCATGATAGTGTTCACGCAGAAAACTAAGACGTTAACTTGATGAGAAAAGTGTTAAGATTTTTACCATAAGAGCCATAAGTATATCTTCATATTAGAAACTAAATACAGAGAAGAGAAGATGGTGGAAGTGAACAAGGAGCATGATGAAGGAATTCTTTATTATGCAGAAAAGGCCAAGGTGGTGGTCGATACCTATGGAAGAGATTATTCAGAATTCAGTCAGAATTGACTAAGAAAATAGAGTATATGTGATAAAGAATAATTGTGGAGGAAAATGACTAAATTGTGGGGAAGGAGAAAAATGTATAGAGAGTAAAAGAATGTTTGGCAATGAATATGGAGAAAAGTATTGACGAACTATTAAGTACAACGTGAGATGTCAAAAGTAGGATGACCGAGACCTAATGGATTATTTTATCCTGTATAGAATCCTGAACGTGGAGCTTCTGTAGCGATTGGGGCAGATAGAGACCTAAGGGTGAATCTCGAATACGGAAGGTAGTTACAGATATGTTTAATAATGAGATCGAACATGTGAACTATTACGATTCGCGACCAATGGATAAGTAAAAGAATTATCTAGACAATCGAATTCATATTAAGCATCGTGCCTTAGATTTCTTGGGGAAGTCGAGGGTAATCCGTTATCAATGGTGGGAATTTCGTTATCACGATAGTCATCATGTGAGCTGAAGGATGTCACTTGTAAAGCTTACCACATAAAGGAAGTTTCGATTTTCCTCGCGTTATGGAGACGTTAATGAATGAAAGATATAGGGACTTGAGCAAGTTCAACGAACAAAGAAGGATATACATTATCCAAAGCAAGTGGTAGCGGCTGAAGGGAGGCAACACATGTGTGCTAATCAAGCCAAAAAATACAAAGAGTATCGTACGTATCGACGCTATCTTAGAACATGAATTATGACCACCAGATATTTCACGTGCCTATGATATGAAGATTTAACGCGGATGCTGTGGATGCGATAGAATATAAACGTATAATTAGTAGGATGAGAGTTGTCATTCATAGAACAACCGATGAAGAGTGCAAGACGGAAAAAGCATGCGTTGAAGGATAACACTAGGATGCTGGTGAGAGAACGAAAGGATTGAAGTGTCAATCTGAGAGTTGGAAAGGGTGAAGCTGGAATATTACCCACGACTATCTTCTTTAGATTCCGGGATGGAATTCTTTTAAGGAAGGGAGACTGTAATAACCCTAATTTTTTTTACAAATATTTGAAACTTGGATGAATAGTTATTTTATGGGTGGACGAAAATTTTTTGCAACCATGCTAGGTACGAATTATTAAATGAGAACTTTGATTTGATATTACGACTTTACAATGCAAATGAGTGTATGTAAAAGTCGTTAGTTTTCGATGAAACCAATTATTTCAAATGGTCATATTTTACGAGACATAAAGGACTTAGAGAATTACATTATGACTTGAAGAAGTACATTATAGACGGGAGAATCATAGATTTCGAATTCCACCATTTAGATGAACTACAAGTACTTGCATTAGTAAGGAATTTCGAGGGAAAGATTTTCTTTGTCACGAAACGTCTCGAGAATTTATCGCACTTACGGAAACGTTTACGTAACAAGTGTGAGGAGCAAGTAAGTAGCCATGTAAGCTAAAGATCCAAGCAAACCAACACTTAGGAAACAAACCGAACTAGTTAAGATCAAACCAAAAGTACAAAGAAACATAATTCCATGTTTCATGGAATTAGCTTCATAAGTCAAAAAGAGAAATAGTAAGTTAGACTTTGGCACTTGAATTATTGTGATGGCTGAGATCATAGCTTCTCAAACACACACACAAATAATCTTACAACCCTTCTTCTATTTTCCAAGTGAAAGAAAACTTCTCTCCCCCCCATTTCTCTCCATTCTCGGCCAAACTGGCAGCAGCTACTTCAAATAGCCATATCTCCTTCATTTTGTACTCCAATTTTGTGTTCTATAGCTTGTTGGAAAGGTATTGAGATGTTCTACAACTCTTCTTCTGGAGCCTCGTCCAGAAAAGCAAGGTAAGGCCCTCGTTTTTCCACTTCTTTCAAGAGTGGTAATGCTGACTCTGAAAATCTAACTTGTTTCTTGAATTCCTTTGCAAGTTTGAAGATGATAAACACAGATCAAGGCTCCCTTAAGGCTTACAAGCTTTTGTTAGTATTTTTGAGGATTCAAGAAAGGTATAAGATCCCTCCACTCTTAGTTCATGTCAAGTCTATAGTTTATATTTCAAGATCTATAAGTAATAGTGTAGTTCTAGGTGTTTTGGGCCTTTGGTGATGAGGTCTTGAGGATTGATGTTTGTTATTAAGTTGTAAGCCATGTTCTTAGATTATGTAGTCTTGGTGGTTGTATTAAAGTATAACAAGAGATCTTAAAAGTTAAAGTGGTGAAAAAGGATGTTGGAAATCTTTGTGACATGTTCTGTTTTGTAAGGAGATTTCGGACCATCAAAACTTGTCACCTTGAACCCCACCACATATTTATGGAAAGGTTTTATTTTTTAGTTTCTAGACATATAAAGTTCATTGTGAGATGATTTATGGTTTGTGAGTTATGGTCAAATTAGTAAGGAGTGGTCCTAAGCAGAAACTGGTACATAAACTGACTTTGAAGGGCTAAACGATCCCCTTAAAATTGGTTGGAGATTATGCAAATTTTCGTGTAGCTAGCCCTTACAGTATATAAGACAACCAAAAAAGAATCAAGTAAAAATGTTAATTTTTCGATTTTATAAAAATGTCAGAACCAAAGTTGCGCGACGACAACATGCCCTGCATAGCCACTGCCCTGTTCTGAGAAACTCGGAAAATAAATCCCCTGACTGGGGGTAAAACTTTGTTGGATTATATTCTAGAGATTCTCTAGATCGTGCACGCGAAAACGGTGCGTCATTTGAGTTAACGGTTAAGGAGTTATGAGCATTTTAGTGAAACTAGCGCAAATAGTTCCACTCCGTAGTTGACCAAGTTTCTAAAATCCGTTTTGCCTACCTACACTCGTGTTTTCCATATCGAAACAATTTTGATAAATATCATAAACACTTAAGAAGTTCCTTGAGGTGGTTTCGTATTTAATTTTGGATTTTTCAATTTATTAAATATGTTGGAATGCGAGTCGCGTAATAGTAACTTCCCGAAAAGTCAACTCTAGGAGCACCATTTTGACGAGCCGTTCTGGCTAAGATAAAAGAACAATTACAAGTCGATTAAAACACGAATGTTGTTGAGGAAAATCAAGACTATGTATTGGAGTAAAGAATTAGTTTTATGAATTAATTAAGTAGTCCCGAGGAAGTGAAGTGTCGGGCAAGATAAATATTATTAGAAATGACAAAGAACTTGGTGAAGTTAAAAGGCATTGATAAGCTCGTAATCAGTTAAAGAAGTTAAGTGTACTTATCAGTGGTTTTGGTAGTTCTTTTTATAGAACTATCCGGAACGAGTAGGACATGAGAGATGTACTCTGGATTCTAGGCAAGTTTTCCAACCCTAAGCTTTTTGTTTTCAAAATATTATATTTTGATTCTGCTTATGCAAGTTTTCGAAACTTGTACTTCAAATATTTCTAAACTGTTGTTGTTGTGATACAACTGCTATGAACTGCTTAAAAGTATTTTTCGAATCAGCATGAGATGTATGGTTTATTTACAAAGATATATAACCTGTTAAGTAAGTACGTATGCATAAACACACACACACACACACACACACACACACATATATATATATATATATATATATATATATATATATGTATACGATGATGTGTTAAGACTCTCAAGTAGGGTACGATAATACCCTTTTCTCATGTAAGGGAGTCGGAGATATTTCGTCCGGATAAGGACATAAAAACCCGGAAGTCACCGGAGATGATATATGACGTACGATTGATTTAAAAATATTCCAATAAATATAAATTGGATATTTTCGGATTAAAAATCCCTTTGATGATATTATTTAATATTATTTAAATAATTATTAATTATTCCAAGCGGATTATTTATTAATAAATATTATTTGAATATTGTTGATGAGTGGATTTTGTAACAACTTTTGAGAGGTTTTTGGTGAGTTGTAAAGGCTAACGATCAACTGTTCAATGGAAGATCTGGGTTTTGTTTGTGGGGATGAGCTGAGCTCGAGGGTGTCTCCAATAATCTCAGGTGCCTTTAGAGAGAATTTGAGAGCTAAATTCGTCTTACCCTCAAGGTTCCTACGTATCCTTTATATAGGAATCAAGCTCACGTAGTTCTAATGTTAAGCTAATTCTGCTTGACCAGCTGTATTCGGTTGTCTAGTTCGTGTTGGACTCAGGTTCCTTTAGAGTTTACCATGAACTGGTTGGCTCAGCAGAGTAGAACTCAGTTCGTACCCTACTATAATTCTCATGTCTATTAGAGGCAATCTAGGATCAACTGCGTCCTAGAAGTACACTCCAATAATAAGTCTATATCTGATCTAGATAGCTTCTAGATCTTTCTGTAGGTTGCTCTTAGGAACCTGGTGCTCAAGAACCTATATCTCAGGAGGTTGTTTCTCAGGAACCTCCTTATTTCGGGACCTATTGATCAGGAACCTCTATATATGCATCTGTACCTGCACAAATAATAAACTTGTTAGGCTGGAAAGCTTCCTGATATCTTCACATGCTTCTTGGCTCTCTCTATGGCTGTTACTATGCTAACTCGAACTCTTCTTCGAGGAGGAACCTGGTCCATTTGTAATCTGCTCAGCTTCCAGTTCTTCGGGAACCTCCTGATATCCATGGTTTCTTAATCATTTCTCTATCTGATGCTCATTCCTTCAGATCTGATCTTCATGGCTCGTACTAAATCTATCTTCTTACTTGTATGGATTGGACTCTATGGCTTAATGGGCCTAAATTCAGCCCATGGTAATTTTGGGCACAACAACTACCCCCCGGTTCCTTGAAACCATGTAAATGTGAAAGGAACCTATTCTGCTTTCTAATCCAGGGTCCAATGTTAAATCTTTCGTCTCACAATACCTCGCTTCAATACCATACATCCAAGCCTACATGAGCTAACTCGGCGTAGGAAACAGGACATAAAATATTTTTAGCTAGTACATCCTTGGTCAGCTTCCTTCCCACCGAGGAACCTATTCTTCTATTATTTTCTTTTTCAAACTGTAGCTTCCAAAGTTAACTCAATGTCTGTATTTAGCTTCCTACGAAATTTGGCTTGCGATTTGACACCTTGTCACGTCTCTTCGAGTTTCAATAACTCTAAAATACTGGAGAGGATAATAATTTTTTTTTACTGTAAATATCTTAAGGGATAATTCAAAATTTGAATTAACCTCATCAAATACCGAGACTGTAGTTAATGTGGGTGCTTCCAAGGTTTACACGCCTCTTGCGCGTGTATCACTTCAAATGCTGCACCAGTTATTCACTGCCACGTGTACATAGTGGTCTCTCATTTACCTTGGTTATATAAACACACGAATGGTTCCAGCCTCATTTTTTTTACCTTTACCAAATATTTACTAAAACCCTGGGAAAGAGAAGAAGAAGAAGTCCGACGGTCATCCATTCAATCTAGCTTCTTCGTTGCCGTTTCCTTCAATTCCAGGTATGATTCTGACCTATTTCTCTCTATTCTTTATCATACTTGATTTGATTTTCAATTTTTCTGCTTATTTCGACCTTGCATGTCGTCTCCTTTTATCATCATTTGCTTTCATCATCTGTACATGTATTTATTCTTCACACCTTATGTTGCACACACAAACTTTCACCATTCTCAGTCGTCCTTTTGTCTGTTTACGGTCGTATCATCATTTTCTTTGTCTAAGTATTTTAAGACCTTAGTCTTTCTCTTAGGTTCCTTCAAACTTGACCCTTCTTCATCTATTCTTTGCAGATGTCTTCTGAGTCTACTCATTCAGACCACCAATCCTCAATTCAACCTACTTCAAATATGCCAATAGGTGAAAGGACTAGATCTAGGGTTATTATTCCCGATGTGAATGATCCTGAAAATATCTTAATCAAACCTTTAACTTCACCGTCTGTAAACCCTCCTGTTCTAGACTTCGTCGATCTAGGTGACGATTGGCCTTCTGACAATGAGGAAGTGTCAAAGCCTGAGGTTCCTGACCTTGAAGAGGATGATGAACCTGAACCTGAGGTTGAAAGAGACCTTTACCGAATTGAGGTCACCCCTTATTCTGAGAAAACTGATTCTATCATGACCCCATCCAAACTCGAGAAGCTATATGAAGAATGCCCCGTCCAACTTGCACAATTATTATCCCAGAACGTGGTGAAAGGGCTCACAGGTTCAACATTAGGACCCCTGAACTAGGTATCCCTAAAGCTGTTATTTCCGCAACCTTCTTCAAGGTTGGTGTATATGTACCTCTTCATCCCTTTATTCGGGAAGTTTTAGATTTCTATGAAGTTGCTCCTCTTCAGCTAACTCCCAACTCATATAGACTTGCCATCCGCACCTATATCCTTTATGCTAGCAAATTCACTACCCCTTTGACTGCGAAAGAGCTTGGTTACTTCTTCAAGTTGAAATATACTGGAAGGAGCTCTGGGTGCTTCTACTTATCTACATGGCCTTGTCACCAGGGTCAATGTATAAAAAACGTGAAGCAGAACTTTGAGCAATGGTCGGAGCAGTTTTTATATTGTTATAAATGCCCCGAAGTGAGATATGAATTCAATCGTCGCCCTAGGATCCCAAAACAGACCACTCTGACTGGTAACCGTCTTCTTAGAGCACAGGAGATCTTGAAATTGTCTTCTTCTATAAGATATTGTTTAATTTTGATGACCCTAGAGAATCTGACCCCTTTAGGATTTCTTCCGTCAGAATCTGGTATAACTGCATTGTTACTCTCATGCTTTATCTTCAACTTTATTTTCATAATTATACCTATTTCTTTTATGTATATTTATCTAATTTTATCTTGCTGATTCGTGCAGATATGGCTCCAAAGGTTCCATCTTTTGTCAAGAGGTCCAAGAATGTAGACAAAATTTTTAAAGCTGATGTTGAAATGAAAGAGGTTCTGCTTGCTGTAACTCCGATCACTCAAGTTCCTACTCCCATATCTGCTCAGAACCAGCCTTCCAACTCTTCAAAATGTACGCTCGCTCAAACTACTCTCGACCTGTCCGGAAGCTCATAAACCAGGTCTATGAGAAAAGGCAAGACTGTGAAGGTCGAACCAGCTGTGGCTCAGAACCAATTCAAAGAATTAATCGATACCCATGTTCCTGTGGAAGCTATCGCTGGTTGGGCCAAGATGGATTCTACAGAAGCTCTTGAAGCCATGAGGCTTTCTGCAGCTCAAAACACGTTCTTTACCCTCAGATTCTATGACGACTTTGCCGAGAAGACCCAGTACGACCTCCGATTGAAAGGAGAAATTAATAATCTTAAGAAGGAGCTTGCTGCTGTAGAAGAAAGGGCAAACATCGCTGCTGCAGTGAGAAGAGCAAAAAACTGTGGAGACCTCCTTGAAGAATGACAAAGATGAGCTTCAGGGGTTGGTCAAGAGTTTGAAGGATGAGAAGGTTTCCTTGTTGGAGAAGATCCATGAGCTTGAGGTTCAGGTCGATGCTCTTAACATTGCTGCTGCTTCGGTCAAATCCAATATGCTTACCAAGGAAAAATCCAGATACGATGAGGGCTATGATGAGGGTATTCGGGACTATATGAGGTCCATGTGGGAGAAGATGCCCGAGCTAGATTGGTCCCTCCTTGGTGAGGATGTGGTGAACATGATCGAGGACTTCAAGAATGAAGCTGTGGTCAAGGGTGACTCTGTTCCTCCTGCTTCGGCAGTCAAGAGGCTTCAAGGTTCCATCCCTGAAGCTGCAGAGGTTCCATCTTCTGATCTCCTACAACCTGTACCTCCAACTTCGACCATTCCTAAAGAATCTGATAAGAAGCCTTCTACTTAAACTTTAATTATAAGCTTTCTGAATTTTTGATAACTTTTGATGAGGTCGCGGGCTCCTCGTAGTGCCTCGCATGATGTAATATTAAATTCTGGTTTCTATGGCCTTCGTGCCTATAACTCTTTGGTTTGTTAATTTCCTGGGTCATCGTACCCTGCAACTCTCTATGCTTCCAGTGGTACCTATTTACTTTTGCTATATCTCTTTTTTTGCTTACACATCTATGCATGCTTAATTTCTCATTTGCACCTTAGCTAAATGTCTTTTTCAAGCTTCATAAAATATTTTTCCAACACTTATCTTAAAAATTACTTAGCTTCCATATTCATATATTCAAGCTTACGCGGGCTAACCCATTGTAAGAAACAAAATATACTGGTATTTCCACTTATAATTTTATAAGATAAATGTAATCAAATCTTAACAGCACCATTACATCTTACTTGTAAACTCCGAACCTCTTTCATTATACTTCAAATGACGTTATTGTACGAAGAAACTCAATATGTCCTACTTTATCTCCAGATCCCCTTAACTTATGTCTTTGAATAACCAAACCAGGTTCACTGTAAACATCCAATTATAATTACTAATCCTGCAAAATAAATTAAAAAACATTGAAACAGAATATAATTAGTGTTAGTAAACTAATCCTGTTAAGTACAGGCCAACTCTAGGAAAGGTCACCTGCTTGGTTTCCAATCCTAAAAATCTAGGTTCCAACATGCCAATCTAGGTTCCATGTTGGTTCCTCTTGCCTCGAGGCGTCTCTAGGAACCTGTACGCCGTTCTGGGAGTCCACACAGATTCCTCTTCTTTATGCACCTGTCTCGCCTCTGCATAAAGGGGAAGCTTATAGCCCATTAAGGAGTGATATGTCGTCTGGGTTCCATACCATTTCCTTCTTCTTCATATGTCATGCTGGACATCTTATGAACGTAAATGCTAAGGAACTGAGTCCCTTCTTCCCATGTGCCAGAGGCGGCTCCACATGAGGGAGAGCTTATTAGGCTTCTCTTTAAGAACAAGTGTGGCGGTCTAGGCTCCACACAAGTTCCCACTTCCTCTCATGCCAGAGGCGGCTCCACGGAGGGGTGAGAGATATAGTCTCAGGTTCCTGTATGCTAGTCTTGGGTCCACACAGGTTCCTTTAAGATGCCTTTCCTCAGGACTTTAGATGCCTGCCAACAGGGCTTATTAATCATGTGCTCAAGGAATCTGAGACTTTTAGCTAAAATGTCTTGCTCAGTCAGTTGAGGCTTTTAAACTAAACTTGCTCAGGAAGCTGCCTGAGGCTTAATTCAATGCTTGCTCGGGAAGCTGCCCGAGGCTTAATACTTATTCAATGAAAGCTGTATCTAATCAATCATCGCAATCTGCACATTCTGTCTACATTTTGTCACATCATACTCATACTTCGTGAGTACTACTGTCAAAGCTACAGGTTACCTTGATCGTAGGTTCCTGTTTTATTTTTAAGTACTAAAGCAAGCACTTAAAAAGTTTCAAATTGGCATGTGAAATAACTAATCAACCATGCACAATACTGTCTAAGTAGGAATACTACCCCCCAGTTCTTTTGGGTAATTATTGTTACGTAAAAGAACTATTATAGAGCAATAATCATAAAAACTGCAATCAAAGAATGCAATGTAGAGCTATCAATGTTCAATACTAAAACTGTCTTGCAAATAGGGAGGTTCACATCAGGTACCCCCGAGTACATGCATAATTAAATACTGAAATAAGCAATTCTGGTCAGCTACAACTAATAAGCTGCCTTTATTCTTGGGCTGAAAGAGCCTTACTTTTCCTAAGAAAAACATAGTTAAAGAGATTTACTGATAATACTTCTTGAGATGTTCTGCATTCCAAGCTCTCGGAATGAGATTCCCATCCATATCCATCAATTGGTAAGTTCCCTCCCAAATGGCTGACTTTATCTAGTAAGGGCCTTCCCAATTCGCTCCAAAGGCTCCATGTGCGAGAACCTTGGTATTAGGCATGACTTTTCTCAAAACTAGGTCTCCAACTTTAAAAGGTCTTGCTTTCACCTTTCTATTGTAATACCTTCGAACTCATTGTTGATAAGCTGCTAACTTCATCTGAGAATCAGCTCTCAACTCTTCAACCATGTCTAGGTAGAGGCTGTGATTGACCTCATTATTCTCGGGATCATAATGCTTTCTTCTCAAGGAACCTGTGCAAACTTCTACAGGTACCATAGCTTCACAACCATAAGTGAGGGTAAAAGGAGACTCACCAGTTGTAGTTCTAGGGGTGGTGTTATACGACCACAAAACTCCAGGAAGCTCCTCTGGCCAGCTTCCTTTCTTCTCTTCAAGCCTGGTCTTCAAAGTGTGCTTGATAATCTTGTTTACAGCTTCAGTCTGTCCATTGCTCTGTAAATAATACACTGTTGAGAATGCTTTCTGAATTCCAAACTCCTCACACAATCCTTTAAGCTCTTTGCTGTCAAACTGTTTCCCATTATCAGAAATGAGCTTCTGGGGAATGCCAAACCTGCAAACAATAGCTCGAAAATCAAATTCAGTTAGTTTGGAGGCTGTGATCTTAGCAACTGGTTCTGCTTCTGCCCACTTTGTGAAGTAATCAACTGCAACTACTGCATATTTTACTCCTCCCTTTCCTGTTGGGAGCTCTCCAATGAGGTCTATCCCCCAAACGGTGAATGGCCAAGGGCTGACAATCTGCTTGATAGGTGCTACAGGCCTGCTATCAAAATTTGCAAACTTCTGACAACTGCTACATGCCTAAACAAACTTATGAGCATCTGTTTTTAGGGTTGGCCAATAATATCCTTGTCGAAGGACCTTCATGGCTAAAGAATTACCCCCCGAGTGATTGCCACATACTCCCTCATGTATTTCTTCGAGGATATATCTACACTATTCTCCTGCTACACACTTGAGCAAAGGTTGATTGAATCCTCGCTTGTATAAGATTCCATCATAAATCACATACTTGGCACCATGATACTTCAGCTTCCGAGCTTCATCCTGATTAGAAGGTACCTCTCCTGTAGCCAAGTAACTATAGATTGGAGTTATCCATGAATCTTCGACTTGGAATTCTATGTCCATAACCTCCTCTCTGAAAACACTAGGTTGTTCCTGAATCTGCATTGGAATTACGCCCAATAGCGTTGACTCCCTCTGCGAGCCCAATTTAGCTAATGCATCTGCAATGGTATTCTTTCCTCGTGGTATCTGATCTAACTTCACTTCTCTGAACTTTGAAAGCATCTCCTGAGAGTACCTCAAATACAAGTCTATTCGTGGACCTCTCACCTGGAAACCACCACGAATCTGCCAAACTACTAACATCGAATCGCTGAACACTCTAATATTCTCCACTTTCATCTCCAAAGCTAGCTTGGGACCTGCAATCAACGCCTCATACTCTGCATTATTGTTAGTAGCTCTAAAAGCAAAATGAATCGAACTATGAAGTCTGTGTCCTTCTGGGCTAACTAGTTCTATGCCTACTCCAGCTCCATTGCTATTAGCAGCTCCATCCACATACAGTGTCCACCACGGTGCACAATTATCAACTTTTATCTGCTCTTTCATCAACTCTCTTGGTTCCTCCTGACCAATAACCTCCACATGAGGTGGAAACTCAATTAAAAAGTCGGCTAAAGCTTGAGCCTTGATCGCTGTCTTTGGCTTGTACTCTATATCAAACTATCCCAATTCCACAACCCATTTCAACATTCTGCCTGAAGTTTCTGGCCTATGCATCACTTGTCTAAGTGGATATGAGGTCCTCACTTCTATCTTGTGACCTGAAAATAAGGTCATAGCTTCCTGGAAGCTAGAATCAAAGCATAAACCAGTTTCTCCACTCCTGTATACCTTGTTTCTACATTAAGCAATCTCTTACTGACATAGTAGATTGGGCTTTGCTGACCATTTTTTTCTCGAACTAAGACTGCACTGATAGAATACTCCGATACGGCTAGGTAAAGTATCAATGTCTCTCCGTTTACTGGTTTTGCTAATAGCGGAGGGCTTCCTAAGTGCTCCTTTAGCTTTCCAAAGGCTATCTCATATTCTTCTGTCCATTCGAACTTACTTCCTTTCTTTATTGCTTTAAAGAACTCTTGACACTTATCTGTAGACCTCGAAATGAATATGTTCAAAGCTTTAATCTTCCAGTAAGGGACTGAACCTCTCTCGCAGTCCTTGGTGACTTCATATCAATCAACGCTTTAATCTTGGCCGGATTGGCCTCTATACCTTTTTGATTCACCATGAACCCTAGAAATTTCCCTGATTCTACTCCAAATACACACTTCTGGGGATTCAGCTTCATTCTGTACTTTCGTAAGATTCCAAACATCTCTTCCAAGTGCTTCACATGATCAGTAGCTTCCTTAGACTTAACAAGCATATCATCCACATATACCTCCATGGTATTACCAATTTGCTCTTTAAACATCATGTTTACTAGTCGTTGATATATGGCTCCAGCATTAATAAATCCAAATGGCATGCATACATAGCAATAAAGACCTCTATCCGTAATAAAAGAAGTATGTTCCTGATCAGGTTCATACATAGGGACCTGATTGTAACCTGAATATGCATCCATGAAGCTGAGTAGAGCATGTCCAGCTGTTGCATCCACTAGCTGATCAATTCGTGGCAGTGGGAAGCTGTCCTTCGGGCATGCTTTATTGAGGTCTGTAAAGTCCACACAGGTTCTCCATTTTCCATTAGGTTTCTTCACCAAGACGGGGTTCGCTAACCATACAGGATAGAAAGATTCATTGACCAGACCTGCATTCAGCAACCTATCTACCTCCTCCTTCAATGCTTGAGCTCTCTCTCCACTAACTGGTCTTCGTTTCTGTCTTATACCTTTCTTTTTTGGATCAATGTTCAATTTGTGACACATGACCTTTGGATCTATTCCTTCCATATCTGCGTGGCACCATGCAAATACATCCAGGTTTTTGCTCAGAAAAGAAATAAGAGATTCCTTCAAAGCTGGTTCAAGTTGTGCTCCAATCTTCAACACTTTTATAACATCCTTATCATTTATCTTCATATCCAATGTCTCACCAGCTGGTCCAGCCTTAACCACTATTTCTGGCATTCGAGGATCTAAATTTATATCCATCTCACCTGCTGACTCTTCTTGGGGTTCCTCAACAGTAGGTGGTACATATGCTTCATGCATGACATTCCTTCTCTTAGATACTGGCTAACTATCCTCACTGCTTCCACTATACTTCATTTTTTGAGACTTTTCATCATCCAATTCTTCTGCCATACACACATCACCATCCTTGTCTATAGGGGGTGCACTTTCTAACAACAAGTAAGGGGTATCTGGTCCCTGAAAAATTGGAATCTCAGCATGAGGTTCCTCTTCTATGATTTCTTCAATTCTTACTGCTCTGCAAGAAGCTGACACAAACACTCTAATGGCTGACTTTGTAAATCAACTGTTATATCATCTGGATTCTTCCCTGGAAAGTCATCAAGAACCTCATCCATTGGTTCAGGAAGCTTAGCAGTTTTAGCAGCATGCTGCAAAGCTTTCGCATAGCATTCTCTAGACTCATATTGGCATCCTCGAACTATACCGATACCACTTGGCATTGGAAACTTCATAGTCAGATGATAAATTGAGGTAACTACCCTCATCTCCTTTAAGATTGGCCTCCCAAGGATAACATTATAGTTTATATTGTCCTCTATAATAATGAATTCGGTTAACTGTGTAATGCAACAAGGTTTATCACCTAAAGTCACCGGTAAACGAATCTTACCTTTGATGGGAACCTGGTTGCTGGTGAAGCCTTACAAAGTGTCCTTTGTTGGAGTTAGATCCCTATCCAGAAAATGCATCTTCTTGAAAGTTGAGTAGGACAACAAATTCACAGAGCTTCCATTATCCACTAACACTCTATGAACCTCATAAGACCCAAGTCCTGCCTCGATTACAAAAGCATCTATATGTGGGTGGTGTACCCAGGAAGCATCCTCCTCTGTGAAGGTGATATCTGCATCTTCCCCTTCGAACAATTTGGGAGACCTCTGCGATAGAATGCAAACATAAGTCAAAGGACGCTCTTTAGCTTCACAAGTATACCTTTCCATGGCATTTCTGCTGTTTCCTCCAATATGGGGACCTCCAATAATAGTACATATACACCCAGCCTTAGGCGGTCCATCCATTAACACAGGTTCTGTTGCCTTCTCTTCCTATACTTCTTTCCTTCCTAAGCTAGCCATTCTGTTAGCTGTCCTTGCCTGATTAGATTTTCAATTAAATCCCTTAGATGGCGACAGTCTGCGGTATTATGCCCATTGTTGTCATGAAAATCGCAGTATGGACGCTCATTCTTATTCCCTGGAGGACCATTCTTGAAAGGCTTCTTAAACCATGGAGACTTCTCATTTACTGCATATATGTGATCAATTGGAGCTACTAGAGGGGTGAAAGTTTCATACATAGGCCTCTCTCATCGATTATAGGAAGCTGGTAGTGGAACTTGATTCATAGCAGGTCTGGTGGGATTGATAGCTTCAGCTTCCGGCTTCAACTGAGATATGCGACTGACCACCTTTCTATTGTCTTGGTTATTAGGACTCCTGGGCCTTGTTCTCTTTTTTCCTGACCATCCACCTTGCTTCTCAAAATCTGGATCTTTCTTCAAATTAGCTAAAGATTCCTCCACGAGATGAAAAGATTCTGCCTGAGCATAAAAGTCTGCCAACGTCTCAGGTTCCTTCCCTTGCAATGGTTTCCAGAAATCTGAACCTCCCCTGACACCAGCAATTAAGAAGTTCTTCAAAGTTTCCTCAGATGCTTTCCTGACCTTGGGAACCTCTGCATTAAACCTTTTGAAATACTCTGTCAACGTCTCATTAGGTCTCTGCTTGATGTTGGCCAACGTATTGGTAGGATGTGAAAATGCGACAGATGCCCTAAATTGAGTAATAAAGAGCCTTCCCATACTCTCCCAGGAACTAATAGAATCAGCAGGTAACCTCTTAAACCATTGATGAGCACTACCATGCAAAGTTGCTGCCAACAACCTACATCTTGTGGCTTCCTTCACCTGATAAACATCAATCTCTGTATCGAAACGACTCAAGTACTCAATGGGATCAGTGGTTCCATCGAACTTTAACTCATTTGAGGGCCTATAGGATCTGGGCAAAGCTTACTTCTGAACCTTCTTCATAAAAGGAGAAGAAGCTATAGGTTTAGTTTTGAGATGCTTCTCATCCTTGAGTTTAGCCAATATCTTCTTAACATCCTCAACGGTCACCTCTCCAATAGCTTCTGTTTTCATCCTTTTACTCGTTCCTCCATCTTCTTGTGACTCTACAGTACTAGACTCATCAGTAGTTTCCTCTGACTCTGTTTCATCATCTTCAATTATCTCAACAGACGGCTCCTTATCTCTCTTCTTTTTCTGAGAGGAACCTCCTGCTTTAACCTTCTTCTTTCCCTTGGACTCCGTATGAACCTGGGACTGTACCTTCTTGGTAGGAGTTTTATTATTCTCGGGATTCTCTTGTTCTTCATTATCATCATCCTATTTTGGTTCTTCCTCCTCCTCCTCGGCTTCTTCCTCGAGTTCAGGTTCTTTTTCTTCGAAATCCAACTGCTTCGAGGTAACCTTCGATTTCTTATCCTTCTTGGCTTTCTTTTTTCTCCTACTTAATGCCTATTCCAAAGTTGACAATCTTTCTCAAAAAGATTTTAAGACTTCAAGTATATCTGCTGAGGTGACCTTCTTCACCTGACGAGCATGTTCATCATCATTGGGTGTTTTCTCCAAGGAACGGGTTGCTTCGCTATCTGAGTTGCCTGTCATCTTTCCACTCTTAAGATGTTAACTTCCCTCCTTCTAGTGCCAATGTTAATGAGTGGATTTCGTAACAACTTTTGAGATATTTTTTATGAGTTGTAAAGGCTAACGATCAACTGTTCAATGGAAGATCTAGGTTGTGTTTGTGGGTATGATGTAACACCCCCAGATCCGGGGTCAGGGATCTGGTGGTTACGGTGTTACATCCATTCATAATACTTGACTCGAGTCCACAATAAATAAATCACATGCTGTGACCCCACAATAATATCCACTCACACACACAACAGTTATAGTCCCAGAGATGAAATTGAAATAAGTCCATAATATCAGAGTTTACGAATAAAAGTTATTACAAGCCAAATGATATGTTTAAAGGTTTTGTCGTTGATTAACGTTAATGTTACATATAAATAGACTGTTAAACAAAAGCTGCCTATCTATGCTACCTCAACAATGGCAGCAAGGACATCAGCGGGTAGTCCTCGAACGGCGGTAACCTGCTTGCGCAGAGTGCGTCTGACGCGGGCCATCTGTCCTAGCTGTTGTTGTGACATAATATGAACAAAGCAAGGGTGAGCGAAAGCCCACCAACAATAATATAACTGAACAGTGATACATATATACAGCAGTTCAAAATATCCTTTGAAATCATATGCCATGCATTAATGAAGTTATTGCCAGTATAATATAAAGGATGAAGTTACTAGGTAACTCAAAGTATTTGTTTGTAGAAATATCTGCTACATCAAAAGTAAGCGAGATATTCTCATTGTCATTAAAAAGAGGAATTTGCATGAAAAGATTGCAATTCCAGTTATGAACACTTTTCCAGCTCTGCCAACAGCAATCATGTTGCAGGAAATAAATAAGTTTGGATGATGAACCAATGATGGAGTATTCACCGCGCCCACTGTTCCAATCTTGATGATCAGTCGAGATCGTACAGCTCAAATTAGATTTACTACCG
This sequence comes from Saposhnikovia divaricata, assembly GCA_036435485.1. Classification (NCBI taxonomy): domain Eukaryota; kingdom Viridiplantae; phylum Streptophyta; class Magnoliopsida; order Apiales; family Apiaceae; genus Saposhnikovia; species Saposhnikovia divaricata. The sequence continues at coordinate 12,004,588 of JAZHRN010000154.1, read as the reverse complement.
GTAGAAGGAAGAACTGACGGCTTTACTTGTCTACCGCCTTACTAGCTCTCCCCGGCCAACGGTTGGGCCAAAGGGGATGGACCGGCGCTACTCGGCCTCTTACACGACTCCTAGTTCAAATAGAATTCATGATTCTGAATGTAACGTTCGTCCCCCTTTCCCCAAGTATAATACTTGTTGATAAGACTATACAAAGTAGTCGTATCTAGTTGGAAAGGAAAATTCACCAATCACTTCCAAGCTATTGCTTGGTAACGAATATCAACTTGTTCCAACAATCTTACCCCTCAAAAGATGAGAAGGTAAACAACGACTTAATAAGTCAATAGCACCCGAGTTGCGAGTGAAGAGAATACTTTATGACCGGGAAGTCGACAAGATAATTAACATTTTCCAAGTAAGGTTCCCTTATTATTAGGGAGATAGACTCAAAGAAGAATGATGTCTGAGAACCTTTCTTGATATATGATTAATAATAATATGACTCCGAAATATTTTCTGTAATAATCGAAGAAGATAAACCTTATCGAGGTTATTCTAAGTATGGAATAAATATTCAGAGAATATTTATTGAATTAAAATATTTTACAGAATATTTAGGAATATGAAAGAATATCTTTAATCAGAGTATTTCTCAAATAATCCTTGAAGAAATATCGAGAGAATATTTATTGCATAATTAAATATTCAAATGAATATTCAAAATAATATTCATTAATTAATAAGACCTGAAAGGAATATTTAAAATATTTAAAATAATATTCGATGATTAAATAGAACCCTGGATGAATATTCAAAATAATATTCATAATTAATTAGGAATTTAAATGTTTATTGAAAAAGTAATATTCATTTAATGAATAATATTCTAAATGAATATCAAGTAATATTCATTTAGTAATCCAAGTTTTAAAGGAATATTCGAGATAAGACTCGATAAATAAATCAAGCTTCAGATGAACATTAAAATAATATTCATCAGGTAATTACTATCTTAAATGAATATACAAAAGTAATATTCATTTAATGAATAATATTCTAAATGAATATCCAAATAATATTCATTTAGTAGTCCAACCTTTAGAAGAATATTCGAAATAATAATCGATAAATAATTCGACTCTGAATGAATATTAAAAAATATTATTCGTCGAATAGTTACGTTCAAATAATTATTTGAAGTAGGGATCGTTAAATAAATAATCTCGAACGAATATTCAAATAATATTCGTCGCCCGAATAGTGGAAAATATTTACTTAGATATTTCTTTCGAGGTAATCTCGATATGTCAAGAAATATTGACTCCCGGTCTATATTTGATGAATAAGATGGATACGCCCTTCTATGAGGGTCTTACAATAACCGGCTTATAATTGATACGTTAGCTATCTAATTTATAAGCCAATAAACAATCAGGGAACAAGCATAACGATATAACTTGAAAGTAGGCATGCATGTTATGGCATATGTATAACAGAAAACATATATATATATTCAATCACAACAACAGCCTAAAAGAAAGGAATTGAAACTTGCCTGGTAGTCGAGTACGATAAGGGGTAGTGGTAGCGGGTCCCGGGTCAGCTTGGTGATCTATAAATAGCCAAGGCATTCGGGATTAATCACTTAACATCTTAAAAGTTAAGTTATACTTAAATCGAAACACGTTCTCGAGTTATCTCGTTATACCCCTTTTAGTGGATTCCTTTTTATCATTGATCCGACCCGACATTCGTTCGTTAATACGACATGTCACTGTACTTATACTTGGGACATCTTAAGTCATACAAGTTCTAAGGTTGATCATTACGAACCAATATTATACTCCGAGTTTTATCGCCCGTTTTCTAAGTGTTTTACCGAAGTTATAATAGAGTCGTCTTTTAGGGGTTCGTTCGCGTTTAACCTCGACTCGAATATTTTTAATAAATCGAAAAACGATCCTTTTGACATACGGTTTTCTTTCACACCTTCCTTTTTACCTCTAGTATTTATTTACCAGGATTCGTCATGACTTTACATATTTTACGAGGGTTCAATTTCAGTTACGAATTCTCGGTTACGGTTTCGAAATACTTTTAGTAAACCGGCCGTAACTCCTAAACCGTAAGTCCGTTTCACACGTTCCTTATACCAAAACGAAGCTTGGAACATTATCTATCCTATCATGGCAGATTGCAAAGCTAGGCAGTGAGTTACATCTACTGTCCAAGTTGTTTTTCCTAAGGTTAACGAAATTTCGGCATTACGACGGCTATAAATCGAATATCTACCAATTTCAAATCTTCCCATAAACATGGTATCCACTCCAAACAACATATACATGATTTATATACATGAACTGAGGCCAAGCAATGCCTTTCCGTTCATCTAACTATTTTTAACATTTATCCAAGATCCATATATAATCATGCTTATAATCATGCTTTAACCTTAACATACCCATAACTAAGCTATATCTATCACAAACATGCTTAAATCTCAAACAAGGGTTAGGGTTTCAAGAGCTTTATACCTTCCTTAGAGAGTGATATAGCCTTACTAAGCCTTGTATGGTCCTTAGGAGTGATTAAGCTTGCTAGATCAAATATGAAAAATCAAGAAAACAAAGTTAGTTCAAGAAGAACACTATTCATGCTCCTCTTGAATGATTTATTTGAAAATGGAAACCAGTGAATTTGAGCTTGAAATTCCTAGGAGATTAGTTTCTTGAATTATAGGACTCACCTTAAAAATTACAAGATCAAATGATGGTTGGAAGTGGGATTTTAGATTTGGAATTTTGGAAAGGGCCGAATGGAATGCTTCAAGAGAGTGTTGGTGTTTTTGCTTTGTTACTTTGATCAATAATGCATAAAGTGGAGTCTTGAACAATATCTCATCTTATGTTCCACTTTATTAAAGTGATGATGCAAGCAATGATGTGTTTTGTGAGGACAAGTGTCAAGAATTGGATGATTGTAAGCTAACTAGTTGGTTTGTTTTGCTAAGTACTAGTTCATTCCATGACCATGGTAGTTACTCTTGCCCACTTGGTTACTAGATATTTGTTCTAGTAGCTTGCACAAGACTCTTGCTTCCTTTTCTTGTTTCTTTGTTCATTTATTGCTTAATTCGCTAATCGTTCGAGGGAATAATTCAATCGTCTCTAGTTAGGGTTTTACAGGGAATCCTCTTAATATTTCTATAATCATTCTCACTTCTTTTCTATAATCTCGGATTCCAACTTTCTCGAATCTTATTAAATAAGTCCCTAAATCGTTCCGTATCTTGAGAATCTTGGGAAAAATTAAAGTGCCGATTTTCAGAATCCGACAGCTTTTACATACACGCTTTTTCCCTCCGGATCAATAATACGAACTCAGAATTTCGTTCCGGGTACTTCTATATAGCGTCGTCTAATAATATTCTCAATTACACCAAAATCACTATTCATCCTTATTCTTTACTTATTCATCTAGGGTTGTACAATTGTCCGTATTCTCTTTCGATCGTTCCTTAACCTTTTTACGGAACCACTGGATTAATCGTTGTCTATCTAGATGACATGAGAATATTCTCCTGCTTGGAATTGCCATATCTTATTCCCTTAGGAGATAGATTATTCTTACCTATGTTGTCTCCCTTTAGCATTCTTCAAGACATAGAAATAATAAAGTCGAATTCCATTCATTCTTTTAAAACATCAACTATTACATTGTATCCATAGCCACTATTCATTCTTACATCATTAAATAAATAAAAGTTTTAATTCTACCCAAAATTTGGGTTCTTACAATCTCCCCTCCTTAAAAGCATTCCGTCCCGGAATCAGGTAGAAGACAATTGAGTACTCGTGGGTTATTTCACTTTCCAGTTTCCCAGTCAATCCTTAATCAATCCCAATCCTTTTTCAGCACATCTTACTAGTGCTACAATACATTCTTTTATCATTTTTCATTAATCTCTACTACTTTTCGTACAACACACTATTCGGGTTATGCTCTTACCCAGTCATATACTATTTTCCTTATTGGTATCTGCAGTAACATTGGTATCACTATCCCACTGTGAATTTTGAGGTAACCTCACTCGCACTGTGCTTTTCCTGTCGCTTTAATCTTTGCAATCTCGATCAATATAGAGAAGTGGAAAGATTTATTGAGAGATCACTATGATCAATTGAACATTTGTTATATTGCATAGCTAGTATAGAAGGGGGCCAGCCTTTAGTACTTGACAAGCAATTAAACAAGTTAGGGTATTCCACTTAGACTTCTATCACATAGACAGATAGTCACGTAGCAGTACCTCCCCTCCTTAAAGGGTTGTTCTTCTCAATTCATAAAGAAGATGAATAAGAGAGAAGAAAAGAAAAGAGTTCTAAAGGATTATAGAAGGTTTTCATGACTGTAAAATATCATACTCAGAATTTACCTCTGAACTATAGAGGTTCATCAAAGAAGAAATTAATGATAATTATATCCAATACCATTTGATCGCAATCTCATGTGTCAACACATCTTGCTGCTTTGTCCACTATTCTATGGACCTATACTCTGGTTCAACCTTAGCAACGCTCACTCCAGAAAATTCCTTCAACCTTTTAGGTTAAATCTTAGGTTTCTCGCTTGACATCATTGTTACTGACATTCCATGTCACGCTACTAGCTTTTTCATATCTAGAATATTAACACTATCAGGTTGTCATCCCGAGAATTCATCAGAAAACCCATGTATTATTCCATTCATAATATTCCTTGCTTCACATTCCATAGTTGCTTTCCCAGTCTTTTCTTTATCAATCACATCCTTCTTATTATCTGATTCTTATTTACTTCTGTTATTTACTTCCACCTTCATCTCTTTATTGAGGCATCTTTTGCACTTGGCACCTCCTTATTGGTATCCCGTCACATTTACTCTATAATCATCACATTATTTCAAATTTAAAACCTCTGAAATGAATCTAGCCGATTTCTTTAGCTTAGATCCAATATAATCTACTTCTGTCAACTTGTTTCTCATCACTTATTCTTTTCTACCCGCGGTTTTTCACAGGTTGTCTTTCGTAAGTCAGACCAGGTCGTACACCTACCTGCTCGCACTCTTATCATCTGTTGAGCATCTGCATTTTACTGGTGTAGCTTTGCCACATGAAACACGTTACTACCATGCTATAAGCTTTGGGGGTAAAACTTGCTCGAATGTCACCTTCCGAACACTTTTAAACTCTCAGGTGGCCTAATAAGTCTCGGGCTCAACTGCCCTTCTCTCTAAGTCTCATTAATTTTTTCCACGGGAATACATTTAGCATCATGAATCATCAACCTCATATTCTCTATCTTGTTTGCGCAGAAGTACACTAACACAAACTTGCTTGTCATTCATCAACATGCCATTTAGCTTATCAATAGCAGCACTTTCTTTATCTTTACGTTGTCATCTACTTTCTTAGAAGAATCACCATCGCTTGTTGCTTATGTATTGCCTTAATAGCTAACCGTACGGGTTTCAATCATTTAGGGAGACAATGTAATCACTATTCCTTATCCATACGGAACACTTCCTGAACTTGATGTAGATATTACATGAAGTAGATAAAATTGCAGAAGAGTTTCAAGCATCGCAGCTAAGTCAGGTTGATGAAACTATCACTCATGCATCTTCCATAAAAGACTGGAAACGTAATGGTTTACTTCGTCAATTTTTGTATCATGGTCCTGGTTTGCCTCAAAACGGGACCTTCTAAGGTATGTAATATGCTTAAGACCCATCAGGAATCGAATCTTTACTTAAACTACTATTATCGTCGATTCTTGCACAATCATCAGAAGGAATGTAAATTCCTCCATTCCGATATGACCTTCAAGGTCCTTCCAAATATCATTCTGTTTCTTCGGTATGAACATTTGTAATTATTCCTTTATACTTAGACTGTCGGCCACCTCATTGGCCTTTCCTAATAATAATAATTTCTGGTAATCCTTGTTCTCTGGATACATTTCAATTCAATTTTTTTTTTACCTCATTCTCATCACTGTTGGGTGAAAGCATTCTCCCTTAAGCTCTGCTGAAGGAGAAAAATATATCTATCAGTCTTTTTCCATAAGTCATTGCTTCCACCTACCCGTGGGAACTTTATCACGTTTATTCCCAATCCTACTTAGGATACTTCTTTTCTTAGTTCTTTCCTTATCTTAGGATAATCTCAACCTTTATAGGTTCAATCCATACTCCCTCAGGGTTTCATACATGCATCATCTGGTATATTGTTATTGTGTCTTACATTCTCTTCCAAACTTCTAGTTGGAAACTCAGAATATTAGCTTTTCCTTGTAAGGTTTCTTAGGTCGTTCTCATCATTCCTCCTGTATTTTCTAGGTACAGGGTATATCAAAACGTCTTTGATCAATACTCTAATATTTCTATCTCTGTTCTTTCCAGAACTCTTTTTAATAATCTGTACAGGTCATTGTTGCCTTAGCAAATCCAACTCATATCATCTGAATTCACAATGTCTTTATTAGGGTTAGTGCCATCCCTTGTGCATTCCCCAGGGTTTGCCTTACTTTATGGATATCTTATCCTTAATTCAACTGCCAAGGAATTCCTGCATCCTATAATTGGCAATCGAATCATGTATCCTTAATAAGGGTCTCTTTTCAATCATTCTTATTTGATAATCGATCGGTAGCTTACTGCTAATTTCTTCTTTCAGATAGTGGTCAACCTATTTGACCTTCCAAAAGACAACGTATGTCTATCTGCTCTCTTACAGAACTTGGTAATGGTAGCAAGGATGTTCTGAAAGATATTGGTCGAGTTCAACATGAATTTCCTAGTGCTTATCGTTCTTCGCAAAGGTACTTGCCTCAGAGAAAATTCCTACAGCATACTGTTCAATTTCTGACCATTTCTATACTCTCTTCATATACCTTCATTGTTTACTTTCCTCCGTCATAATATATTCATGGTATTCACGATACCCTAACATCATACATCTCAAGTCACTATACTTCCATTTTACTCGTAATCTTGGACAACCATATACACATGAGTCACTTTAGCACGGGTGACCCCATCCCAAAAAGGTCTAGTGAATTCCCAATCAAAACATGGGCTGTTCAACAGAAGATTCCTACGATCTCATTAATGTTTCCTTTATATCAGAAGGCCTTGCAGTCGGTGCTTTCTTAGAAGCAACCCTGCTTTTTCCTTTCATTGCTGGTCTAGTCACTTGATAATCCTTTGTGACTTGGCCTCAACTGGCCACAAAAAATATATATATATGATTTTAGGGGTTGGCTAATAGCATTACTTTTCTAGCAATTGCCGGCATAGTGCCTTCTTTGATACCTTTCTACCTTTCTAAAACTTTACTTCATATAAGTCTTAATCGACTATTCGGCACCGTCTCTGGTCACCTTTCCTCTATTTTTATCTTTTCAACTATTCTTATCACTACCACGTGCCACGAAAGTTTACCATTCCTGGCATAACAGCCTTTTCATTTAAGTCAATCCTGGAATTTCTCAGTCCGGCTGGTTTCTTACTTACATTTCCTGTTTCCGTCCAATCTCACTTCATCATTGTATTTCTACAATCAACGCGATAATCGGGGTCTGTCCACCAACCCATGTAGCGGCTACCTTACCCAATTCACGGGGTTTGCCCCAGTTTCTACTCTCTTCCATGATGTTCTCTGATAATCAGAAAGACAAGGTTTGCCAAAATTCGTTGAAGTTCTTCCCAGAATTAGGGAAATTTTGGTCAATCTATTCACCTACTGGTAACATTAAGGAGACCAATTTCGAAACCTGAAGAATAGTTCTATGAACCTCCTAGTAGGTAGAACCGTAAGCAGTCATAATTAACGAAATAATCGTCATCGGGTTGGAAATTTAACCCCTGGAGAGGAACCAATTATATACATCCCTTAGAAGGGAATTAACAGTTTTAAACTGAAACTTGTCACAACGTCCTGATACCTATACGTCCTGATATTCAATATTACCAAATGTCAGTCTACCTGACTACCAGTCTCAGAAGGAACATTACCGTTGGAGTTGGTTCTTCCACAAAAATTGGCACTACTAAGGCCATCCGAACCTTGTGAACCATGCTGTCCGAATGCATCCGCAAGTACTTTGTCATGCTGCGCAAGCACACATCCTAATCTTTTATGCGAAGCGTCGTTGGAAGCACAAAGTCTCCCTTTTTCCATTAAACAATGCCAACTCTTGGTCATTACCAATTTCATCTTTTAGCTCCAGGAAGATTTTCTCACATTTTTCTCTTTAACTGCTGATCGTATTACTTGATCCGTTATAATTCCGCGTCGGAGTAAACTTAAGGTAACTACTATAATCCATTCAAAAAAAAGAAAGAATTTAATATTCCTCTGAGTCACATGCATCTAACGTTTCTGGTTCATCATTTCACTGAGTTAAATTAACTCTATACTTAGTCTCTGACAATAGTCTCATTACGAGTTCATCTTGACTCACTGGTCTTATCTTCCGGTAGGTTCTGAGATCATTGTCTTGGTTACTACTTCCTTATATAACTTTATCCAATCATGCTGTCACTTCCCAATGTTTTCACTTTCTAACTGATTCATTCATAAAATGGACATTTTCCTGAATAAAACAACTTCATCAACCTCAATTTGGTTCCATAAATTACAACCTATGACATCTGCCTTCTCATGGCGAATTATTACTGACAATATTCATACTTATTCATTTATCAAATGATATGGCACTTACTGCCTCTTCTCAACTATTCCTAGGGACTGCTCCTCGCCTTATATCGATGCCTTTGATAATCATACATCCTTCTAGCACTCTTTTCGTTAATATGAAATTCTCTAATGATTCTCATCTATTCCCGTATAAGATCTCAAGTAATTCTTCCAATCCGTCTTTCTTGCTGGTTCTACCTCCAGTAGTCCAACCACGAATCCAACATGAATCTTCAGTTCTCTTGCTAATAGCTTAGTTCTTTATGCCCACTTTTCTGAGCTCTATACCTTAATCATCTCAGTCTTTCTGGCTACAGCCCTCATTCCTCGAGGGTAAGCTCCTTATCCTAACAAGATTTTCCTTATTTGCTGGAACCTCTTCCGGGTCTCCAGTAGGGTACTATTGAATTTACCCGCTGATCTTCAGCATATAATAAAGCATCATCGCGCTGCTACTCGTATGCCTCAAGGTCTGTTGCCTTACTTGTCGATGCGATATCGAGCTAAGTTACTATCATGATACTTAATAGTTCCCATAAGAGTTTTATAGGTCATCACTACATTAAGTAGTCCGACTATGAACTTGGCAAGAGTTCTTATTATCTTAGTGAATTTATATTTTTAACGTTGCCTCATCTCTGGGGTTTATAACGTACGCTCTGATACCACTTCTGTAACACCCCCAGATCCGGGGTCAGGGATCTGGTGGTTACGGTGTTACATCCATTCATAATACTTGACTTGAGTCCAAAATAAATAAACCACATGCTGTGACCCCACAATAATATCCACTCACACACACAACAGTTATATTCCCAGAGATGAAATTGAAATAAGTCCATAATATCAGAGTTTACGAATAAAAGTTATTACAAGCCAAATGATATGTTTAAAGGTTTTGCCGTTGATTAACGTTAATGTTACATATAAATAGACTGTTAAACAAAAGCTGCCTATCTATGCTACCTCAGCAATAGCAGCAAGGACATCAGCGGGTAGTCCTCGAACGGCGGTAACCTGCTTGCGCCGAGTGCGCCTGACGCGGGCCATCTGTCCTAGCTGTTGTTGTGACATAATATGAACAAAGCAAGGGTGAGCGAAAGCCCACCAACAATAATATAACTGAACAGTGATACATATATACAGCAGTTCAAAATATCCTTTGAAATCATATACCATGCATTAATGAAGTTATTGCCAGTATAATATAAAGGATGAAGTTACTAGGTAACTCAAAGTATTTATTTGTAGAAATATCTGCTACATCAAAAGTAAGCGAGATATTCTCATTGTCATTAAAAAGAGGAACTTGCATGAAAAGATTGCAATTCCAGTTATGAACACTTTTCCAGCTCTGCCAACAGTAATCATGTTGCAGGAAATAAATAAGTTTGGATGATGAACCAATGATGGAGTATTCACCGCGCCCGCTGTTCCAATCTTCATAATCAGTCGAGATCGTACAGCTCAAATTAGATTTACTACCGGTAGAAGGAAGAACTGACGGCTTTACTTGTCTACCGCCTTACTAGCTCTCCCCGGCCAACGGTTGGGCCAAAGGGGATGGACCGGCGCTACTCGGCCTCTTACACGACTCCTAGTTCAAATAGAATTCATGATTCTGAGTGTAACGTTCGTCCCCCTTTCCCCAAGTATAATACTTGTTGATAAGACTCTACAAAGTAGTTGTATCTAGTTGGAAAGGAAAATTCACCAATCACTTCCAAGCTATTGTTTGTTAACGAATATCAACTTGTTCCAACAATCTTACCCCTCGAAAGATGAGAAGGTAAACAACGACTTAATAAGTCAATAGCACCCGAGTTGCGAGTGAAGAGAACACTTTATGACCGGGAAGTCGACAAGATAATTAACATTTTCCAAGTAAGGTTCCCTTATTATTAGGGAGATAGACTCAAAGAAGAATGATGTCTGAGAACCTTTCTTGATATATGATTAATAATAATATGACTCCGAAATATTTTCTGTAATAATCGAAGAAGAAAAACCTTATCGAGATTATTCTAAGTATGGAATAAATATTCAGAGAATATTTATTGAATTAAAATATTTTACAGAATATTTAGGAATATGAAAAAATATCTTTAATCAGAGTATTTCTCAAATAATCCTTGAAGAAATATCGAGAGAATATTTATTGCATAATTAAATATTCAAATGAATATTCAAAATAATATTCATTAATTAATAAGACCTGAAAGGAATATTTAAAATATTTAAAATAATATTCGATGATTAAATAGAACCCTGGATGAATATTCAAAATAATATTCATAATTAATTAGGAATTTAAATGTTTATTGAAAAAGTAATATTCATTTAATGAATAATATTCTAAATGAATATCAAGTAATATTCATTTAGTAATCCAAGCTTTAAAGGAATATTTGAGATAAGACTCGATAAATAAATCAAGCTTCAGATGAACATTAAAATAATATTCATCAGGTAATTACTATCTTAAATGAATATTCAAAAGTAATATTCATTTAATGAATAATATTCTAAATGAATATCCAAATAATATTCATTTAGTAGTCCAACCTTTAGAAGAATATTCGAAATAATAATCGATAAATAATTCGACTCTGAATGAATATTAAAAAATATTATTCGTCGAATAGTTACGTTCAAATAATTATTTGAAGTAGGGATCGTTAAATAAATAATCTCGAACGAATATTCAAATAATATTCGTCGCCCGAATAATGGAAAATATTTACTTAGATATTTTCTTTCGAGGTAATCTCGATATGTCAAGAAATATTTACTCCCGGTCTATATTTGATGAATAAGATGGATACGCCCTTCTATGAGGGTCTTACAATAACCGGCTTATAATTGATACGTTAGCTATCTAATTTATATGCCAATAAACAATCAGGGAACAAGCATAACGATATAACTTGAAAGTAGGCATGCATGCTATGGCATATGTATAACAGAAAACATATATATATATATATATATATATATATATATATATATATATATATATATATATATATATATATATATATTCAATCACAACAACAGCCTAAAAGAAGGGAATTGAAACTTGTCTAGTAGTCGAGTACGATAAGGGGTAGTGGTAGCGGGTCCCTGGTCAGCTTGGTGATCTATAAATAGCCAAGGCCTTCGGGATTAATCACTTAACATCTTAAAAGTTAAGTTATACTTAAATCGAAACACGTTCTCGAGTTATCTCGTTATACCCCTTTTAGTGGATTCCTTTTTATCATTGATCCGACCCGACATTCGTTCGTTAATACGACATGTCACTGTACTTATACTTGGGACATACTTAAGTCATACAAGTTCTAAGGTTGATCATTAAGAACCAATATTATACTCCGAGTTTTATCGCCCGTTTTCTAAGTGTTTTACCGAAGTTATAATAGAGTCGTCTTTTAAGGGTTCGTTCGCGTTTAACCTCGACTCGAATATTTTTAATAAATCGAAAAACGATCCTTTTAACATACGGTTTTCTTTTACACCTTCCTTTTTACCTCTAGTATTTATTTACCAAGATTCGTCATGACTTTACATATTTTACGAGGGTTCAATTTCAGTTACGAATTCTCGGTTACGGTTTCGAAATACTTTTAGTAAACCGGCCGTAACTCCTAAACCGTAAGTCTGTTTCACACGTTTCATATACCAAAACGAAGCTTGGAACATTATCTATCCTATCATGGCAGATTGCAAAGCTAGGCAGTGAGTTACATCTACTGTCCAAGTTGTTTTTCCTAAGGTTAACGAAATTTCGGCATTACGACGGCTTTAAATCGAATATCTACCAATTTCAAATCTTCCCATAAACATGGTATCCACTCCAAACAACATATACATGATTTATATACATGAACTGAGGCCAAGCAATGCATTTCCGTTCATCTAACTATTTTTAACATATACATAATCATGCTTATAATCATGCTTTAACCTTAACATACCCATAACTAAGCTATATCTATCATAAACATGCTTAAATCTCAAACAAGGGTTAGGGTTTCAAGAGCTTTATACCTTCCTTAGAGAGTGATATAGCCTTAATAAGCCTTGTATGGTCCTTAGGAGTGATTAAGCTTGCTAGATCAACCATGAAAAATCAAGAAAACAAAGTTAGTTCAAGAAGAACACTATTCATGCTCCTCTTGAATGATTTATTTGAAAATGGAAACCAGTGAATTTGAGCTTGAAATTCCTAGGAGATTAGTTTCTTGAATTATAGGACTCACCTTAAAAATTACAAGATCAAATGATGGTTGGAAGTGGGATTTTAGATTTGGAATTTTGGAAAGGGCCGAATGGAATGCTTCAAGAGAATGTTGGGTTTTTGCTTTGTTACTTTGATCAATAATGCATAAAGTGGAGTCTTGAACAATATCTCATCTTATGTTCCACTTTATTAAAGTGATGATGCAAGCAATGATGTGTTTTGTGAGGACAAGTGTCAAGAATTGGATGATTGTAAGCTAACTAGTTGGTTTGTTTTGCTAAGTACTAGTTCATTCCATGACCATGCTAGTTACTCTTGCCCACTTGGTTACTAGATATTTGTTCTAGTATCTTGCACAAGACTCTTGCTTCCTCTGCTTGTTTCTTTGTTCGTTTATTGTTTAATTCGCTAATCGTTCGAGGGAATAATTCAATCGTCTCTAGTTATGGTTTTACCAGGAATCCTATTAATATTTCTATAATCATTCTCACTTCTTTTCTATAATCTCGGATTCCAACTTTCTCGAATCTTATTAAATAAGTCCCTATATCGTTCCGTATCTTGAGAATCTTGGGAAAAATTAAAGTGCCGATTTTCAGAATCCGACAGCTTTTACATACATTCTTTTTCCCTTCGGATCAATAATACGAACTCAGAATTTCGTTCCGGGTACTTCTATATAGCGTCGTCTAATAATATTCTCAATTACACCAAAATCACTATTCATCCTTATTCTTTACTTATTCATCTAGGGTTGTACAATTGTCCGTATTCTCTTTCGATCGTTCCTTACCTTTTTACGGAACCACTGGATTAATCGCTATCTATCTGGATGACATGAGAATATTCTCCTGCTTGGAATTGCCATATCTTATTCCCTTAGGAGATAGATTATTCTTACCTATGTTGTCACCCTTTAGCATTCTTCAAGACATAGAAATAATAAAATCGAATTCCATTCATTCTTTTAAAACATCAACTATTACATTGTATCTGTAGCCACTATTCATTCTTACATCATTAAATAAATAAAAGTTTTAATTCTATCCAAAATTTGGGTTCTTACATATGAGCTGAGCTCGAGGGTGTCTCCAATAATCTCAGGTGCCTTTAGAGAGAATTAGAGAGCTAAATTCGTCTTACCCTCAAGGTGCCTACGTATCCTTTATATAGGAATCAAGCTCACGTAGTTCTAATGCTAAGTTGATTCTGCTTGACCAGCTGTATTCGGTTGTCTAGTTCGTGTTGGACTCAGGTTCCTTTAGAGTTTACCATGAACTAGTTGGCTAAGCAGAGTAGAACTCGAGTTCGTACCCTACTATAATTCTCATGTCTATTAGAGGCAATCTAGGATCAACTGCGTCCTAGAAGTACACTCCAATAATAAGTGTATATCTGATCTAGATAGCTTCTAGATCTTTCTGTCGGTTGCTCTTAGGAACCTGGTGCTCAGGAACTTATATCTCAGGAGGCTGTTTCTCAAGAACCTCCTTATTTCGGGACCTGTTGATCAGGAACCTCTGTATATGCATCTGTACCTGCACAAATAACAAACTTGTTAGGCTGGAAAGCCTCTTGATATCTTCACATGCTTCTTGGCTCTCTCTGTGGCTGTTGCTATGCTAACTCGAACTCTTCTTCGAGGAGGAACAGGTCCATTTATAATCTGCTCAGCTTCTAGTTCTTCGGGAACCTCCTGATATCCATGGTTTCTTAATCATTTCTCAGTCTGATGCTCATTCCTTCACATCTGATCTTCATGGCTCGTACTAAATCTATCTTCTTACTTGTATGGATTGGACCCTATGGCTTAATGGGCCTAAATTCAGCCCATGGTAATTTTGGGCACAACAAATATTTATTAAATACACCAGGATGATTTAAAAATCATATTATTTATTTGAAAGTTATTTAAGTCATTAAAAATTATTTTAAATATTTTGATCGTCGGAAAAATTATTTAAAAATAGTATGGGTTCAAATTTATTAATTACTAATAGTCTCCTCATCGAAATGTGTCGCTATCACTCACGAACTTATCAAAACTTGGGAACCCAGGTTTTGGGAGCCATTATTTATGTTTTCTCCCTTCTCTATCTATAAGACAAATAAGAAGTACACCCTACCTAGTAAGGAGGGCTCAGGTTTGACTAAGTACTCAAAAACCCCGACCAACTCCCAAGTTATGTTTTGTAATGAGCTTCCTAAGTAAATGAAATCTGTTGACTAAGGTCAACCCACATGTCAAAGTTACTTCCTCAATTATTTATGAAAGTAAAGCTAATTAAATCTTATCAGGCCTATCAACAATCTCTGTGCTTGATATAGAACTATTACCAAACCTGTCAACAAGCTTTGTGCTTGGGGAACTGGATTAAATTCTGTTCTGATGATGGATAGGATTCTTTAGGGGATTGGAAGAAGAGGGGGCTACGCTCTTGGGCGTAGTCCAAATATTAAGGCCCATATGCGGTCAGGGTGCAACCCGATAAGGGAACGTCGTCTTTCTACTAGTAGAGAAGCAGAGGCACGATACATTGGCTAATCACCAGATATCGTGGAAGAGGCTCCAGCATAATTCCATTCTTCCAATTGGAATTGTACTGCAATATTGTAACGAAAGCCTAGGTGCTGAGTTACCGATAATATTGACAGTGGTTGAATAATGTATTCCCTGAACATAAATTGAACTGTAAGGTGTTTTGACGAAAATGATATATGTATATGTATATATTTTCAAATTTTAGGAATACTTGGAACCTTATCAATGGTTCGATTTGCGTATGTTGGAAAGTAACTATTGTAGCAGTATCTTGAACTGTGTATTTTGAAAAGCTTTCTAAAGGATTAGCAAAACTATAGTGTATACTATTTTGCTACGATATGAAGATCATTATTATGAAATTAATTTGTTTATATGATATCATTTTCTTAAAACTTCATACTGAGTACGAGTATTTATTCAAAACTCGGACATGTATATTGTTGAATTATATTTTGATAACATGAGATATATGCTCATAGATTTGGAAATGATTTTCGAGACAAATCATATTATTTCTTAAAATGGAAAACTTGCTGAGCATTATGTAACTCATTCTTGCTTTATAAAAACCTTTCCGAAAGAGAAGAATTGGGTCGGTTAGCTCCGTACCAGCAGAAGAGAAATAGAGGAATTACCCCTGGGATGATTCAGTTCTGGATAAATACTGCAAGTAAGTCTTATGGGGTTTTCAGCTGTATTAGTAAGACTTGCCTTCAGGTGTGGTTTGTATAAGTGAACTTGTGTATGATTTTGGATTGTACAGTTGAATTGCAATATTTAGTGTTGTATTTGATTATCGTTTCTGAGGCTCTAACTTTTGTGTGTGTGAAAGATTGAGGTCTAGATTGGTGTAGTGTTGAGTTGTAAGATTAATACAGGTACGAGATGATTGGATGGTGACGTGACGACCCAAATTCCTGACCTCGAATTTGGGGGCGTTATAGATGATTATGATGTAATTAGATGCTGGTCATCAAGCATATACGATTTTTCAGATTCATGTAGATTTAATTCGAATTTTTAGATTAAAAGTATGAATTACATGATTTTAGTGATTAATTAAATATGATTTAGTAATTAGCAAAAAAATTAAATGTGATTTAGTGATTTAATTTGATAATGAGATAAATGGCTATTTATTGATATTTGGTTGATAATTTCGGCTGAAGTAGTAGTATAAATGGTATGATTGTGGCTTGTAGGTGGATTTGAAATCCATCGGAATGTCTTGGTTGTGATTTGAGTCGGATATGTTCCGACGGGATAGTTCATTTTACGAAGGAGACTCTGCCCGATTTTCGTGATATTTATAAATCGTAAAGTGTAGTAGTATAGTATAAGTTATTTATAAACCAAGTTGAACTTATGTGTTAAGTGTTTAAGTGACATATATGAGTTGCATGCTCTATGTGCTTATATGACTTTGTTAGACTGTGTTATAAGTATAATCGGTATATGCCATACGTGTTAAGTGTTAACACGTTATAGGATTCGTTGGGTAGAATAGAGTTAGATGATTAAGGGTAAAAGTATACTGAAGTAGTATCTTACCTATATATAGGTACAAGTAGGAGGTCGATAAAAGCCAGTACGCGTGTAAATGGAATCTTAGAAATGAGACGTTATCGAAGTTAACGAGCACGTTGATGTAGAGACTGACAAATTGTGGAGGAAAGACAGAAGTACAGTCAAGTAGAGACCGATGTATAAGGAAGTAAAAACTGACGTAAGGTTGAATAACGGATCGATGTGTTGGAATCGGAACTACGTTTATTAAGGCAAGTGTTTCTATCCCTCATTTATTGTTCAAGTGAAGCATATCTGCTCTTTCTATTTATCATTGTTTCATTCAAATCAATGTACAAGTAATCTTTACCTTTTGGTATCATTCCATTAAGCTATCTTGTGATATGTCTTTTGATATGAATTGACTGCTATGAACCATATCACTACTTTTCTTTAGATCAACAACAAGCTTTGATTCTATGTCTCTTATTTTAAAATTAGACCTTTACTACATCTAGTATCTTATATCTTATGGGCCCAATCGGGCTTTCAAATCTCAAATACGATTTCTAAAACTTATAGCCTGTTTTATAATTTATTGATTGATAACTCTTCTTATAGTTATCAAACCCTGTTTTATTAACTCAAGTATTACTTACTCATGTTTTCTTAACTTCATACTTACTGAGCATTATTTTTAGTAAACCAAATTTTATTGAACACCTATTTTAAAGAACCAGGTTTCTATGAACCATGTTTTAAAAATTATATCTAATTGAACTTGGCTTTTAATGAGCTTTACCTCAACGAACCTTGTTTTAGGAAACTATATGCTACTAAACTCTGTTTTAAAATTCGTAATCAAATAAACCTTGATTTAGAAAAGTGAGACTTATTTAACTATACCCTGTTTAACCACTATTTCATTAATGCAAGACCTTTATCATCATAAACTGATTTATTACCCTGCTTTAATTCTTTAAAGCATATACTCAAGTTTCTTCAATGCAAACTTTGTACAACTAAGATTTTTATGATGATTACACCATTGAATTCTTATCATTTCCAATAAAAATAACTTGTTTTCTTAAAAGTGCCTTGAAGCTACTTAGACTGGGCTGATCTGTTATCAATGAGTTTAATGTACCTCAAAGTAAAGGGTTCAAATGTTATTAAAGCTTTTCTGAGATTCATTTCCATAGGATTTTATTAAATATTCTACAATCGATTATATTCATGTTGATCTAGTAAACCCATGCTTTACCTTGTAATTTCGATTCTTGAAATTCTATATCATATACGCTCTGACCTATAATCTTCTGTCATTGCTCATCAAAGTGATTTAATTACTTAATGCTTTTCAGATTTGAAAGTTCTTATAAGCTTTACTGTTTTCAAAGTTAAGTTTTATAAACTGTTAGGAACTACGTCAAAATGGTTTCTACGGATTCCTTGAAGGAATTTTATGCATAAACGGAAGCGTAAAACATAAATTAGCATATATATCGCATATATATACATACGATTCATGAATAAAAGATGAGATTCGTAATCTAACCTTTAAAAGCGATCCAAGGATGCGTAGAGAGAGGCTCCTAGAAGTTGCTCCTCAGTATGTGAAGCACTCCACATGTATCCACTAAGAGAAAGATTCGTTAATGGAGGAAGGAGAAGGGTTAGAGAGAATTAGGGTTGCCTCTGAAAAACTTATGTAAAAACTACACAAGCTAAAAGGGTTTATAACATTATATTTATAGGGAAATATCTCAACTGATATTTTCCTTATAATTATTAACCCTTTTAATTAATTAATCTCATTAATCAATTAAATTAATAATTAAAACTCTTTTAATCATTAATTCTTTTTCTAAACTCTTTAGAAAATAATTCTCTCACTTGATTTAATTTCTTAAATTAAATCCTTAATTAATAATATTAAGAACTCTTCTTAATTAATTAATAATCAATTATAAAATTGCTAATTAATTATTTATTTCACAAATAAATAATTACTAGCCATTATTAATTAATTCCTCCACCAATAAATTAGTCTCTTTTATTGTGTGACCCTGTAGGTTCAATATTAAGCCGGTAGTAGAAATAAATAATAATAAAACTATTTTATTATTAGTTATATGAATTCTTCTAATTCATTAAATATAATTAATTAAATAATTAATCATATTTATTCTACATCGTGAGGGATACTTAGAATACCTAGAACCTAGTCAGTGAATAGTTATATGATCATAATATGATCATATTTATTCTACATCCGGATAATATGAATTCACTGCTTAGAATACCTAGAACCTAGTCAGTTAATAGTTACCGTACAATTTAATTCCTTCCACCCTACAATATCCCGATTAAATACAAGGCATAGAGCTCGTGTCAAACCTATCAAATTTAATCATATGATTCCTTATTCATAATGCATAGTTCATGTTAATGCAAATTAGAAACTCTTTCTAATTTCATTCACTCTGGCCAGAGATTCCGGAACTAGCATAATAAGAATAGCATAGGATATTCTCTTCCTTTACTGGAAGGGGTAGATCTTTTATGGACCGTTAACTATCTCCATACACAAATCCCTATGCCCAGAATAGATCTAATGGGTGTCCTTGAGACTAAGGACTAAACCAAAGCATAGTTCATTATATACAAGATTACTCTAACGATCTCAAGTCTAAGGACACTTGTACAACTATCACTAAGTGAACAACTACGGACACGTGAGTAAACTCCATTAGTTGCTCCACTGATCGAGTCATGTTCAGTGAACTTATTCCTTAATAAGCACCTACATACTAGCTATAGTGTCACCACACAAATGCCTATGAGAACAGGCATCCTTCCTAGGAAGCTGGCATAGTATGTACTGATCTTTACGGATCAACTAACTTCCAATAAGTTATCCTATGATCAGGAACAGTTTTAAGTCTAGTGTTATCATCTTCTAGATCTCACTATTATAATCTCATTATAATTCTAGAAGCTTTACTCTAAACTATGGAACATCTGATTTAATACACTTTAAATAGATAAAGCCCATATAAGGACAAATATGTCTTTCACTAATATTCATAAAACCTATTAAGATTACAAGAAAGTTTATCCTAACTCATCATCCATGATTGGATTTAGGACACTTCTCTTTCATTCCAAACGATTGGAGAGGCGTGAGCGAACGGGTAATGCCGGTTCCACCTGTTTGAGTATATTATGGTGTAGTTCTGGTCTGTCCAGTCCAACACCCTTATAGGCCAATGTGTTGCCTCTTGGGAATCCAAGCTATCCTAATGAAAGGATTAATGTCCAGAGGGACTTTGTGTCCGTTATGGGGACTTTATGGGCTGATCACCCGTATTGTCTGTTGTGAAGTAAAACCTCCAATCGATTTTTAAAGTGCTTTATTTATAAATGATGTGAAATGAAATTGGTTTACCATGTGAAATATTAAATTCTTTTCAAAGGTTTTATGAAAGAAATGTTTTAATGAAAAGTTTAATCCTATAATGGAAGTTGGATTACTCCCTTCAGTTAAATTGATCATTGATATTGTTCATCAATGAATTATCAAGATATAGTTGTTTCACTACACTATTAACTTGATGAGCATTGTTGTCTCATTCTTGCTTTATTTTCCCTCCCATTTCAGTTAGGGTTAAGGATTGACTACCTACGAATGACAAGTTGAATGAGAGCGACGAGGTGTTTTCTAAAGAATAGATTTCAGAGTCAGCATGGACACATGCAGTAATGGATTGCGCTTCAGATAAGAAGGTATAGTAGTTATAATAGTTGTTGTAATTTAGATTCTTGTTTCATACTATAACCTGAGATCGATCCTTGTTGAGGGGTCGTCTGTATAATTAAGTTATACTTAATTGTATTGGTCGTGGCACCAAATCCTGACCCCGGATTTGGGGGCGTCACATTAGAAGCAGCTACGGCGGCACAAGCAAGAGATCAGATAAGAGTTAGGGTTTTGTTTATTTATTGTCCGCTAGAATAAAGACTGTCTTTGAAATTAAAACGAACATGTGGTTTTTTAGAAGACTGTTTTAATAACACACTAATTCTCAAATTTTATAATTTAAGGTAAATAAATAATATTAAAAAAGAATATCATTTCATTCGCTTGATTTTTTTTATTTTTTTTGGTATTGTAACTTTTTAATAAAATATTTTTACTTAAATAATTATTTTATAAATAAACATTTTATATGTTGATTTATTAGGTTACAAAGTTTTCAAGTCATATAAGATTTTATTGTAAGTTCGATGTCAAAAATATAAGTTCAAGCATATCCTTATGTTATATATCTAAAATGCTTATAAAGTAATTTAGCAAAAAAAAAAATTGCTTATAGAGTCATGTAATACAGAACAAATTCATTAATGTATTATCGATAATTAAGTACTTAATTTTATATATTATACTAGAGTTTTACCTGTGCTACGCACTGAACGATAATATTTATTAAATAATTAATTTAAACCTGTTATTTTAATTATTATTTAGAAACAATGATAATTAATTAGAAAGTAACTAATTTAAGTACAAAATTATCATATCATTCACATCACCCACTGAAACGTTCTAAGCCCCTCTTTATTGCGTTTCATTAATTTTGTTTTTTATTTCATTTCTCTCATTTTTGAGAATCTTTCTATGAAGTTCATAAGTTTTTTTAAGTTTTATTCTTTTAGAAATTTGGTATATTTAAATGTGCAATATTATGGGTATCTATAATTTTTATTGTATTAATTCATTCAAACAAATTGTATGGTCCCGATCAATTTTTCGAATACATATTAAAAATTCACAAACACTTATTTCTCATGACCAATATAAATCATTATGAGAAAGGATCTATATTGTGCGAGATCCATTAATTAAACGTAGAATTAATAAAGAAAATTTTCATTTAATCTAGTTTCCTATGTGTTCGTTCAATATCATTTTTACAAATTGTATGTTCTTTTATTAGTGAACTGATTTGCTATAGAAAAATAAACATTATTAATCAACCAAACATATCCAATATTTTCTGTTCTTAGAGTAAGATATGACTGTTAGAGTTTATGGTGATTGCCCTCGATCAACTTGTTTTTATTGACAACTTAAAATGTGTATATTTATTTTGGGAATTTGTATGTTAAATTTTTTATTCATTTTTATTAGAATACGGTATATTAAATATTAGTTTTCTTTTACCCAAAAATAGGGATGGCAAATTAATTCAATTTAAAACCCAAATTTTTGGATATACCGAACCTGAATTTTTGGATTATTTAAATTTTAAACCCGAAATAGTTTCGATTTAGATTTGGATTTCAATTGTACCAAACCGATATCCGATCCGAAAGCTGAAACTCAATCCATTATCGAAACCCGATACATAAATAATGTAATATCATAAGTTGAAATTAGTATATGTAATATTTTAGATATAAGACATATAATCTATTTGTTTTTATTAAAATATTTCATTAGAAATAGTCATTATAAATTTAGTAATTAGAACTTCATTTTCTCAATCTCAAGTTTCATTAATTTAGTAATTTATTATTTTATAAATATAATAAATATTGTTTGCGTGTAGCAATTTTTTAATTTGACTACATTATTACTAATTTTGGATACACGAAAAAATTAGATCTAATCCTAAACCCTACGGATTTGGTTTTGGATATTAAGTTTTGGATTTGAACATATTTCTAAAATCCAAAAATATTTGGATTTGGGTTTGGATTTTACAAAACTTGAACTGAACCCAACCAGTTATCATCCCTACGCGTAAATTAAGATATTTCAAATGAGTATCACCTATCTTTTTTCTATTTGACTATAATGTTAAAATATAAAACTGTACATGAAATAAAAATCAAATGTGTAATATATAAAACATAATCACACTATTTTACATGTGTCCTTGCAATTTAATTATCGTGTTGAAAAACATGAAATTCTTTTTTCTTTAACTGCAGTGAATATATATGTTAGAAGAAAGCCTTATGTGTAGGCTTGACAAACCGTTTGTGTTATGTATATTTATTATTGACGTGTGTCTTTGGGGCCTTGTATGAAAATGACATGAAATTTTTTTGTGTACCCAAAATTCAAACAGAAAATGCTACTAAACTGCACAAATTCTTTTTTTGTACACGAGACGAAAATAATATGCGAAAAGAAAAAAATATGACAATCACATATAATGTTACTTTCTATATAACTGAAAACAACATTGAGATGCTACAAACAAAATTAAGAGTAGAGTATATAAAATGAAGCCCTTTTTTATTTTGTGTTAGGTCCAATATTTTTGTAGAAAGTGGGGTTGAATACAAACAGTACTGTATTATCGAAATTTGTTCGGATAGATTTTATATTTAATCAAATAACAAATTTTGATGCGGAAATTAAAAGAAACAAAATTCAAGTTAAATATAACTATATTAAACTTGAGAGGTTATTACAATTTCAGTACAGAATTAATATCAAGTTAATAAAAACAAATTAGAAAATTCGACATGAACCTTTCTAGATTTGTTAATAAAAATTGAGATATAGATTAGGAGTAAAAACTCGCTAATAGTACAAGAAATACAAATGATCAAGTTCTATCGGATCAAATATTACAAAGGCTAAAAACTTGATTTACTATGAATTTTCTTTTCTCTTGCAGTTGCTGTTCTTTTTTAAAGAAATGAGCTACTGGGTGTGTTCTGTATTTGGTGGATATTATGTTCTGTGTCTGTGTTGAGCCACCAGCTTTTGATTTATACTAAGTCAAACAAAGCTCCTGCCCTTTTCTTTTTCTTTTACTCATCAATTAAGCCTAGTAAGAGTTAGAATTTGGCTTGGCAAGACTTGGGTTATGTTCGGTAAGAGTCAGAAAAGGCCTTGTAAGTAGGGCTGCACATATTTGGGCCAACCCGAAATAACCAACCCAACCCTTGTATGGGCCGATTGAACCAAACCATCCAAAACCGAACTCTGAATGGGTCAATTTTCTATTGGGCCGAATATATTGGGTTGGGTTAGAGTTTAACTATTTAAAACCCTAAACCAACCCAACCCAGACCGATGAATGTTATAGGCCCAGCCCATTTATATCATACCTAGTCTCCATTAGTCCATTCGACTACTCCAGTCCAGAGTCCAAACTTCAGTACTAACACCCTAACACAGATACATAATTACATATCATTTGTATAACAACTTATAACCTAGTTTGAGCAGCCGCGATACTCAAACAATCAAACTTCTATCACTCAAAGTCTCAAACATCGCAGTTCGCTTAATCTATTGTGAGTTTAATCTATTCTTCACTTAATCTCTCCATCTATTGTATTGTATTCGTTCAATTTTATGGATTTATTACTATCTCTGTATCTCAGTATCTTACTATCTTAGTATGCACTCAAAGTTAATTGAAGGGCAGTCATGGCGGAATAAATCCCAATATGTATTTGGATGAAACTCATTCTTATGAGTTCCTTGAAGTAGAAGGTAATACTGTAACACATAGTAAGCTCATTTTATTAAATATTAAGTGTTTACTCTCTTAATGATTTTATTTTATACTCTTCTTGCAATAGATTTTATATATGTTTAAATATATGCTTTATCAGTTTTTTTATTGACTATTGTAGATGCTAAGGACAAAATGAAGGGTGCATCAACTGACAAGGCCAAAACCAAGACAATCAGTGTCATTGATGATTAATTTTCCACTAGTTTAATGCTTTTGTTTGAAGCTATAAAAGACTTTTATGTAGTTTCCACTGTGAAACATGGATGCTTGTAATATTTTGGATGACTGTAATATTTTACTTTATGACTTGATTTCCTGTTTTCAGTTTTTAATATTTGGAACTGAAGATGATTTTAACAGGTTATTCTTTTTGGTTGACCCGATCAACCCAACCCGTTCCGACCCAACCCATCATATAATTGGTAGTGTTGGGTTGTATAATTTTTTCAGGATTAATGGGTTAAAATTTTGTAGGCCGAAGTAATTGGGTTGGGTCACTAAAATGATTATAACCTGGCCAACCCAGCCCATGTGCAGCCCTACTTGTAAGAATCACAATTAAACGACTCGGTAAGAGTCAGAAAGTGAGTGAGAGTATGCAGTTTATTTGTATAACAAATGCTGAAATAGCCAGCTGATGAAGGCCAGTCGCAGGAGGAGTGTGTGAAGGACAAAAACTCGCTGTTTTGCTGGATGGTCTCGGTGCGTGGGAGACACGCGCTTGTAGGCGCGTCAGGGATCTGACCGACAGCTCCTGTACCACACTTTATCACCTGCCTAAGAGCATCTCCAACCATTACCATCTGTTAGCTAAAAAGTCTAGGTGTCACTTTGAATACATATTAGGTAAAAAATATAGCCCTCCAACCATTAGACCTGTTAGCAATAATTATAGATATCATCCATCTCGTCTTCTATATTTGTTGAGTTGTAGTCATTAGCTAAAACATCCATGTCAGCTTTATGCCATATTTAAACTATGCCTACACATTAATACATACCATTTAAATCAATTCTTATCCATCCATTACACATATATATCCTATTTTTGAATTATAGCTAACCATTATAGATAATACCATTGGAGCACAATCCCTTATAGATTCAACAAACAATTATTATATATTTATTTAGCTAACCATTATAGCTACTACCGTTGAAGATGCTCTAACTTGTTTCTTTGTCAATTCTTTTTCATTTCCTTTGTTTTTCAGCTGACTTCATTTTCAAATGCATCTTGTAATTCACTTCATTCGTTTGCTATCAAATAAACTCAGCCGAATTCCTTTAGGCTTGTTAAATTAATTCGGCCCACCAAATACTACTCAGCCCATCAAAATTAGAATAAGCTCCAGCCCAAATCATGTTCTACTAGCCTACTTCTTTTTGTTTTTTTTTCATCTAATTAATTTAAACAATTAAGATTAAATCATTAATTCAAAGTAATTAATATAATAATTAATTTAATAAATAAATTAATTCAGAATGAATTAATTTATTAATTAAATCAATTACATAATTATATCGATTAAATGAGAATTAATATTTATCATATGACAGCCCAATCTTTTTCTCGAACCACTGAAAGTAATAAAGAAGTACCACTGAATATTCTGTTGACGCTCCATGCACGGTTTGGTTCATGAGCGACTAACTCCAATGACTTTTCTTTATCTTTGACTCTAAGATGTGGTTCCTTTTCTTATCTTCTCTCTCTCTCTCTCTCTAATTCTTCTGTACTGACTCTATCACCTTTGAAATCTCTGTCACTTTAAACGAATCCACTTCTTAACGAATACTTCACTGAGGCTTGATCAGATAACTGAACTTCTTTCAATGTTGTAATTCCTCAAGTTTGTAGATTGACTTTTATCTTTTTCTTCTGACAGATAATATAATCTGAGATTCCTGTGACAGTCTATATACTATTTACTATTACGATCTTGTTTAAGTTGAGTTGTATCCTCGTAATACAAATAGGCTACATCATATGCCTTTCATTTTGTTTATTGTTAATAAATAGGGTTTTTTTAAAAAATACTCATCTTACAGAAACTTTTGTCAAAAATACGGTTGCAACTTGGTTTGCAACCCTTGCAACCCCAAATGCAACATTTGCAACCTGGTTTGCAACCCCAAATGAAACATTTGAAACCTCATCTACAACCTTCAGTAGTATTTTTGAAAATATTTTCAAAAAATTGGTTATTTTTGTGAATATCCATAATAAATATTTATGTTTGTTTAGAATCTATCTACCAAGTTATTAATTTTTTTTTTACCTATATTTACGGTTTTGTTGATATTAAAAAATAAATATTATCAACCAACTAAGCAAATTTGATATGTCTGCTCTTAGATTAGGATATGGGAATTGAATTTACTATTACTTTTATTCAAGAATACAAAATTAAAAATGACACCTTTTTTAGTAGAAATATATAATTTTATATGTATCGACCTATCTAGTTATCAATAATAGTGATTTTTATAACAAAAGGTCGTAGCGGTCCCTCGCTCTCATCCTCTCCTATAAATACTAAAGCTTGGGCTAACATCAACGTTTTGGTAGAAGATAAACCTTCTTTTTATTGTTTTAATTGATTTTACTTTGTTTTTCAATAAATATCTCTTTTTTATTGAGTCTAGTACCCCGTTCGTGGGTTTTATCTACTTATATATTGGATTTTGTACTTCTCCTTGTGAGTGATAACTACCGTTTTTTCCTTGATTTTACTTTGTTTTTAAATAAATTTATCTCTTTATTGAAAGTCTAGTACCCCATTAGTGAATTTTATCTACCCATATTGGGTTCCTTTCTTTCTCTTTGCGAGAATAGATTCTATTATTCTGGCATCCGAGATCTTTGATCTACATGATTTTATTAAATTGATTCATTGATTTGGATAGTATATAATCGCAGTAATGGTTGGTTGTTTGAATACGTTCCAACAAATCCAATATATATTTTCCCCAAAATTACAATGAATTGTTGGATTATCTCGCCAAGAAAGCTATATATTTAGTGATGTAAGTGAGAGATTTACCACAATTTAAGATCCGATCAACGATCGTAGTTTGAATGAAGGAAACCTTGATATGATCTATTTTAATATGTGTTTGTCCGATCTTGATTATTTTTGTAGATGTTGTATGACCTTTTATTGATGAATTAATTATCTATAAGAATTGCGATTTATAAAAAAATTTGAAATTTTATTTATTTTTGTAGATTTATATGCCCTTTTATTGATAAATTAATTATTTTTATAAAAAATATTGAATTATAATTTTTTTGCGGTGAGTTGACCAATTTGCTATGAAAATATTCACATACAATATTTTCATGACTCTACAATAAATTTAATTTTTTGATTGATAATTTATACACTAAATAATGTTTAATACTATTTAAGAGTATGTTTATATTTTGAATAATTCATATATATTGTCAGGTCAATTTGTTTGTCCCGTTATTTATTGCATAACTAAAAAATGCGTATAAGTAAAATATTAAAGATAATTGGTTTAAAATTCATTTTAGTATTTTGTAAGAACCCAAATTTTCGGTAGAATTAAAACTTTTATTATTAAGAATAGGTATATACGTGAATAGTGTTGTCATACGTGAATAGTAATTTGGTGGATGAATAATAATTTTGAGGATTAGGAAAAGTTTTCATGTCACCTATGTACGAGACGTAGAATGGATATTCCGAAGTCGTACTAGTGACCCATGGAGTAAATAAGTGTATGTAAAGACGATCGGAATTCAGAGAATCCAAACTTTATTTTATTCCAATTTTGACAGAGGAGTCAGGGATATAATAATTGGATTATTAATTGAGGATATTGGATATGAGAAGTCCAAGGAGGGATATATATTATGAGAGGAAAATGGGATTGAGGATGAAACCCTAGAGGTGAGGAATAGAGAATACTTGAGAAAATCGGGAGGACGTTTCCAGAGATAAAGAGAGAATAAACAAGGAATGTTGGATTTAATATTGGATTATAGATTGAACACATGACAAGATTAAATACCATGCAAGATTATTAAGTGCAACAAATCAATAGAAGTAGTGTGAAACCAAACAAGATGCAAGTGGATTAAGAATAGTACAAGGTGAGGTGTTCTTGTTAAAACCATGCAAATAAAACACCTAAACTCTCCCATTACTTGACACTTGTGTGGAAGGAGAATATGAAGAGTAGCACAGCTGATATACATTACTTACAAGCCTAATAATTCATTTCTAACACCAAAAATATCAACCAAGCAAGCCAAACACTTTTCTCTCTTTCCTTCCCCATTTTCCAGCAGATAAGATTTTTCAGAGCAGGGATCTTTCCGATTTTTTTTCACCCAGTTCTACTCATTTAAAAATTATGAAAAATTTCACGAAGCTTCTGCACATCAAGATGAAGTTGTGGATTTAATTTCATAATTTTTGAAGATCGTTTGAGTGGTCAAATAAATTCGAGAAAATCGCTCTGTTTTTCCCCTTGAAGAACCCACTTCGAATTTTTGAAGTTTTGAGATTTCAAAATCCAACTTCCAACCATCATTTGATCTTGAAACTTTTATGGTAAGTCCTATATTTCATATAAATGATCTCCTAAGAGTTTTAGCTTCAAACTCCTTTGTTTCCATTTTCAAATAAATCCTCAAAGTGGAGGGTGAATAGTAACCTTCATAAACTAATCTTGATTTCTTTGATTTCTTTGGTTGATTTAGCAAGCTTAAGACTACCCAAGGCTATTATAAGGTGTACAGAGCTTTGTTAGTGTTGTGAGAGTATCAAGAAAGGTATAAACCTCAACTTTACCTTTTATATATATGAGTTTTGGTGAAGTTTTGATGCTAGTGTAAAGATTAGTTCATGTTAAGAATTTATATGATTGTTTAGCTTTGTCTTGAGGTGTATATGTTGAGTGGTGGTCATTGGACCTTACCACTGCCCTTAGAGGCCTAGTATGAGTGTTGGTGTGTAATATTAGAGTTTGGGTTGCCTTGTATGACTTGATTGAGGAGTTACAAAAATGGTAATGTTCGATTTAGAGCCGTTATAATGCCCAAATTTCTTGAACAATGTTGACAGTAGCTACCCGAGTCCTTAAACATGTTTAAATTGCAACCACTGACCATATTGGGTAGGTTTTGGATTCTAGTTTATGTGGCCGCAAGAATCGTGTCAAAAGAGTTTACGGTTTGTGAGTAATGACCGTTTTAGTGAAAGCGATTCGAGAAACCATGTCGCAGAAATGTATCAACTTTGAGGTTAAGTTTGAGACCCTTAAAAAATTGAATTAGAGTATGATATTTTGAGGATAAATACTAAGGTCAGTTAGAAAGGTTTGTACGAAGGTTTCGAGTTAAAAAGATTATTTTTCGATTTTATAAAAAGGGCGTAAGCCGAGATTGCGCAAGTGGAAAACCCCTTAGAAAGACCATAAGACTCACTGCATAGCCACTGCCCTGTTTTGAAAATTCCGAAAAATGAGCCTTCTGACCAGAGCCAAGTTTTGAGTTAGTTACCTTCTAGACATTCCCTAGATCGTGTACGCGAAAACGGTGCGTCATTTGGGTTAACGGTTATCGAGTTATGAACATTTTAGTGAAAGAGGTGCAAATAGTAAAACCCGTAGTTGACTGAACTTCAAAAATACAATTCCCCTGCCTAGACCCGTAGATTTGAATCGAAACTTTTATGATAAATATTACAAATACCAAAGGTGATTTTAGAGGTGGTTTCGTATTTAAATACATTCCCGGTGATTTATTAAAAGTGTTGGAGTGCGAGTCACGGAATAGTGAATCTCAGGAAAGTCAACTCTAGAGGTGCTACTTGACCATCCGCTTTGGCTGAGTTAAAAGAGGAATTTCGAGTCGACTAAAACATGAAACTTGTTAAGAATTATCAAGGCAACATATTGGTGTAAAGAACGAGGTTAAAAATGGTTAAGTATAACATGGACTTAGACGAGTCTAGAGGGACCCCTTAGTGCTTTGTTTTGATTGACTTAAGTGTCTAAGTGTTGGACTATTATTGGATTGTATAGGGGATTAATAGCATGTTTTCTTGACTTTATTTAGATTGTCGGACCCCGCTACCAGCCGTTACTGCATCAGGAGTACCAGGCAAGTATACTAACTCTTACTCTATCATTCAGAGTAGAGATGTTTTGTGTTATAAAATGTTCGTAATGGTAGTTATATGTGAATTATTATATTGAGGAGATAAGGGAAGTATGGTTAGGAGTAACTTACGTTTCCCTTTAGATGATGTAACATGAGGATTAAATAGTGAATACGAAGTAGTGAGGAGTTGGATTTTCTTCAAAAACCCGGACAAAGATTTTAAAGAATTTCGCAATAATGAACCTAAAGGAAACATCACCAATAATCTAGCGTTTATTAATCAAGTAGATACTTGGGTAGCATTTACTGATTAAATGAACCTTATTCGTCTAATTAGATTTATTTAATTAGAAGAATATTATTTTCAAAAAAATGTTTTCTTAAAACAACTTTGTCCGGAGAAATATCAATGTTGATTTACAAATTATTCTATCGAGGTGATTACTTTTAGAGATGTTTTCTTCTTGCAATATATATATATATATATTATTTTTGAGCTGTTACTTGAATAATATTATTATGCTAGATGTTCTATTTTAGTTCATGAGATGGTCCGTATTGTGGGACATTTATCGAGTTACTTCATTCGTACTCGAAGAGGAGATAATAAAGGCGTATTAATAATATCTTCATACTATATATTTACTGTTATTTAAGGGTGGAGTTATGTATATATTTATATATACTGACATGGGTCCTTCATTCTGGATTCATAGTCAGAACAATCTTTCATAAATATTTTCCTCCACTCATTCGGAAGGAGAACCAAATTATTGGAGGTGTATATCGTTCATTGTTTCTGAACGATATTGGAGTATTAATTCGTTTCAAAATAAATAAAGGTGCACGTGTTATTTCACCGTGACGCCTAAGCTATTTGTTGTTAAAGGTGATCGAAGATTCCAACACCTAATATCCTGGACTGAAAGTGCGTAAGAGACCGGGACAGGGCCGGCTCAGCACATAAATCGATGAAAGTGCGTACGAGACCGGGACAGGGCCGGCTCGGCACATAAATTGATGAAAGTGACCGGAGTAACGCACCGGCCCAACTAAGGGTGAGGGTCCGAGTCTGTCGACTCATCCTTATGAGGAATATTATTGGATGGTTCGAGACGTCGACTGTCCTTTCTATCGATAGAAAAATTGAGATGTGACAATGGATTGATCATCCATTACTTGATGCAGCGTTCGAGGAAAAGTCCAATCATTGATTCTCTAGCTATTAACCGATGCCTTTGTGGTTCGGATTAACTAGGGTATCGATCTGAGAAATTATTATATTATATTATTATATTGAGGAGTTTGAGCAATTATCATGTTACCGTTGAGTAATATGGAGAAGTTATTGAGATGTATTTATTCCATCATTTGGGTATTAAAATTTCGAGATAAATCTCTTTTCAAAATAAATATATATCCGTATGAGGGGAAAAGTTCTTGTAGAGCGGTTTAGTAATATTTTGTGTGAATTGTTGGGAATAGGGGATAGTTATAACCTTGCTGGGCATTCTTTGTCTCATTCTTGTTATTTTATATATTGTTAAGCAGCGGCATCCAGGGCTAACTCAAGTATGGCCAATCGAGGCAAGGGGAAAGCGACGAACTACTGATTCAGCGCGGTGGCCTTGTAGTATCTAAGTAAGGTGGAAGCTGAAGAGTAGTGGTTTAGTATTTTGTTATCTAGTATTTTGGAATTGTAATAACATTCAGAAATTCTAGTAGATGAACTCGTGTTGTATTAACCTTTGATTTATGGAATGCTTGTTCTAAGACTATAACCCGTGGAGTAATTGTGGAGTCTATTAAGAATATTGTTGTAGATTATATTATGAGCAGGTGATTGTATATTCCGCAAGAGGTGTGACAACCTAGATTCCGGTAGGGAATTTGGGGGTGTTACAGTAATGGTATCAGAGCGATAGGTTATAAACCTTAGAACAAGAGTTTTAGAAACCGAGAGACCGAGATGGAAGTTCGGTAGTAGAACCTTAAGGGGTAGTTAGGGTAGTGGCATGATGGCCCAGACCAGTAGTAGAATCAGTTGGGACGAGAAAAATGTGTATCCATGATTATTGAAGGAGTTAAAAGTTATATGGATCCGTAGATATATATATGTGTAGTTGCAAATGCATTTATATATATTTATGTGCATGTGTATATACTGTTTGCTTCGTAAATAAGTGTTTCATGAGTATGTAGTTTCATCGAACCGACTGATTTATTAAGTTTTCTTTTATTATAGGAGAATGCCGCCTAGAAGGAACGCGAGGGCTAACCCTGATGAAGAATCAATTGGAGGTGGAGGAAATACAGGAGGAGATAACAACCAAGGAGATAACCAGAATAACAACCAGAACCAGCAAGGAATGAACCAACTTTTGGATTTGTTGAGGCAAACCCTAGACCGTGGCCACCAGGATCCTAGACCTAATGTAGGGAACCAGACTGCAGCAGCTTTCAAGGCTTTTAAGTCAATCCAACCACCTGAGTTTAAGGGGTTCGGTGAACCAGTAGAGGCGAGGTCATGGCTGAAAGAGATGGAGAAATCCTTTAAGATTATAGGAGTGGAAGATGCGCAGAAGACGATCTTTGCCACCTATTTGCTGAAAGAGGAGGCAAATTATTGGTGGGAGTCTAAGGAAGCAATGGAACCTGAAGGGGTAGTAACCTGGGCGAGATTCACTGAGTTGTTTTTGGAGAAGTACTTTCCTGAGCATATGGAGGGCAGGATGGAGATAAAGTTTTTGGAGCTGAAACAGAATAATAAGACAGTAGCTGAGTATGAGAAGGAGTTTACGGAGCTAGCTAGGTTTGTACCACATTTCGTGGATACCGACAAGAAGAAGGCGAGGAGGTTTCAGCATGGGTTGAAACCGTGGATACAAACTAGAGTAGCTGTTTTTGAGCTTACTGAGTATGTTAAGGTGGTGAACAAGGCAGAAGTGGTAGAAGCAGGGAGTAATTTTGATCCCAAGGAGAATGAAGGGAAGAAGAGAAAAGCGGAGAGTTGGGGAGGAAGTCAGGCCAGTGGAGCATTTCAGAACCAGTATGGTAGGAGGTCTGGATTTAAGGCTGGGAGGTCCGGGGGGTTTAACCCAGCAGAAAGTATGGCTAGTGTACAAGTGGGACAACAAGGAAATGGGAGCCAGTTTAGGCAGTCAGGACCACCGCTGCCGGACTGTGAGGTGTGTGGAAAGAAGCATCTGGGAGTTTGCAACCAAGTTAAGTGTTATAACTGTGGTCAGGAGGGGCATCAGAAGATGAATTGTCCCAGGAGGGGAGTGGTTTGCTTCAAATGTGGAAAGGAGGGCCACATCTCTAGAGATTGTAGAGTGTCGACAGCGGGACCCGCGACATCGCGACAAAGCAGTGGAGTTAATAGCAACCGACAAACCGCTAGAGTTTTTAATATGACATTGGCCGATGGCTTAAAGGAGAGGAACGAGGCGCCAGGTACACAGTTTCTTAAATTTTGGGAATGCATAGATTAATGATGAGTTAGTGTAAAAATAGAGGCATGTTAAGGAATAAGAGGGTTATCGGAGATGGAATAGCGTTATAATATGAGAATGTATAACTGGAAGTAGAAAGCATAGTACGGGTAAGGCGAATATATTGACTAGTAGAGTACGAGACAATTAACCTTAGTTGTTACCTGCGTTGATTCCGAGGACGGAATCCTTTTAAGGAGGGAAGATTGTAAGAACCCAAATTTTCGGTAGAATTAAAACTTTTATTATTAAGAATAGGTATATACGTGAATAGTGTTGTCATACGTGAATAGTAATTTGGTGGATGAATAATAATTTTGAGGATTAGGAAAAGTTTTCATGTCACCTATGTACGAGACGTAGAATGGATATTCCGAAGTCGTACTAGTGACCCATGGAGTAAATAAGTGTATGTAAAGACGATCGGAATTCAGAGAATCCAAACTTTATTTTATTCCAATTTTGACAGAGGAGTCAGGGATATAATAATTGGATTATTAATTGAGGATATTGGATATGAGAAGTCCAAGGAGGGATATATATTATGAGAGGAAAATGGGATTGAGGATGAAACCCTAGAGGTGAGGAATAGAGAATACTTGAGAAAATCGGGAGGACGTTTCCAGAGATAAAGAGAGAATAAACAAGGAATGTTGGATTTAATATTGGATTATAGATTGAACACATGACAAGATTAAATACCATGCAAGATTATTAAGTGCAACAAATCAATAGAAGTAGTGTGAAACCAAACAAGATGCAAGTGGATTAAGAATAGTACAAGGTGAGGTGTTCTTGTTAAAACCATGCAAATAAAACACCTAAACTCTCCCATTACTTGACACTTGTGTGGAAGGAGAATATGAAGAGTAGCACAGCTGATATACATTACTTACAAGCCTAATAATTCATTTCTAACACCAAAAATATCAACCAAGCAAGCCAAACACTTTTCTCTCTTTCCTTCCCCATTTTCCAGCAGATCAGATTTTTCAGAGCAGGGATCTTTCCGATTTTTTTTCACCCAGTTCTACTCATTTAAAAATTATGAAAAAATTCACGAAGCTTCTGCACATCAAGATGAAGTTGTGGATTTAATTTCATAATTTTTGAAGATCGTTTGAGTGGTCAAATAAATTCGAGAAAATCGCTCTGTTTTTCCCCTTGAAGAACCCACTTCGAATTTTTGAAGTTTTGAGATTTCAAAATCCAACTTCCAACCATCATTTGATCTTGAAACTTTTATGGTAAGTCCTATATTTCATATAAATGATCTCCTAAGAGTTTTAGCTTCAAACTCCTTTGTTTCCATTTTCAAATAAATCCTCAAAGTGGAGGGTGAATAGTAACCTTCATAAACTAATCTTGATTTCTTTGATTTCTTTGGTTGATTTAGCAAGCTTAAGACTACCCAAGGCTATTATAAGGTGTACAGAGCTTTGTTAGTGTTGTGAGAGTATCAAGAAAGGTATAAACCTCAACTTTACCTTTTATATATATGAGTTTTGGTGAAGTTTTGATGCTAGTGTAAAGATTAGTTCATGTTAAGAATTTATATGATTGTTTAGCTTTGTCTTGAGGTGTATATGTTGAGTGGTGGTCATTGGACCTTACCACTGCCCTTAGAGGCCTAGTATGAGTGTTGGTGTGTAATATTAGAGTTTGGGTTGCCTTGTATGGCTTGATTGAGGAGTTACAAAAATGGTAATGTTCGATTTAGAGCCGTTATAATGCCCAAATTTCTTGAACAATGTTGACAGTAGCTACCCGAGTCCTTAAACATGTTTAAATTGCAACCACTGACCATATTGGGTAGGTTTTGGATTCTAGTTTATGTGGCCGCAAGAATCGTGTCAAAAGAGTTTACGGTTTGTGAGTAATGACCGTTTTAGTGAAAGCGATTCGAGAAACCATGTCGCAGAAATGTATCAACTTTGAGGTTAAGTTTGAGACCCTTAAAAAATTGAATTAGAGTATGATATTTTGAGGATAAATACTAAGGTCAGTTAGAAAGGTTTGTACGAAGGTTTCGAGTTAAAAAGATTATTTTTCGATTTTATAAAAAGGGCGTAAGCCGAGATTGCGCAAGTGGAAAACCCCTTAGAAAGACCATAAGACTCACTGCATAGCCACTGCCCTGTTTTGAAAATTCCGAAAAATGAGCCTTCTGACCAGAGCCAAGTTTTGAGTTAGTTACCTTCTAGACATTCCCTAGATCGTGTACGCGAAAACGGTGCGTCATTTGGGTTAACGGTTATCGAGTTATGAACATTTTAGTGAAAGAGGTGCAAATAGTAAAACCCGTAGTTGACTGAACTTCAAAAATACAATTCCCCTGCCTAGACC
The DNA here is from genome assembly GCA_036435485.1 of Saposhnikovia divaricata. Taxonomy (NCBI): domain Eukaryota; kingdom Viridiplantae; phylum Streptophyta; class Magnoliopsida; order Apiales; family Apiaceae; genus Saposhnikovia; species Saposhnikovia divaricata. The sequence goes on along the minus strand of JAZHRN010000154.1, from coordinate 11,968,036 downwards.
CGTAGATTTGAATCGAAACTTTTATGATAAATATTACAAATACCAAAGGTGATTTTAGAGGTGGTTTCGTATTTAAATACATTCCCGGTGATTTATTAAAAGTGTTGGAGTGCGAGTCACGGAATAGTGAATCTCAGGAAAGTCAACTCTAGAGGTGCTACTTGACAATCCGCTTTGGCTGAGTTAAAAGAGGAATTTCGAGTCGACTAAAACATGAAACTTGTTAAGAATTATCAAGGCAACATATTGGTGTAAAGAACGAGGTTAAAAATGGTTAAGTATAACATGGACTTAGACGAGTCTAGAGGGACCCCTTAGTGCTTTGTTTTGATTGACTTAAGTGTCTAAGTGTTGGACTATTATTGGATTGTATAGGGGATTAATAGCATGTTTTCTTGACTTTATTTAGATTGTCGGACCCCGCTACCAGCCGTTACTGCATCAGGAGTACCAGGCAAGTATACTAACTCTTACTCTATCATTCAGAGTAGAGATGTTTTGTGTTATAAAATGTTCGTAATGGTAGTTATATGTGAATTATTATATTGAGGAGATAAGGGAAGTATGGTTAGGAGTAACTTACGTTTCCCTTTAGATGATGTAACATGAGGATTAAATAGTGAATACGAAGTAGTGAGGAGTTGGATTTTCTTCAAAAACCCGGACAAAGATTTTAAAGAATTTCGCAATAATGAACCTAAAGGAAACATCACCAATAATCTAGCGTTTATTAATCAAGTAGATACTTGGGTAGCATTTACTGATTAAATGAACCTTATTCGTCTAATTAGATTTATTTAATTAGAAGAATATTATTTTCAAAAAAATGTTTTCTTAAAACAACTTTGTCCGGAGAAATATCAATGTTGATTTACAAATTATTCTATCGAGGTGATTACTTTTAGAGATGTTTTCTTCTTGCAATATATATATATATATATTATTTTTGAGCTGTTACTTGAATAATATTATTATGCTAGATGTTCTATTTTAGTTCATGAGATGGTCCGTATTGTGGGACATTTATCGAGTTACTTCATTCGTACTCGAAGAGGAGATAATAAAGGCGTATTAATAATATCTTCATACTATATATTTACTGTTATTTAAGGGTGGAGTTATGTATATATTTATATATACTGACATGGGTCCTTCATTCTGGATTCATAGTCAGAACAATCTTTCATAAATATTTTCCTCCACTCATTCGGAAGGAGAACCAAATTATTGGAGGTGTATATCGTTCATTGTTTCTGAACGATATTGGAGTATTAATTCGTTTCAAAATAAATAAAGGTGCACGTGTTATTTCACCGTGACGCCTAAGCTATTTGTTGTTAAAGGTGATCGAAGATTCCAACACCTAATATCCTGGACTGAAAGTGCGTAAGAGACCGGGACAGGGCCGGCTCAGCACATAAATCGATGAAAGTGCGTACGAGACCGGGACAGGGCCGGCTCGGCACATAAATTGATGAAAGTGACCGGAGTAACGCACCGGCCCAACTAAGGGTGAGGGTCCGAGTCTGTCGACTCATCCTTATGAGGAATATTATTGGATGGTTCGAGACGTCGACTGTCCTTTCTATCGATAGAAAAATTGAGATGTGACAATGGATTGATCATCCATTACTTGATGCAGCGTTCGAGGAAAAGTCCAATCATTGATTCTCTAGCTATTAACCGATGCCTTTGTGGTTCGGATTAACTAGGGTATCGATCTGAGAAATTATTATATTATATTATTATATTGAGGAGTTTGAGCAATTATCATGTTACCGTTGAGTAATATGGAGAAGTTATTGAGATGTATTTATTCCATCATTTGGGTATTAAAATTTCGAGATAAATCTCTTTTCAAAATAAATATATATCCGTATGAGGGGAAAAGTTCTTGTAGAGCGGTTTAGTAATATTTTGTGTGAATTGTTGGGAATAGGGGATAGTTATAACCTTGCTGGGCATTCTTTGGCTCATTCTTGTTATTTTATATATTGTTAAGCAGCGGCATCCAGGGCTAACTCAAGTATGGCCAATCGAGGCAAGGGGAAAGCGACGAACTACTGATTCAGCGCGGTGGCCTTGTAGTATCTAAGTAAGGTGGAAGCTGAAGAGTAGTGGTTTAGTATTTTGTTATCTAGTATTTTGGAATTGTAATAACATTCAGAAATTCTAGTAGATGAACTCGTGTTGTATTAACCTTTGATTTATGGAATGCTTGTTCTAAGACTATAACCCGTGGAGTAATTGTGGAGTCTATTAAGAATATTGTTGTAGATTATATTATGAGCAGGTGATTGTATATTCCGCAAGAGGTGTGACAACCTAGATTCCGGTAGGGAATTTGGGGGTGTTACATATTTTATTTGGTTGAATCTAATTTCTTTTATAATTGAGTAATTTAAAAGTTTATATAACTTAAATTTTGATGTGTATTTAGAATAGTGTGGTAAGTTTATATAATTTTGATTGAATTTAAATTAAAATATTGATAAGTTAGTAAATATTTATTCACTTTAAATATATTTAAATTATGCATGTACTAAATGAAATAAATTTTCTTTTCCAAAAAAAATTGTCAAATAACCACGATGAGTAAATTATGATGAGAATAATATAATTAATTTAATTTTAGTAATTTGACTAGCTATTATAAATATTTATGAAAATTAATTCTTAATATATAATGAGAAAAAGGAACCTGAGATATATCTGAGGTAACTTTCCTGAGATAGGAATAAAATCCTTTAAAATTTATTGGGCCCGCGGGGCTAATTAATAAAATTTTAAACAAATCTTGATTTTACAAAATTGCTCCCCCCCATATTTACATATAAAATATGTATATCTCAGGGAACTTACCTAAGATGTATCTTACCTAAACTGTGGAAAATTAATATTGCAAAAATAGTTTAATATTTTATATTTGTATAATCTTGATTGATTTTAATTTAAAATATTAATTTATTATAAATATATTTGGACATTAAAAAATATGTAACATATAAATATGTTAAATTAAGTAACTACTATATTTAAATAAGAAGTGTTAACTAATCACGATTAGTATAAAGAGAATACTAAATAAGAAAAACTTTTAATATAATATGATTGGTCGAAAATTTAGGAATGACCTATAATTGGTCCTAAAATAATTTATAATTTTCTAATTAGCTAACTGCATCTAACTGTATGCATGGGTAGACTCATGTATTATAATAAAGGATATTAATTTTTTTTATTTTTAGTGTTTATTTTTTATTAAATATATAAATTAATTTTTAAAAAATATATAAAAATGGATCGAATTAAATATTCGATTTTGTAAAACGTTGTGATCCAAATTTGTATTCATATATATAGAAAAAAAATCGAATGTCAGACTAGGAATTAGAATAATCCAATTTTGAGATGTTTATATTCACCCCTATTTAATAAAAAAATAGAAAAATAGATGAGAGTCAACCGCTCGTCTCTCTCTTCGTCACACACGTCATCCATCATCTCCCCTCAAGCCCCTTACTTATCTTCAATGAAGGTTTGTTAGGATTCCCTATCCACTTTCACATCTTTTATCACCAACCAATTCGTCTTTCACCTTGCACAACGAAAGATTGTTTAATATATGGGGGCATCTGTACGTCTAATCTCAGTTGGTGTAATTGATGGATATGAACACTGGACTATCACCGATTTTTTATGTGCGCAGTTCAATTATGATGCTACTATTTTTAGGGATGTTGGTGTCGACTAGATTACTCGGAAAACCTTTATAATCATTTTTATTATCAAGAATAGTCATATTCAATTTGTTAAACGATCTAAAAACAAAACGTATATTTGGTTAGCTCATTTATTTGTTTCACAATCAGGTTGTATTGTTAGTTCGGGGGTTTATCCTAACTATATTTCAGTGTTTTAATAAATGCATTAAAGTTGTTCGTCAAAATAATAATAATAATAATAATAATAATAATAATAATAATAATAATAATAATAATAATAATAATAATAATAATATAGTGTATATTTGCTATTTATTTATAAAAATCAGTTCTATGAGTTTCGCAAACAAAATTTTTCGTATTCATTACTTAATTAAAAATCAAACAAAAATAATCTATAATCGGAAAAGTAAACAAAACCATTAAGCACACAGCACACATATGACGTATGGTTATAGTTTTAACCCGAAACTAACCCCGACCCATTCATGTAGTATTTCAAAGCCTGTGGTGCAAGAAAAAACATCAAATCAATGGAGACTCGAAAAAAATCAAAGCGTTTATCAAAAACATGGTCAGATAATTCACATATAAATAAGCTTGATGATGGTTGTCTTATGCATATCTTTAGTTTCTTACTCCCAATTCCAGGTATCTTTTCTTTTCCCTGTTTACCCCTTCTATGTCTTTAGCTCAATTTAATTCACTTATTTTTTGTACCCTTTTTGATATATTAGTGATTCAATGTGAACAATATTGTTGTTTTGTATTTGTACTTAAAACCCCTAATTGGTAATATAAGAATTCTTGAAAAAAAAAAATCTATTTGGGCATTAGTTTTTAGGTTATTTTAGTGTTGTTAATTGAGTAATTTGTGAACCCTTTTTGATATTTCAGTAATTTATGTGAAAAAGATTGGATTTTTGAATTGATTGTGTTGTAATATGTACTGGAACCCTTTCTAAAGTTTGAACTGATTTTGTGTACCCTTCAATTTTTAGGACAATTAAGTGTTGTTAGTTGAGTAATTTCGTGAGCCCCTATTAGAATTTTGTGATTCATATGAAAAGATTCGAGCTTTGTATTGGTTGTGATGCTTTTGTACTCAGAATTCTTAATTGGTAATTTAAGAATCATTTAAAAATAATAGTAATTATAATAATAAATTTGGCCATCAGTTTTTATAGGTTAATTAGGTGATGTTAATTGAGACATTTCAAGAACCCTTTTTGATATTATAGTGATTAGTGTGAAAAAGTTTGGATTTTTGTATTGGCTCTGATGTGTTTTTACTTTTTAGTCAAATCCCAAATAGGTAGTTCAAGAATATATATAGGTTAGTGAAGTGTTGTTCACTTAGTACTTTGTAAACCCTTTTTGAAATTTTAGTGATCAATGTGAAAAAGATTGGTTTTTTTTTGTATTAATTGTGATGTATTTGTACTCGAAATCCCTAAGTTTTAGGTCAAGAATTCGTTTGATAACTTTCTTGCCCTTTCTGCATATGCCCATAAACATTTAGCTCAATTGAGTGTTGATAAAAAAGATTTAGAGAACCCTTTCCAATATTTTAGCAATTAATGCGTGAAAGATTGGATTTTTATCATATTAATTGTGTCCTTTGATCTGATTTATACTCCAAACTGTAATCTGAAGTACAAGAATCTAAAAATTAGAGTTTTCATGTTTCATGTGAAACTTATTTGGGATTTTTTAACTTAAATTTTTAATAATCTGAAGGATAAGATTTTTATGGTTTTTCTGCGTGATTGATTTGGGTTTTCTTAACTCATTGAAGTATTGCAATTACGCAAGAAAGTTTGTTTTGATTAGTAAAAGTTTCCTTAGAGGTCTATGCATATTTCAAGTGCATTGAGCTGCTAGGTGATAATATTTTTGTTACTTTCTTGGTTTGAAAGTTCAACCCTTATAGTACTTTTTGTATCTCTTCAAGGTAACTGGAATTTTGAACCCACTTTTTGGAAACAAAGGGTTTCTAGGATGCTGTCTTTCAACCTCTGTGTGTTTTGTTGAATGGTTTATCCAAGATCAATCTCAAGACTTCGGTAGATATGTGTAAAATATTGTCGGCTTCATGAAAGAGAATTCAATCTACACTTAGATGTTAATGTTTTTGAATATCAAGTAGGATCTCCAGTGTGAAATCCTTATTCTTGTCTTGAACTACATGTCCTTCGCCTTTGTATGTTTCTGAAATTTGTCCATAACACTAAAAGATAATATAGGCACTGTTAATTCATAGCTGAACACCTTTTGCAGAGCTCCTGGATAGTTATTTAGTTGTGCTGTTTGAAAATCTCTGAAATGGTTTTTTCAGTTTCATTTTTGTAGTTATATTTCTATATTAGCACATTCTTTGGGATGATTTTTCTTTTATCTGAGTATTTGATTGAATGTGGATAAGGTGGTAGTTCTATAGATGCTTTATTTCAGTATACTAGTTAAAAATGTAAGACTAAAATCTAGATATGAGATGCTACTTGTGGTGCTGTTATGAATGGCTGTTGAGTTTGCAGATCGGTATAACACCGCCCTCGTTTGCCACAGATGGATGTTTCTGGCATGTCACCCTCGTTTATGGTTACGAGTAGATCGGACGGTCAAAGATTTGTCTCAGCCTGGTGTTTTCCCTTCTGTTGAAGCGGCTGTCTCTGCTGCAAGGTTAGTGAGCTTGCATTAACAGAACTATCCCTATGTTCGAATAAGACTATTTAAGACATTTGCATGCAGGCCTGGGGACACAATTTTGATTGGTGCAGGAGGGAGCCATATTGCTTCAAATATTCAGATAAAAAAGCCACTTTGTCTGGTATGTCCCTCGTTATCGTCCATAAAAGAGCCAAATAGTACATGTTTCCTTTGTGTTGCTCGACTTAGTAAAGTGAAATTATTTGTGATGTAGTGTACTTTTCTGCACCTTTTAGTGTGTTTCGTGTAACTTGTTTAACTTCCTAACCATATGATATATTGAGTAAAAGCTGCAAGTTCCCTTTGGTCTGAAGAATAATATTTGTAACTGACCGGGTTGTAATTTGTAGCGTTGGGGCCGTTAATGTTTATGTGGCCTTACAGTTTCTCGTGGTTTTGATTATTCTTAATTTTCTAAACAAATATATACAGATACAGTGATCATGGTTTATTTTATTGGTCAAACAGGTGTAACAAATGCTTGTTTTCTTATACAAGTTCTTGGTTAAGAGCATATATGCACAAATGTTAAAATTTAGTTGATTCGTTAGACGGATCAACGGATTGACGGAGTTTAGTAATGCAATAGTGTTTTATTGGCCCATCAATAAAATTGAACTCCGTTAATCCGTTAGCTACTCCATCAAAAATTGACGGAGTTGTTGACGGATTGATGACTGTCAATTTGATTGATGGATCAAAAAACACCTGCTGCATTGATAAAATTTATCAATTCATTGATTCGTTGGACAGATTAACTATTTTGATTTGTATTGTTGCATGAAAAATAACAAAATAGTTAAATTTTTTTGCATAGTAATGAACTCCATCAAGTAAATTGACGAAATAATGGATTAATGGCCGTTAATGGGTGGGGATGCTCTAAGATTTGCGACCTAAATTTTTTTTTGAGTTACCCTGTTCTTGATTTTTCTAGTGATTCCAACACAATGTGACGTGCATATGTATTTTTGTATAAATTAAGAAGTTTTAGCTTTTGACACGTGTTTGATAAAAGTATGTTTGTAATATTAGTTGAACTGTGTACCAGACCCATATGCTCCTCTGATTCCTTCTCCAGTGTTGTGTACTTTCTTTCCTTTCTTGTTCATCTTTTGTGTATTTTGGTTTTCTTCATAATATATAGAAAATATTTAATTCGAGAGATTGATGTTATGAAATTTTCAAGATGGAATCTCTTTCCTTTGTTAGTTCCCCCCCCCCCCCCCCCCAAAAAAAAACCAAGATTAGCTGGTGCATTTATTTGGAGTCACTCTAAATTACCAATTTGCACCACCTAGTAAGACATTTGTTTTTTACTAATCATTGTGAATTTATTTGCAGTTATTCTATGAATTACCTAATTTACACCTAGTAACACATTTTTCTAACTTAATCACTGTGAAGAGCAAAGGAACTTTTTGTGTCCCTGGTAGATTGTTTTTATAATATTAATAAAGTCCAAGTGGAATATGAAATGTCATATCATCCAGTATCCCCTTGGCTTCTTCAGCAAGATATTCACACTTTCGAGTTTCATTGTGGGGTGCTTAAAAACAATAATTTGTAGATATACTATCGTTCCGCTTTCTGTTTGGACATTTTTTCAGATTGGTGGAGGTGATGTCCCTGATGAAACGACTCTGATTTGTTCTCGTGGTTCAGAGAGGTATGAAATAACTTTCTTTCCTCAATTCTTTTGTTTTGCGATATTTACAAATACATCCACATCTAAATGTGTGGTTGTCTTAAGTCTTTTTGTCCCAGCTGGAGTCTCTTAAATGCCCTCAAAAAGCAAGAGAAAAACAATACGTGGGCCCTTTATTAGCTGAATGGATAGTCTTTACCTGTATTATCCTGTCAATGAGCTAAAAGTTACTAGAGCTTGAACAGACTTGTATCTACTGCCTTGCCAAGGATTAGTTTTTCTACATACATATTTTGTGTTCTTTATGTTAACAGTCGTTGATCGTTGTCTTTGACCAGTGCTTTGGAGTTCCTGTCTACATGTAAACTAGCCAACTTGACCGTGAAAGCAGAGTTGGGTTGCTGCTTGCTTCATCGAAGCGGAAAGCTGATAATTGACTGTTGCTTTCTCCAGTGCGAGTCAAACCCTTTAGACTATCTCTCATATGCGATTATAAGCACATCTAACTGCCCAAAGGTTGCTCCATCATTGCTGAAATGTTGTAATGACGGCGTGTCTGTTTCTCAAACGCGAATAGAAGGGGGTGCAAAGGCTGTCTTGACAAGTGGAAGCCTAGCCTTGCAGCGAGTTCGCGTTATCTATTCCCAAACCTCACTATTTTTTTGGTTTGATGTAGAGCATCAGGAGCGATGAAGTCATACCCACTCTTCTGTTGTACTTTATATTTTTTTTTTCATTTTCTTTGCTCATGCATTGTGTTGTAAAATCGTCGTCTGTAAGATGTATATTTATTAGTATTTCATTTTCAGGTTTCTAGTCTTGTAGGAATCGTTTTTTTTTAATGTATTTTATAATAAATTCCTAATGTCCAGGCATGACTGAACTTATTTGACCAATTTGCTTCGTTTATCAACATGAACCATTTTGCAGTTCAATAGAACAGAAAGCTTTGTAGAACTTTGCCTCGGTGCTCAAGTGGGCATTGAGCTTCGATTAACTTTAAGTTGGTGCTCAAGTGAGAAATGATTTTTCTTTTTTTGTTGGAAATCAAGGAGCTTAAAATTTGTGTAGGGCTGATCCTTGTGTAAAGTGATCAAAGGCCTAGTGATAAGAGGCACCAAAAATTATATGTATGTACTGCATATTGTTTAAATTTATCGATATACATATATGAAATGCATGTTTTAAGTTTGATGAGTGTATAAAATTAGTATGAATGTTGTGATGTGAATATGTATAATTTTTTTCTTGGAAACTCGAAAAAAAAAAAGAGAGATTGTTTCAAAAATTCGTTTGTGGCACTACATTTATAGGTCCAAATACCCAAATCTGAATACAGATTAATTTGAGAATTTGAGATTGGGTGTTTCTGTATTCTGGTGCTAATAAGTTTGTTGGGAAAACTAGATTTGGTCAAGTGTTGTATGACTACCGGGAGAAACGAACTAATATATCTTGTGGTACATCACACCCATATTTATATATCTTGTTTTTGAGAAGATTGATGTAAACATAAAAAGAAAAAGAAGAGAAAGGAGCCAAGCCAATGGAAATGTGCAGTATAGTTTATGCACCGGATGACACCTCTTCCAGCAGGTCCATCCGGGAAGTCAATGACACTGATGCTACCAGCATCAAGATGAAAGAAACCCATCCATTCTTTTGTCACATTTAGGCAATGGGTTAAAAGTGCAACATTAGCTGCTGAATCAGCAACTGCCACAATTATTTCTTCATTAGAGACTTCCAGGCCTTTTTTCACTGATCCCACAATGCTGTTATGACCTCATCCTCTAATATATTTAACAAACCAGAGCTATATGGAGCTTCAGTCACATCCTATTGAGGAGAAGAAAAAAAATTGACGATCTTGGTCAGCAATCCTAATTGCTAAAGTAAACTCGAATAAGCAAAACCTAATCTCTGGGGATTACAAACACTGTAAACATGCCATAGAGATCACTGATATGATAGATAATATAGATGTGTGAAAATGGATGTGAAAAGAAATGGATTGAAAAGAAATGGATGTGAAAAGACAAAGATACCTCTGTGTTTTTAACGCCGTTAAGGCCAGGTAGACGGAACTACACAACTTATAACAAATTAACAACTGCAGTATTGCAGATGCTCGGTTTTAAAGTTGGGTATTGTAAGTGGTGTCAAGGCCTAAGTACAGGTACACAAAGTGTACTTTACTCTAAAATATATTACGAAATACACGTTAGGGAGTTTAAGACTAAAGAAATCAATATATATATATATAAAGGAGGATACGCTGGCGTTTAGGTGGCGCTCTAAGAGCGTCTCAATCTATTTTTCTAATTTTTTTAGAATTTAGAATATTAAATACTAATAAATATAAAAATATCTTAAATAATATTATAAAAAAAATCTTTTAAAATATTAGAAATAGAATAGGTATTCATATTTATAGTGAAAAAGAGTTCAAATATAATATATTAAAAATAAAATAGGTGTTAGAATCTATAATGAATAAAAATTCGAATTTATATAAAAGTCTATCACAATTTATAAAGAAGTCAAAGGCAATTTATAAAGAAGTCAATAGCATCCTTTAATAATTAAGCATCCGAGCTATATAAATTTTTGGTTTGCTTAAATTCTATTTATTTTATTACTTTTTTACTGTCTTTGTCATCAATATGCAGGTAGATCAAGTTGATGGATGGAAGGATTGCGCCATTAGAATATCAAACCTATATTTTTGAATAGAAAAATATTGGAGGTAGTACTTTTTTTTTAATATCTTTTCATCATTTTTATGAGATTTCTTTGGGTGTAATATGTTCTCAGTTTGCATGTGTAGTAAACCGAAGTGCAAGATTTCTTATATATTATAATAAAATTATCATATAAGATTAGGTATTCGAGAGATTAAAAGATAGAGCACCTATCTCACGTACATCCAATGACTAGATGAAGTACGTACTAAGAACTTGAGAAAAAATATTAAATTACGGTGCAAGATATTCTTCAAATTTGTTTTTTCTTTGTATGTGTTCTAAAGTGTAGGTATCAAATTATGCATTCAAGAATGTTACTCGGATGCATGCACCAAGGTGGAAGTTTTTAACTTTAAAGCTATATAAGCCCATAGTTGTTTAGTTTCTCCATGAGTCGTTTTTTTTTTTGAATGCCCATGAGTCGTTTATACATCATCAAGTTTCATACTTTCCAATCTTCTATTCTATTATTTATGAGTGCTAATTTTTAATTCTACAAAACTTTGTATCTTAAGCCATATAAATTGATCTACTAGGTTGTATATTAAAACATAGTACAATGATAATATTAATAACAGTAGATGTATGAATTCTTTTTGTATTTGAAGAAAATTAATGATAATGTGTTTCAAGGGATTTTCAAGTGATCATGATATTATGGTCATTGGTGAAGGTTAGGTGGCACCTCAAGATCGTCTCAATCTGTTTTTTAAATTTCTTAGAATTTTAGAATTTTTAAATACTAATAAATTTAATGATATTTTTTAACATAATAAAAGTAGAATAGGTGTTCGAATTTATAGGTTAGACGTATAATTAAATGTTTTATTGGAAGTAAGTATGTGTTCGAATTTTTAACGAGAATAGTTAATATTTTTAAGTAAGACATATAATTAAAAGTTTTATTGGAAATAGTATAGGTGTTCGAACTTATAAAGGAGAAAAAGTTCAAATTTGTAAGGAATACATATAATTAAAAAAAGTTCTATTGAAAGTGGAATATATATTTGTGAGTCATATAATTAAAAGTTCTATTCAAAATAGAACACATATAATTAAAAGTTCTAATTGAAGTAGTGTGAGGTGGCAATCTTCTAAACTTGATAATCTTATTTCTTAAAATCTTTTATTCTAAATTTTTTTATACAAGTTCATTATACTTGCATTTGAATAAGATATCCATAAATTTAATATTATTCCTATGCCGAATAATTTTCACATTGAAAAAATAAATCGATGTTATCATTATAGAAGGACATTACCATGCAGGAACTATAAAATTTTTCTTTTGGTATGCATTCGAATTTATAGAAAGATGGGAATTTGAAAGCCATACAAATTTACAAGAAAGGAGAAATTCAAGTTTATAGTGTAGACATGTAACTAAAATTTATTTTAACATATTCAAGTTAGAAAAGGAATTCAAATTAATAGGAAATGATATCAATATCTTTTTTAAATTAAATATCATACTATACTGTACAGTATTCCACGCGGCAGTCTTCCAGTCAAGTTCTTGGGCGTGCCACTCATTTCATCTCAACTATGCATCAATGATTGTATACCTCTTATTCACAAAATTACACACAGAATTGGTGTGTGGACTTCGTTGCTGCTGTCTTTTGCAGGTCGTGTGCAATTGGTAAGGTCAGTTCTTTTCGCCATTCAATCTTACTGGTCAAATCACTTCCTTCTCCCAACTGCAGTTCATGAGATCATTCAATCGTTACTTACTAAATTCCTATGGAAAGGGAATATTAATGATAAAGATGGAGCCAAAGTTAGTTGGAGTACTATATGTTTACCTAAAACGGAGGGTGGTCTTGGCCTCAAGGATGTAGCTACATGGAACAAAGCTCAGTTAATTTCCCACTTACTCAAGGTTATTAGACATGCTCCATCTCTATGGGCCTCCTGGGTTAATAAAACTGTCCTCAAAAATAAGTTTTTCTGGATCGTTCAAATCCCAACTGACTGCTCCTGGATTTGGAAGAAAGTCCTTCGTCTTCGTCACCTTGCAAACAGGTTTCTTTCCTACTCTATAGGAGATGGCTCTAATATTTCCCTTTGGTTTGAACCATGGTGGAATGGTGTTTGCCTGGCTAACTCCACGACAGACCCTATCATTTCTCAATGTGGGATGCACAAACAATCAAAAGTTCACAGTATCATTCATTCAGGGTCTTGGTGTTTACCTCGGCCAAATCACAGACTCCATCACCTGGCTCCCAATCTGTCTCACTGGATCCAACAGTTTGACTATCCTCCTTTCAATATTAACAACCGTGATATTATCTTATGGGACGGATTGAATATTCACAAGGTCAAAACAAGACACATCTGGGAATCCATTAGACACCGTGGTCAAGAGGTTCAATGGTCTCCAATCGTTTGGCATCAGCTCAAGATAGAAAGATTCGCCCACCATCATTGGTTGCTTAGTCACGGCCGTCTAAACACCTTGGCTCGTCTTGCGCGGTTCGGAATCACCTTGGATCAACACTGTTTTCTGTGTGTTGGTGGCCGCGAAACTGACAACCATTTGTTCCTCCATTGCACTTTCAGTCGCCATGTTCTAGCTTCGCTCCTGGCCATTTTTAATGTTGGAATTTCTGGACATTCCTGGCTTCAATTCCAACAACATGTTTCCCTACTTTTGGACAGCGCAAGAAGGAAGATAATCCTCCTAATGATCCAGATTTACACGTACTACATATGGAGAGAAAGAAATTCTCGAATGCACAATGGGGTAATGCATCGGCCAAAAACAGTCCTGGAAATAATTCTTGCGGACACTCGAGCTAAGCTAGCAAGCTCCACTTGGTTCTTGAAAATAGTTTGTAGTAGGAACGATTTGATCATTTAATTTGGTCTTTGCAGTTTTGCCTTGCTTTCTATTTACAATCTGTTTCATAGATTGTCTATAGATAGTTCTATCTATGGCTCTCATAGATCATGGGTAAATCCCTTTGTTCCCGTTTCTTTCTAATACAATTTAATTTAGCAAAAAAAAAATATATATATAAAAGAATTTATAGGCAGTTCCTCTAAAAATTATACTATAGTAACTTTTTTAATTTTATTATTAATTTAATATAAAATATTAAATTTACTTTATTTATATGTTTTAAATTTTAGGTAAGAAAATAATTACAGGAGTTTTTGTAATATATAGTGAATGTAAGATGTATTTTCATTTTTCGAAATTTCATACATATTATAAAGTTTTAGAAAAAGTAAAAATTTGAATCCACTCTCATTCTAAGTTTTAATTTTAAGGAAATAAGTTATTGTATAAGATGAGTATCAATCATATATAATTATGGTATAAGTTTATTTTATTTTTAGGTTTCAGTTTTATGAATTAAAATTATAATACAAATGTTCATCATATATGTTAAAAATGAGTTTCGTTTTAACGAGAGAACGGCTCCATAGGAAGAATCGTGTTTAACGAGAGAGCGGCTTATTAGAGAGTATCGTGTTAATTGTTAAAATCATGTAAGATAATTATATATTGAATTTTTTTAAAAAAAACTTATAACGCCAGTCACAAAACGCAATTTTGTCGACTAGAATAGGTGTGAGGATATAAATTTTATTTTATTTTTAAGTTTCGGTTTTTTATGGATTAAAATTATAATATAAATATTCGTAATATATGTTAAAAATGTGTTTTGATTTTAACTAAAGAGCTATAGAAAGAATTGTATTTAAGGAGAGAGCGGCTTAATAGAGAGGATCATGTTAACTATTAAAATTTAATACTGATGATATAATATAAGACAAATATATATTGAAATAATTTTAAAAAATTTTATAATGCCGCCGCGAAGCGCGGCTTTATCGACTAGTTTAATAATAAAATTAAATAGTTGATAAATTTAGCACCAGAGTGAGAGTCCTATGCGTACATTTTTTACAAGGAAATACCAAACAAGGGTGTTTGTTTTCAAAATATGCTTTATTAACATAATCCAATATTTTTGTACTTTGATCCATCTTATAAATATTATCGTTCTTCGAAAGTAAATTATTTTTAAATAGGACTACTTTTCTATTTCTACAGTCACAAAATATATCGTATATGTACACTTGTTGTGATGCAGGTAGAATATTAAAAGGATAATAAACAATGAAGTATATAAATCTTAAGAATAATCAGTTAAATATTACTTTCAAGAAAAAAATGTATAATCAAAACTTAAATAATATTTGGGGGATTACATCATATATATAGAAAAATTAAATCTTAATACTAAACCTAATGGATGGCTTTATTCTAAATAAACTACTTAAATAATAAACTCCTAAACCCACATATAAAATATTTATCTTTTGCTTAATAATAATAAAAGAAAAACAATAAAATAACAAAGTCAAATCGCAATAACCAATGAATTGTATGGCTAAAAAACAAAGCTGCTCCGTTTTATCTTTTGTTGCAGGAAAATAATTACAGCTCTTCGACAACATAATTCATTTAATTACGATTTGTAAAAGAGAACTTCGGCAGGCACAGCTATGTCAATCATAGGCAACCAACTCTACTACAATTGGACAAGATCTTTTAGCAAACGAACTACAGCCAACATCCTTCATAAAGGTTGCTACAAACAGTTTATCAGGCACTGTTATTAGGTTGGCGATCAACTGCATACGTACCGTAAAAAATTTTTGCTTTACGTAGAGAGATGTACCTCCTGTTTCACACCAAAAACCCTACCATACATGTTCTGCGGTACGATATGCTACGGCATACGTTTGTTGTAGACCGGCCCCCTGTTATTAATATTGTTATTAATATAGTTCATACAGAAGAATAACAAGGACATGCATCAAAAAATGTCAAATTTTCAACATCTCCAAGTCTCCAACGATACTTCATCTCAACCTCCTTATGAGATTTAAGTCTGTGGCTGTGTGCCTTTTTAAATTACCACAGCACATATATTCTAGCAACATGTACAATCAGATGCTAATAGGCAAAAGAAATGATGCAGCACTTTTATTTCAATCCTAGAGTATAGTCACATTCCTATACAGATACCAAATGATAATATACATTTCAGAACACATTGGAGTCACATCTAGAAAGGCTCAATATTCTTGAACCAGTTTTATTGAATGCTTTTGTAGTCGATGCAACCACAAGCAGCAAGTAGGATTTCCATACCCACATAAGCAAATTACTATAACATCATCATATCCTAGAAAATCATGAATTTTCAAGCACAATATACACAACAAGCTTGTATCCTAGTTGCATTAGACAACCTTATATCGAATCAAACATTCATAATCAAAAAACCATGCACACATTTACGACCAAGAGTTCAGATCAAACCGTAAGCTCCACCCTCGATCCTTTACCAGGAAACCTTCTAATAGCTATATAATCAATAACCTAACTCCCCACAAACAACATTCAAGAACAACAAGTCGGGCAACGAATCAACCCGTTCTCATTACATTCCAAACACCTCTTCATCATATCTTCATCCTCATCAAAAATCTTTCGACTACCATCACAATTTACACACGGAATAAACCTAACATCTCCACACGAATAACAAACAAACCCCGGTTCCCTAGTCGATAACCCCTTAAAATGTATCCTCAATTCCCCCGTCTCATTCAATTGCTTAATAATATCCGCACCACCAATGTGCCTTCCCTTAATAAAAACTTGAGGCAAACTAACACTCCTTTCACCCATAATTTTCTCCAATTCATTCTTATAAGCCGAATCCATAGAAATGTCCCTTTCATCAACATCAACCCGATAACCCCGTAAAATCATTCTCACAGCATAACAGTCCTCAAAAGTCCTTCGAATTCCTCGTAAACTCGTAAAATAAACAACAACCTTATCATTAGGTAAACTAACTGAAAATTCATCCTTAAACGAAACCCTAGAATCAAATCCCCCTGATTTCTGGCTACTATTCGGAGACTCCTCCGATGATTTCGTTGGTTTCTTCTCGAATAAATTCCGAAGACCTAAAACCTTCCCTTTCACCGCTTCGAAAGAATTATAGGGATTTCTCAGCGACGCACTTCGATCATACGATGAATTACTATTAGGGTTCTTGGAATTCTTCGTAAACTCATTCGACGATGAATTAATGGTCAAAGATCGGTTAAAAAACGATGATTTGAAGAAATTCTCACGAAACCCAGACATTTTTTGAGCTAAAAAAAGTGAAGATCAGAGAATTTGTTGTGTGGGTGTTGGATTGGTGGGTATGTATTGAAGGTGGTGGATGATGAGAGAGAGTGAATGATGAGAGAGAGAGAGAGAGAGAGAGATATGATGATATGATGGTTTTTTAAGGCGTAGAATGAAAGCAAATGGGGAGGAAAAGGGGAAAGGGATGATGGAATCAAATAGCTTTTCAAAATGTTGACGTTCATGCATTATATGTGTGTGTCAATAGGCGGTGGCCTATTTATCATAATTTGAAAGAAAATGGTCCCAAATATTAGGGGTGAGCAAAAAACCGAAATAAAACCGAAACCGAACCGAAACCGGAAAAAACCGAACCGAAAAAAACCGAAACCGAGAAAAACCGAAACCGAAACCGAAAATTGAAAAACCGAACCGTTCTAATATTTCGGTTCCGGTTTTAGGTGGAAACCGAACCGAAAAAAACCGAAACCGAACCGATTATTTATATAAATAAATATTTATATTTTTTATAAATATTTTTAAAATTAATCACATATATATTATATTATATTATATTATATTATATTATATTATATATCCTTTTTTCTACCTATATTTTTTTCCCATTAAGCTTCTGGATTTGTCAACACTCTTGTAAAGCTAAAATCAATTTCAGAATATTGAGTCAAGTAGTACTCTGTTACTTGCTACATCGTGAGTTTCTAAAACTAAGATGAATAAAAGCTGTGTTGTAGAGCTTTGGATTAGCTACTGTATCTGTGAATGACTTTGCATATATAATAAAGTATGCTTTTATTGTTAGTCTATAATAAAGTATGCTTCAACAGTTCAACTGGACTGCCTCACTGGACAATGGACATCTGCCATTTTTTTTATTGTTTCAAGTTTCAAAAATTGTTGTATGAATACATTTGGACGATTTATGTTTTTATGATAGAACTACTTTTTTAATTAAATTGTAATACTTTCTTATTTTTATTTTAATCGGTTTTAAAACCGAAACCGAACCGATAAAAACCGAAACCGGGATTTTAAAACCGAAACCGAAACCGATGGTTCGGTTGCGGTTCCGGTTGTCGATTTTTAAAACCGAGGACATGCGGTTCCGGTTTCGGTTTTACCCGAAAACCGAACCGAACCGAGGTTTGCTCCCCCCTACCAAATATCACAGTTTAAAAAGTTGGTCCCAAATATCATTCTAAGACACATTATAAAACAGCGTTTTGATTTTTTTCTTTTTTAATTCTTAAAACGCTAGTACGTCTAGCGTTGGAGAGTTTTGTTTTTGTTTTTTTTTTGTTGGGTGGAAACACAAGATTAGAGTTGGTTTTTTCCCCCTTCCCCCTTGACTTGAACTGGTGTAGTAACGCCACTTAATGTGGTGTTTCCCCCCTCCCCCCTGACTTGAACTGGTGTAGTAACGCTGTATGAAATTTGATTTTAGGCCCAAAACGCTAGACGCAACTTTGTTTATAGAGTAGAAGTGCGCACCACTACTAAAAAAACTAAAACGCTACACGCAAATGTGTTTTGGAGTGATATTTGGGGTCAAGTTTTTGAGCTGTGATATTTGGGGCCATTTACTTTCAAATTGTGATATTGGGGGCCTTTAGACACGAATTTCAAATTGTCCCTGTTTTTCATTTTGGATTTGTTTTCTTTTTCTTTTTTAGAAAAAAAACCAGATACTAGATTCCTTTTGGATTAAAGAATTTGGTTTCTTTTTGAGTAAAGTGCACTTTGTGTACCTAAACTTTGGCCAAGACACCACTTGAAATACCATGTTTTAAAATCTACCACGGACAATACTAAACAAACTATTTACTCACATTTTGTGTACTACCGTCTATTTGACACTAACTCCGTCAAATGGCCAGGGGTAAAACAGTCTTTTCTAGCTAGCAAACCCCCTGTTTCTAATTTTCTAACCAAACCCCCTGTTTCCCCATTTCTTTTCTCCCTCTCCAGACAATCTCTCTCGTCTCTCTGTCTCTCTCTCGACTCTTTCTTCTCCCTCTCCCCGTCTGTATCTCTATCCGCCATCGCCCAACTACCACTGAAGCAACGGTTTTAGAAGCCCCACTTCGCTCCCACTGTTTCTTTTCTTCCCCTTTTTCCCCAGCCACCGTACCACCCTTCTCACCGGAACCGACCATGAACTCAGTTTGTTTATGTTAATTGTGGATTGTGTGCGTTTTTAAACACCTATACAAGCTGCAGTTTGAAGGATTGGGTGGACTTGAATTTCATTTGTTAAATTTTAGTTGGGTCGAATTTTTAGATGTTTAAATTTGATTGCTTGATGATTAGTTACAGAGAAGGCTGTGTGGGTTGTAAACCTTGTGAGAAATCGAGTCCACAACCAGTTGGGGTTAGCAGTAAGTACCATTTGAACTCTTTTTACCATTTGAACCTTGAGAGAACAACTGATTTTTTCAAGGAATAGGTGGGTGGAGAAGGGCAGAAGGAGATTTAAATACAGTTCTATCCTCCCAGATATAAGCTGTTTTCGAAATAAGAATGATGTCACTGGCAACTAAGTAAGGTAGAAAAAAGGAGTTATTGCCAAAGTGATTAATCATATTGATTGTCGAGACCTAGAACAATCTATGCCATCAGGTTTGAAAACCTTTTTAATCAAATAAGTGCATCTTAGAACTTTTAGGTGGTCAGAGTAAATTTGTTGACACCATATTTAGTCAAAAATTTAGTTGCTAATCTTTCTGCTAATGGAATGACCACTGTAGTATAAAGCCAATTACATGTTGAAAAAAGTTGTAATCATACTTCTTCTGGCTTCACTGCGATTTTCACCAGTTATTTTCTTTAACAACCAAAAGAAGAACTATGAAGAATCGAAAGTGGCTCAACCGTGACAAAGCTGCTCCTAGCACTAGATAGGGTCTGGAGTTCGATTCTCATCCCCTCCTCATTTCCCCCCTACTCGTGCACTCAAAATGCTTTATAGAATATGTAAATTACCAAAGTAATAATAACTACTATGTCGTGCCACAAGGGCCACAAGACACTATAGTACGCAATTCTAAAATGGTGCAAGTTGTGTGTAAAACTTGTGTGCATGAATATATCATGAGGCATGATACCTTGTACAAGCACTTAAGTTCTATTGGCATTGCATTTTTTGTTAAAAGGTTACGGAGAAAGTTGCACTCAAACACATTGTTAATTTACTAGTTTATGAAACATACACTTTAACTCTGCTGCTGAATGTTTAACTAGTTCAGATAATTAGGGAAGTCACAGTCTTTTACATAAACTGCAAGCAGAATGTCTATGACTCAGAAAATTGTTGATCAGGATGCGTTTCTTTTATTATCATCACCACGCTTGTATCTTTTATTGGATGTCTGTTGGTGAAGGTTAACGGAGATGGGGTGGGCGCCGGAGATGGGTGGATGCGGTGAAGAAGAACAGAGGAGAAGGGGGGGATGAGATAGTTGCAGGTGGCATGAGCAGGTGAGTCGACGGAGAAGATGGCAAGTAATCTTTTAACATTTATAACCTGATTTTGCCCCCAAACCCAAAGTCGACTAGTTGTATTGGTTCCATCGTTATCCCTGGGTTCTGCAATAGCAGTAGTACAATGTGCTCCACATGATACAAATTCTACAAATTCAATCCACGAATGTTTGACCTTCTTAGGGTGCTTTCTGCGGTACTCTGTTTCATCCCCAACTGACCAAATTCATTTCCTCATGTTTAGAATGAGAACAATAATTATATTACATAATGTGTACATCAACTACAAGTCTAATATGTCACAGATCGAGGCTGCTGTGGGATTGGGAGAAACAGAGGGCAGATTACATGTCTACCATTTCAACAGCCATGTCGAAACAGGAATCAATATGTATTCTCGGATGTCAAAACAGCAAGAGATGTATATCATTGTTATGCTGAAAATGTATACTTACAAACTTAAGAAATGGGCAAATATCCCATTGACTAAATTAATTTTACAATCTACATGTTGTGATGCCCAGATCTTTAAAGAATCAAAAACCTGTTGTTCATTGCTGAATCAAAAACCTGTTGTTCTATGTTTTCAGTCAGCCCTTTAAATAAGACAGTTTCATATTCTAAAGGTAAAACCCCGTGCAAAGCTCTTGCTGGAAAAGACTGATTTGCCCCTGAGAATCTAACGCCGTTGGAAACAAATAGACGGCGGTACACGAAGTTTAAGTAAATCCATTGTTCAGTATTGCAAATGATAGTTTCTAAAAGATAGTATTGCAAGTGGTGTCTTCGTTAAAGTTCAGGTACACAAAATGCTCTTTACTCTTTCTTTTTTAAAGTCAAATAATTCCTTAATAAAAGTTTATATAATATTTATAATAATTAAATTTTAATGAACATCCTAACAAAGAAAAAAGAAAAATTTAACGAACACATGCTAATAGAGATAAAATTCATATGTTCTTCGTTAAATTACGATCATTAATTAGATATTTCACTGAGAAGCATTCTCACTTTTATCACTAAAACATGC
This sequence comes from Saposhnikovia divaricata, assembly GCA_036435485.1. Classification (NCBI taxonomy): domain Eukaryota; kingdom Viridiplantae; phylum Streptophyta; class Magnoliopsida; order Apiales; family Apiaceae; genus Saposhnikovia; species Saposhnikovia divaricata. The sequence goes on along the minus strand of JAZHRN010000154.1, from coordinate 11,946,504 downwards.
AGCTTTTTTGGAGGGATAATCTAACGATTCATTATAATCGTGAAAACATGTAAATCTGATTTATAATCGTAATTGGAAGTTTATATAACTCATCAACAAACCAAAATTATGCAAATTCCATAGATCTATGATCCTAGACATGAAAACAAAATAAAGTCTCACAATGCAATATAACAAACCTGTCGGAACCAAATTTCGTCAAGGACATGGTGCAAATATTAAGATTTGTAGATGAATTTTTGTATAGATATAAGAAGATCTCGGGTACATTGTATGATTTCAATGGTGTGTTAAGACTATTCTTGAGAGAGCAGCGTTGGTATGTAGTTCGTAATCGTCTTGATGCCTACGTACCCTTTATACAGGGATCAAGTCTACGTAATTCTTTAGGTGTAAGAATCAATTGATAGAGTTTTACACAACACTTCTCCTAATCTTTTTTAATCATCATTCGCATCATTCTCCTACTATAATTTGGATGCTTGTAGAACAAGATATGTAAATACACTACCTGACCTATAATTGTGCTTGTGTTTATTCATATTGGTATGATATGTAAGTGATGTTTGTAGACAGTTCAGTTGTATTTGGACTTCTGGTCCAATAAGTAATGCGTCGTACGCAACATTTTAGCATTAATCCTAATAAATAGTGATAGGATTTTATATTATCGTGAATCTTAGAACACATCACTTTATTTTGGATCAACACGCGAATTGAGGTATACTTAATTTCTATCTTAATCTATTAATCCTTATGTAAAGATCAATGACCCAACACATTAGGTGCTATACTTATACTTCTAGTACCAACAAAATCCAAAACATGAGTACATAAAATCTAAAAATTGAATAGAAAACTCTCAATCAATGAAGAGAGATATTTATTACATAAGAATAAAATTAAAATATCGTTACAAGATATTGTTTGTGTTGAATATTGAACACACAAAAGAATACAGAGGGGGGGTGAATGGATTCTTGAACTTTTCATGTTCTTGAGTATGTTTTGGAGTATGTAACAAGATATGTGTTATGTGTGTGCAGAAACACGAATGTAGATAATAAACAACACAAGACACGATATCACTTTAATCTAATATTTTATTAGATAAAGATTTGCTACAACCTGTGAATACAAATGATAGTATTCTCAGCTTCGTTTTTCTCAGAGAGATGTACTCTTAGAATGTATGTGAAAAACTTAACTTCTAAAGAAGTGAGGTTGTGCCCTTATAGAACATGAGCACAACCTGCTTACTACAAATAAGGTTACAGGATAAATTACTTTCTCGTATGTCTATCCTTTGAGATATCGAATGAGCTTTGACTTGTTGACTCTTGGAGAACTCGAATGATGCTTTGACTTGTTGACTTCCTGAGTTCTCGAATAGAGTAAAAGACATATCGAATCTCTGATATATCGAATGAGATATCGAATAGTGTCTTTTGAGATATCGAATCCCTGACTTCTCGAATGCTACACTTCTCCAATATAACAAACATACTTATCGAATTGGTACTTAGGCAAATTTTCATTCTCCAAACTCTAACTGTGTTTATTTTGACAGCCTTGTTCTTCAAGCTTGAGGCATGAACCTTGGAACTTCTTTCAAGCATTATTCTCTGACTTTTAAGTACAATTACACAGATAGAAATTGATGCCTATTACAAGTACTTAACAAGTAGAAACTCTACAACCAGAGGTTCCCTCAGTTAAGAGGTCATGTAAGTAATGCAAAGCATTACAAACAATTAGGCTTGTTATTAGATGTATTCAGGCATGCCTCTGTGACTAACAATCTCCCCCAAATTGTGAGTAAGACCCTTAGTCACAATTTCATGTCTGATAACAAGCCTAACATACATAAAGATAGAACTCTGAAAGTACATGTATGAAATTTGATTAAGAACATGAATAGAACTACAAGGTGAGTAATCTTACACAATATGGTGAAATACTAGCCATTCTCATTTGATTCCTTCTCCATAGCTCTGGCTTGTAGATCATCATATGCCTTCTATTTTCTTTCTTTTTCCTTTCTTGCATTCTCATCTATAGCTCTTATGATTTCTGCCATAGCATCCAATTCTTCAAGCAGAATAGAGTTCTTGAAATCTTCAAGTACTGGTTTCAGAATGTTGGCAGGATAGTGATTGAGTAGGTTCATTCTTATATTGACATGATCTTCATTTTTCTTCCTATACTTCACCATATAGGGATTGAGTTGAACTCTACAAAATCCCTTAGCCCTTAGCTTTTCTGCTTCAACTTCCAATCTATCAATTTCCTTCTCCCTTTCTAGCCATTTCTCAAAGCACCCTTTTCTGATTTTCTCTGCATGATCTCTATTCATCTTTACAAACTCAACTAACTCCAGCTTCCATACCTTCTCCACTTTGTCATTAGCATCCAACAGTGCAATAATTCTTTCTATGTCATACAACTTGCCCCAATTTTGACACTGCCCTTGTTTAAATTTCTTCTCCCTTCCATCAGTATATTTGATCTCAAGACAGTCATTCATAATGGCAGCATAGTAGATTCTTTGAGCTCTTAGATATTGCAGTTGGTCTTCATTAAAGTCTTCATCTAGTGGTTGGAGTTTCAGTCTTGGATAGATAGTTAGGGTCCTTGATTTAGATAGTTTTGCTCTTCTTGCAGCTTGTTTGAATTTGATCTTCTTTACATGGTTGCCTGGCAGAAACTTGTGACCTTTGCTTGTAGACCATTGTAATATACCATTAGCAGTTTGCTTTTGGAAACATACAGGTGGTTACTTGATTTGTATCTTCTTCTCTTCTTGAGGTGGCAAAACAGTTGCAGGAGCCAGAGATATAGATTTTGATAGGTCACTACTAACTTTATTCACCCTAGACTTAGAGTCTTGTGTTATGGTGAGGTTACAGTTAGCAATGCCTAAGGCTTGCTGTTTTCCACTTTTCCTCTCATAGACTTTTCCTTGGTCATCATCTCCTTTCTTATCCTTACTATCTTTCTTCTTCTTGTCCTCATCACCTTTATCACTCATGTGATGTCTTCTCCTCCCATCAATTTTGTCCTCATCTTTATCATCATTATTTCTCCTGGGCTTGGCTATTTCTGGAAAAGCACCAGTTGTAATGAATGCTCTGAGAATATGCAATTCCTCTATTTCTTCAGCAGTTCTTATCCCATCCTACTTTTGTAGTTGAACAATAATAGTAATGAAAATTCTGTGATTCTGAAGAGTGAGATCACTAGGAATGACCAGCTGCTTGACATCTTGAATTTTAGTACCAGACTGATAAAGGATGGTTCCTGGATTAGTGCACACTTCAGGCAGTCTGGCCTGTTGCTCATTCCTTAAGTCATTGTATAGACTCTTGTTATTCTCATTGACATCTCTCTTTTCAATTAGCTTGATTAGAGCATCCACCTCTGTGAACTTTAAAGCTTGTAGTGTTTTGTAGGTTAGATGCCATATCTTGGACTTTGAAATCATCAGTATCTCCTTGAACCATGAGCTGTTGACTTTCTTGGGTATTACAGTGAAGTATTCAATCTGAAGTATTCAATTTGATCCCTCTGAACCTGGAACATGAAGTTCAGATTTGGAGGTTCTTCTTGATTGACCACCCTCATTTATGGTTATGCCCTTCTCCTTAGGCTTCTCTCCCTTAGTCTGCTGCCCCCCCTTAGGCTTTGGTGTCCTTAAGTTCCTCTTCTCCCCCTTAGGCTTGTTGTCAGGCACAGAGGTTTTGGTAGAGACCCTTGGGTTGGAAGAGGTGGGATTAACAGATTCATCAGGTAGAGGGAGCCCCATATGCTTCATCATAGCAGACAGCATCAGTTGTTGATGCAGAAGAACATCAGCTGTTGTGGTGGCCTGAGTGTTCAACTGTTCAGTAAGTGTTGCAACTGTGTCTGTAAGATGAGCATTGGATTGCTTGAGTGAGGTCACTTCTTTTTCCAGATCATCCACCTTGTTGAATAACTCAGTAGATTTAAAGCCAGATAGGGATTGTTCCTTGAGCCTTAGTACCTCAAATTTGGTCATTTCATGAACAGGGACTTCAATCACCAGCTTATCTCCATATTGATTTGCAAAAAGAGTCCTTAGCATGGCATTGGCATCAGCTGTCTGACCAGATAGTTTCTCCATTTGAAGTGCCATATTCTTCACAACTCCTTGAACCAATGCCAAGCCATTGCCCATCTTGGTGCAGGAAGATTTGCATTATTGAATGTCTCTGAGAACAGGGCCTAGAGTAGGAAACTTTGCAGCAAAATCCCTCTTGATGTCATTAACTTGATGGATTATGGCTGAACACACTTCATTGATTTCTGTCTTTAGGCCCTTGCCAAGATAGTGTGCAGCTTTCAAGATTCCCTTGTAGGTTTCATTCATTGCTTCATACACATCACTAGGGGTTAGGGATTTGGCATCTGACCCTAGTGAGGTGATGTAATCTTCTCTAAGAAATTGAAGACCTTCTGGGAGAGCAATGTCATAAGAACCTTGCAGCCAAGCATCCACATTACCATCTCTTTCAGCTTCATCTGCTATTTTCTGCTTTTGACTCTCCACATCTTCTTTATGACAGAGCAAGATGGCTTCATACTATGGATTTGGCAAGTTGGAAGTGACAAGGTGTTGAGCAATTTTTACAAACTCAGGAATCTGATCCATAACTAAGCTTTGAAGTGCTTCAACCGTCAATTGTAGTGGGCAGATCCTGATCCTGAAGCACTGTCATGTTGTACAGGCTTCAGCCATTGATTTATGAAGTCAGAGCTAGAGCTAGGCAAGCTAGACTCCTCAGTTATAGATGCAACCGGATGGATTGACTCTACTACTGTTGTCTCCACAGGTGTGGGATGAGTTACAACAGTAGTTGACACAGGCACAGAGTCTCTAGTGAAAACTAGTGAATCCTCTATGTTTGTGATGGTGTCATTAGGATATGCCCCAGCTTGCATTCCCTCAAAATCTAAATGTGATTCCTGGGTGGTGAATAAAGTGTCATGCACTAAGTCACTTGAGTCCATTGGCTCACCAAGAGAAGAGAATTCTTGGTGATCAATGCCTTGCTCCTCAATTACTTGAGTTGCAGGCTCCAAAGAAATATCATTGTAAGATTCTGAAAGAAGAGTGTCTTGTAGATTGGATTTTGGCAACTCCCCCAGAGAAATAGAGGAAGTTTCAAGTGTGATGTGCTCTCCACTCAGTGTTGTGCCAGCCTTATCACTCCCAGGTGCTGACTCATTACAAGATAGTGCATTGGGGAGGATGCTTGATTCTATAGATGCACCCTATTGAGAGGGTACATCTAGTGAGCTGTTTTCCCCTGATTTTACAACTTCAGCCATTTGTGTGACTGAAGAGGTGGTTTTAGATTTCTTCTTCTTTGGCCTTAGTAAGGGTGACTCAGGTTCCTCACTTTCTAAACCTAATTCTACGGCCAATGCTGCTTCAGTTAAGATATTCAATGGTTCAGAAACAATCTGTTTTCTCTTCTTCTCCTTTTTACTAACACCACCCTGTTGAGAGGATGATGCAGGTGGCTCTTTGTTTGGTAGAGTGTTTGTTTGAGGGGGTTGGTTAGCAAGCCCTGGGTTAGCATTTTATTCTACTTGCTTAGGCCTGGCTAACTCAGATATAGAGGCAAATGTTGGCATGTTATAGGGGTAAGACTCAGATAACCTCTACATATGAGGGGTTATTACAAGCATAACATCCACATCATTCCTAGTATCCAAATTACCAAAAATAAGTTTGGTCATGGACCTAGGGTAGCCTATTCTAGTTTTATCTAAACCAGGTAATCAGCCAAATTCTTATCTAAATAATTAAGTACAAACTGAATGAATCTGGGAAAGAAGATATCATTACCTCTCTTGGTTGTGTTCTTACAAAGTTTTCCATAGAGCTCCTGCATTATGAGCTTTCCAACATCTATCCTTCTGTCAAAGGCCAAGGAGTACCCTATCTATTGAACAGGTGCACTCAGTTGGTCATAGTTGGATTTCCTTCCACCGAATACGTGCAGGAGTGTAGCAAACACATAGCTCCACTCTTTCCTCAGATGCGCCCTTTTCAGGGTTCCAACTTTGATGGTGTCTGAGTACTTTATTAGGTCAAAGAATTCCACCAGTTGGTCATCTGTTACTAGTTTGTTGTATTCATTCTGGTGAAGACCCAAGGCTTTACTCATGTCCTCAGAGGTGATGTTAACTCTTTACCCAGAACTTTACAGTTTATGACATAGCCCAGACTACCATCTTCAAGAGCAACGGTTTCAGTAATTGCAGTGTTCCAAAACTGTTCTAGAATGTCTAGATACAGAGTTGGGTTCGCCGTAAGTGCTCCTTTTATATATGATTCCGACATCCATTTTACAAAGCACTTGTAGTTAGCATTTGGAGCTTCGACATCACTTGAGAGAGCGATGAAGTTGGTGTTGAATTTCACAGTTGCCATGGATACAGAGAAAAGGGAGAAGAGAATGAAGTTCGAAGAAGAAATTTAGCTTTTGAAGTCAGGGTTTTCAGAGGTTTTGGGACTTTAGATGCTTGAGAAATTGAATGAAATGAAACGAATAGATGTAGAATTGTATAAGTATGAAGTACTTAAATTGTCGATTAGATGTATGTTTTGTATCGACAAGTCAGGCATTAGAGAAGTAGAAATCAACTATTCGATAAGTCAAGAAAGGCTTATTCGACAACTCAAGCAGGGTGTAACTCACAGCTGCCAGTTATCTAACTTAGAAATAATTCTAAATTAAATGAAATATACTTTTATGAGTGAATTAAAGTTTTTAGACAAAAATCCAAAATCGGTTGAAATTCAGCGAGAATTCAGCCTTTTCAAATGATTCGAGAACTCGAATATAGTATTCGAGAACTCAGTCATTAGAGAACTCAATTACCATGTTCGAGAAGTCAAGAATACCTCCATTTGATATCTCTAAAAGACTCTATTCGAGAACTCGAGAGTGCTCCAAGGAGACTTGTTAGAGATGTCGAGCAGTGAATCATTAGAGAAGTCTGACTTATCGAAATATTCTTTTTACTCATAAAAATTCAATTTTCATTATCTTTTAAAATTCACCAGACATATTCTATCAAGATTATTCTAACAAATTAAATAGTGATTTTCTCAAACTTTCATAGAAATTTCAAGTTGACATAATATGATTTTTCAACATATGCAACAGATTTGAAATATTTATAAATCATATTTCAGCCAAGACTTACTTCAAAAATATTGAGAATTTAGATAAAGTAAGTGTTTACTGCTGCAACAATCTAGTTGATATTTTCACTTAACCAGATTCTGAAGAATTCAGCATTCCAATCTCACTAACCAACCTTGTGAAGGTGGCTTCATCCAATGGCTTAGTGAATACATCAGCTAGCTGTTTATCTGTACGGACATAATGCAACTCAATGGTTCCATTAGTTGCATGCTCCCTAATGAAATGATATCTAATGTCAATGTGCTTTGTCCTAGAATGATTGACAGGATTTGCAACTATAGAGATTGCACTTGTGTTGTCACACATGATTGGAATTCTTTCCAACACAAGTCCATAATCTCTAAGTTGATTTCTAATCCAAAGCACTTGAGCACAACAACTTCCAGCAGCTATGTATTCAGCCTCAGCTGTGGAAGTTGACACAGATTGTTGTTTCTTGCTGTACCAAGAGACTAATCTTTGTCCAAGAAACTGGCAGCTACCTGAGGTGCTTTTCCTATCCACTCTGCATACAACATAATCAGCATCAGAATAATCAACCAGACTGAACCCTGTGTCCTTAGGATACCATAAACCCAAGTTTGGAGTGCCCTTCCGATATCTAAAGATCCTCGTTATAGCAATCAAATGTGACTCTTTTGGATTTGATTGAAACCTTGCACACAAGCATGTAGCAAACATGATGTCTAGCCTACTTGCAGTGAGATAGAGTAGAGAGCCAACCATGCCTCTGTAGACTGAGATATCTACTTTCTTGCCTTTAGCATCTTCATCTAATTTGGTGGCAGTGGCCATGGGAGTCTTTGCAGGTGAGCAGTCTTCTAAGTCAAACTTCTTCAATAGATCCTTGATGTACTTGGTTTGACTGATAAAGATACCATCCTTCCTGTAACACCCCTAGATCCGGGGTCAGGGATCGGGTCGTTACGGTCTCATAATTCATACATAATACTTGACTTGAGTCCAAAATCAATAAGTAGCATGCTGTGACCCTACAATAATATCCACACACACACACACACACACAGTTATAGTCCCAGAGATGAAATTGAAATAAGTCTTACATAAAGGGGTTTACGAATAAAAGTTATTACAAGCCAAAAGGATAACATCATAAGTTTAAAAGTTTTACCGTTGATTACATTAATTATACATATAGTTAAACAGGAAGCAAAAGCTGTCTATCTATGTTACCTCAGTAATGGCGGCTAGCATATAAGCAGAGAGTCCGGTGGGTTGGGTAACCCGCTTGTGCCGAGTGCGCCTGATCCGAGCCATCTGTCCTAGCTGTTGTTGTGACATAATAAATAAGCAAGGGTGAGCAATAGCCCACCAACAACAATATAACTGAACAGTGATGATATATATATATATATATATATATATATATATATATATATATATATATATATATATATATATATATATATATACAGCAGTTCAAACATCTTTGTAACCATATGCCATGCATTAGCGAAGATAATACCAGTATAAGGTAAATGATGAAGTTACAAGTAACTCAAAACATATATATTCCAATTATGAATACTGCCAACAATAATAATGTTGCAGAAAATAAATGAATCTGAATGATGAACTAATGCTGGAGTATTCACTGCGCCCACTATTCCTATCCTTACGATGATCAGTCGCAGATTGTACAGCTCAATTTAGATTTACTACCGGTAGAAGGAAGAGCAGACGGATTTACTTGTCTACCGCCCTGTTAGATCTCCCCGGCCAACGGTTGGGCCAATGGGATGGACCGGCGATACTCGACCTCTTACACGACTCCAAGTTCAAAAAGAAGTTCATGACTCTGAACGCAAAGTTCGTCCCCCTTTCCCCAAGTATAATACTTATTGATAAGACTCCACAAAGTAGTCGTATCTAGTTGGAAAGGATAATTCAACATCAAATCTCCCAAGCTGCTGCTTGTTAGAGGATACCATCTTGTTCCAATAATCTTACCCCTCGAATGATGAGAGGGTACACAGATGCAATAGATAGCAATTCTAGTTGCAAGTGAAAAGAATACTTTTCGAAAGATTTATGACCGGGAAGTCAACAAGATAAATAACATTTTTCAAGTAAGGTTCTCTTATTATTTGGAAGATAGATTCGAAGGAAGAACGGCATTTTGAGAACCTTTCTTGATATAATATTAATAATAATCCGACTCCAAAGGAATTTTATAATAATCGAAGGTCAACGACAATATATGAAGTCATTTCAGAGTATTAGATAATTATTCAGAGAATATTTATTGCATCCGAAATAATTACAGAAGGCTTATGACTACGAACGAATATTTAAATCGAAGTATTTCTTAGAATACTTCTCGAATAAATAAGGAGAAAATATTTATTGAATAAATAAATATTTAAATGAATATTCAAAATAATATTCATTCAAGTAATAAGACTTGAAAGGAATATTGAAATAATATTCGATAAATAAATAGAACATCAGATGAATATTTAAAATAATATTCACTTAGTAATCCAAGCTTTAAAAGAATATTCGAAATAATATTTGATAAATGAATAGACTTTAAATGAATATTTAAAAATAATATTCATTGTATAGATAACGTTCAAATAATTATTTGAGCTAATGATCGTTAATTAAATGATCTCGGACGAATATTCAAATAATATTCGTCAACCAAATAATGGAAAATATTTACTTAAATATTTCCTTCGAAGGTAATTACGATATATCAAGAAGTACTGACTCCCGGTCTACATTCAACGAATATGATATATATGCCCTTCTCTAAGGGACTTATCAACAACCGGCTTATAACTGATTATTCAATATCTAGCTTATAAGCCAACAATAATTCAAGGAACATGTATCACAATATATCTTGAAAGTAGGCATGCATGCTATGGCATATGAAACACAAAATCGAATCATATATATATATATATATATATATATATATATATATATATATATATATATATATATATATATATATATTCACAACAACAACCTTTAAAAGGATTTAGAACTTGCTTGGTAATCGAGTATGAGTAGGGGTGGTGGTAGTGTGTCCCGGGTCAGCTCGGCGATCTATAAATAGTCAGAATATTCGAGATTAATCACTTAACACTTTTTAAAAGGTTAAGTATCAACTTAAGTCGAAACATGCTTTCGAATTATCTCGTTATACCCCTTTTTAGTGTAACTCTTTTATTACCGATACGATCCGACATTTGTTCGTCATTAAGACATGTCATCATACTCACACTTAGTATATACTTAAGTCGTATAAGTTCTAAAGTCGATTGATTACGAACCAAGATTATACCTCGAGTTTTATCGCTTGTTTTCTAAGTTATAACCGAACTTATACTTTTAAGGGGTTCGTTCGCTTTCAACCTTGATTCAAACATTTTTATAAAATCGAAAAATGATCCGTTTCACATGAGGTTTTCTCTCACACCTTCCTTTTTACCTCTATTATTTAATTACCAAGATTTGCCACTGACTTACGTATTTTACGAGGGTTCAATTCCAGTTACGAATTCTCGTTTACGGTTTCGAACTACTTTTAGTATACCGGCCATAACTCCTAAACCGTAAGTCCGTTTCACATGTTCTTTATATCAAAACGAAGCTTGGAACATTATCTATCTTATCATGGCAGATTACGAAGCTAGGCAGTGAGTTATATCTACTGTCCAATTCGTTTTCCTTAAGGTTAACGAAATTTCGGCATTACGACGGCTATAAATCGAATATTTACCAATTCCAAACCTTTTCATAATCATTGTATCCATTCCAAACAAAATATACATGATTTATAACCATGAACTGAGGCCAAGCAATGCCTTTCCGTTCATCTAACTATTTTTAACATTTATCAAAAACCCAATCATAATCATGCTTATAATCATGCTTATAACCTACTAACAACATAACTAACTTATATCACTCAAGAACATGCATAAAACTCAAAGTAGATCTAGGGTTTCAAGTTGTTATACCTTCTTGAGAGTGTTTACTAGCCTCAATAAGCTTTGTATGATCCTTAGGAGTGCTTAAGCTTGCTAGATCAACCATGAAAAACAAGAAAATTCAAAGTTAGTTTATAAGAACACTATTCACCCTCTTCTTTGGTGATTTATTTGAAAATGGAAAAAGATGAGTTTGAAGCTAAGATTTTGAGGAGATCATTTTTATGAAATGTAAGACTCTTCTTAAAAATTACAAGATCAAACAATGGTTGGAAGTTGGATTTTTGTTTCGGAATTAAGAGGAAGTCGAATGGTAGTAAGAAAAGGGAGAGAAGTGTTTTGCTTGGTTTGTTTTGTTCAATAATGCATAAAGTGGATGAGCTTTGGATAATATCTCATCTCTTTTTACTTTAATAAAGTGATGATGCACAAGATGATGTCTTTGTGAGGACAAGTGTTGAAGATTGGATGGTTTAAGGCTAACCAAGTGATTTGTTTTCTAAGTACTAGTTTCCTTGCTAAGTATCCTAGTTACTTGAGTCCACTTGGTTGCTAGATCTTTTCTAGTGGATTATGCATGACTCTTGCTTCCTCTGCTTGTTTCTTTTGTCCGGTTATTGCTCGTTTTGATTGATCGTTCGTAGGAATATCTCACGGATTTCTAATTAGGGTTTACCGGAAATCTTCTTAATGTTAATACTATCATTCTCCATCTTTCTTACTAACTTTCGAATTTACATTCCTTAAATCCTTTCGTTCAATCCTTAAGTCTATCAGTGTCCAGGAAACTCTCGGAGAAAATAAAAGTGCGGTTTTTCAGAATTCGACAGCTTTTACATACACTTATTTTCCCCCTGGATCACTAATACGAACTCGGAAATCCATTCTGAATACTTCTATATAGTGTCGTCACATAATATTCTCATTTCCACCAAAAACACTATTCATTCTTTATTCTTCTTTTATTCCCTATATTTATGACAATGTCCTTGTTCTTTCTCGGGCATTCCTTAACCCTTTCACGGAACCACTGGACTAATCGTTATCGATCTGGTTGACATGAGAATATTCTTCTGCTTAGAATGGCCATATCTTATTCCCCTAGGAGATAGATTATTCTTACCTAAGTTGTCAACCATTAGCATTCTTCAAGACATATAAATATTTAAATCGAATTCCATTCATTCATTCATTCATTCATTCATTCAGAAGATCAACTTTTAGATCGTAGCCGTAACCACTATTCATTCTTACTTCATTAAATAATAAAAAGTTTTAATTCTACCCAAAATCTGGGTTCTTACAGTCTCCCCTCCTTAAAAGGATTCCGTCCCGGAATCAGTTTGAAAACAAATGGGGGTACTTCTCTTGCATTGTGCTTTCAAGCTCCCAGGTTGATTCTTCTACATTGTGGTTCTGCCACAAAACTCTGACTAGCTGAATGACCTTGTTTCGGAGCACTTGTTCTTTCCGATCTATGATTTCCACCAGTTGCTCTACATAGGTCAAGTCGGGTTGCATGTCCACTTGCTCATACTCTACAATGTGTTTGGCATCCGGATTATACTTCCTCAGCATCGAAACATGGAACACATTATGCACCTACTGTAGATTCGGGGGCAATGCCAGCTCATAAGCTAGTTACCCAATCAGTCTCAAGACCTCAAATGGTCCAATGTATCTGGGACTCAGCTTTCCTTTCTTTCCAAATCTCATTAAACCTTTCCAAGGTGACACCTTTAAGAACACTAGGTCTCCCACTTTGTATTCTTTGCCTTTCCGAGCTAAGTCGGCATATTTCTTTTGTCGATCCTGGGCTGCTACCAACCGTCTTCTGATTAGATCTACTGCATCTTTGGTTCGTTGGACCACTTCGGGACCGAGCATCTTTCGCTCCCCAACTTCATCCCAATACAAGGGAGATCGACATTTCCTTCCATAAAGGGCCTCAAAAGGTGGCATTCCTATACTTGAATGGAAACTGTTATTGTAGGAAAACTCAATCAATGGCAAGTGATCATCCCAATTTCCTTTAAAGTCTATAGCACAGACTCTCAACATATCCTCTAGCATTTGGATGGTCCTTTCACATTGCCCATCTGTCTGGGGGTGGTAGGCTGTGCTCATGTTCATCCGAGTCCCTACGCATTCTTGAAAACTTCTCCAAAACATGGAGTTAAATCAAGGATCTCGATCGGATACTATTGTGACTGGGACTCCATGTCGCGCCACTATCTCTTTTAAGTAGATATCCACTAGTCTGTCGACCGTGTACCTTTCATTGATTGGGAGAAAATGAGCTGACTTCGTCAGTCGATCTACAATTACCCATATGGCGTCATGATTAGCCTTGGTCCTTGGTAAACCTACTACGAAATCCATGGCTATGTGTTCCCATTTCCATTCTGGAATCTCTAAAGGGTGTAGAAGTCCGCTGGGCCTCTGGTGCTCTGCTTTCACTCGCTGGCAGGTCAAGCATCTGCTTACCCACTCTGCTACATCCTTTTTCATATTGGGCCACCAGTAATACTCCTTCAAATCCCTATACATCTTGGTGCTACCGGGGTGCACCGAGTATCTTGAGTTGTGTGCCTCGTATAAAATCTCAGCCTTGAGTTCCTGAACATTTGGGATCCATATCCTGTATGTGTACCTCATGATCCCTTCCTTGTCTCTTTCACACTTAATTTCTTCCCCGGTCATTATCTCTTCCGTGGAGTTCTCTTCTTCCTCCACTATCCGCTCCTGACATAGTCTAATCTTTTCTAACAATGGAGGTTGGATTCTAATTTCCATCAACTTTTCTTGGCCCCCTTCGGGTAACTTAATCTCAATTTCCAACTTCTCAAAATCTTTCACTAACTCTTCCTCTGAAGTTATCATCTTGAGCTTCTCTTTCCTACTAAGGGCGTCAGCCACCACATTGGCTTTGCCCGGGTGATAACGAATCTCACAATCGTAATCCTTGATTAACTCTAGCCATCTCCTCTGGCGCATGTTAAGCTCTTTCTGAGTGAAAATGTACTTCAGGCTCTTATGGTCAGTGTAAATCTCGCACTTTTCCCCATACAAGTAGTGTCTCCAAATCTTTAAAGCGAAGACTATGGCTGCTAGTTCTAGATCATGCGTGGGATATCTGACCTCATAATCCTTCAATTGCCTAGACGCATATGCTATTACCTTGCCGTGCTACATAAGCACCCACCCCAATCCTTTATGCGAAGCATCACTGTAAATCACGAAATCTCCTTTTCCATTAGGTAACGCCAACACTGGGGCCGTCACCAACCTCTTCTTTAGTTCTTGGAAACTCTTCTCGCATTTTTCCGTCCATTCAAATTTCTCAATTTTACGGGTAAGTCGAGTTAACGGAGCTGCGATCTTCGCAAAATCTTGGACAAATCTTCTGTAATATCCGGCTAGTCCGATGAAACTCCTTACCTCGGTTGGAGTAGTTGGCCGTTCCCAATTTGAAACTGCTTCTATCTTGGAGGGGTCAACCAACACTCCTTCTCTATTGATCACGTGCCCTAAGAATTGCACTTCATTTTTCCAGAACTCACACTTTGAGAATTTGGCATATAACTGCTCCTTCCTGAGTATTTCTAAAGTTATCCTCAAATGTTCAGCGTGTTCTGCCTCTGTCTTTGAGTAGATGAGAATATCATCAATGAAGACTATCATGAATTTGTCCAAATATTCTTTGAACACTCTATTCATTAAGTCCATGAAAGCTGCTGGGGCGTTGGTCAATCCAAATGACATTACCAAGAACTCATAATGTCCATATCTGGTACGGAATGCAGTCTTTGGGATATCTTCAGGTTTAATCTTCAATTGGTGATATCCCGTTCTCAGGTCAATCTTAGAGAAGTATTCAGCGCCTCTTAGCTGGTCAAACAAATCATCTATCCTGGGTAGTGGATACTTATTCTTTATGGTTAGCTTGTTCAACTCTCTGTAGTCGATGCATAACCTCATACCCCCGTCCTTTTTCTTAACGAACAACACTGGTGCGCCCCAAGGCGACACACTGGGCCTTATCATACCCTTCTCCAACAATTCCTGTAACTGCTTAGCTAACTCTTTCATTTCTACTGGGGCTAATCGGTACGGGGCCTTCGAAACCGGCGCCGTCCCTGGGGCTAACTCGATGGAAAACTCAATTACCCTATCAGGTGGTAGTCCAGGAAGATCTTGTGGGAACACGTCCTCGAACTCATTAACTACCGGAATGTCCTGCAATCTTGGCGCTTCCTTCTGAGTGTCTATAACGTAAGCTAAATAAGCCTCGTTCCCTCTTCGTAAAAATCTCTTGGTTTGCGCCATGGTCAGAATTTTCTGGGTCTGTCGCATCCCCTTAAACACTATTTCTTTCTTCCCTGGGGTTTTTAACTTAACATTTTTCCCTTTACAATCTATTTGCGCGTTATTGCAAGATAACCAATCCATTCCCAAAATGACATCAAATTCCCCTAGCTTAAAAGGAATTAAATCGACATAGAAGGATCGTCCTCCTATTTCTAATTTACAATCGGGGTGAATTTGATTAACCGGTACGACTTCCTGATTAGCTATCTCTACTTGTAAGGAATCCCTTAGTTGCTGGGTTTTAAGTTTCAATTTATGCGCAAAATCTCTGGATATAAAAGACTTAGTTTCTCCCGAATCAAATAAGACATTTGCACTGTCTGAATTGAGAGAAAATGTACCTGCTATCACATCCGTGTCCCTCATGGTATCTTGTACTGACATATTAAAAGTCCTGGTAGTTGGGGGTCTATTGGAGGCAACCTTGCTCGCCCCTGATGCCACTGGTTTGTTGCTTGGGCAATCCTTCCTCATGTGCCCTTGCTGTCCGGACTGGAAACAAGTGGTGCTATTAGGGATGATCATGGTGCAAGAGGTAGCATAGTGCCCAGCTCGCCCACACTTATAGCAGTTTATCTGCTTGAGGTTACACACCCCGCAATGCCTATTCCCACAGGTAGTACATAATGGTAAAGGGGTCTAGACTGATGGGAACGGGACACTCCTGTTTGCTGGCCGCCCTGGCTCACCGTTGCGCTCATAGATGGCTTAAACCCTTCCCTTCTCCCAGGTAGGGAAATGGTTCCTCTGTTAAACTTGGTTGGGGGTTTTCCTCCAGTGGACCCTCCGCCCATACTGGCATACTTTCTCTTTATTCCCCTTTTTCTCTTTCTCTCTGCATTTGATCACTTCCAGCTTCCACAATAGTTGCCTTCTGCACTAAGGTGGCATAATCTGTAATTTCTAAAACCGCCACTCTATTCTGGATCCACTATTTCAACCCTTGTTGAAACCTGTTAGCCTTATTTTCTTCGGTATCCACAAATTCTGGCACAAATCTCGATAGCTCAGTAAACTTGGCCTCATAGTCAGCCACTGACATATTGTTCTATTTCAATTCTAAAAACTTAAGTTCCATTTGAGTTTTCATGAACTTCGGGAAGTACTTCTCCAGAAATAACTGTTTAAACCTCTCCCAGGTTACGATAGCATCAATCTCCATGTTCTTTTTGGCCTCCCACCAATAATTGGCCTATCCCTTCAGTAGGTAAGTAGCAAAAACAGTCTTATGAGCCTCATTGATACTCAGAATCTCGAAAGATTTTTCCATTTCCTTGATCCAGGCCCTCACCTCAACGGGATTAGCCGATCCGTGGAACTCTGGGGGCTTAAGGGACTTAAAGGCCCTGAAGGAATTTGCCACTGAAGTGTTGTTTCCTGGTGGTGGTTGGGGGTATTGGTTCAGATTCTGCCTAAGCAGATCCATAAACTGGCCCGTGGGGTCTCCGCTCTGGTTCTCCCCTTCCTGCTCCACTTCAGCTTCTCCACCCTCTATCTCCTCCTCAAAGTCTTCAGAGTACATGGGTTCATCCTCTGCTCCATACTTGGAATCTTCTTGCTCATTATAGTCCTGATCTTGCACTTCATTATATTCATGGTTTTCCTCATGTTGGTTGTGACTCTCTTGGTCAGTGGATTCACGGGGGTCAGCCCTAGTGCCCATTCATCTTGAAGGCATTTTGCTGAAAATTTGGACATTTATACATTAGGTTCAATTACCTGTTTTAAAGGATTTCTCCTTGCATAATTCGTTACATGATTGGATTTAGGATCCCACAGTTCTATATCTCATGTCAACTTAATCGAAAGCAGTACATGTGCTAATAAACTCGTGGTTGCATTCGAACAAAATTGAAATAACTGAAAGGGAAACAAATATATACCAGGTACTGAAAAGGTACAACATTTGAGTTACAGCGATAGTTTAAAGTACAACCATCCTAACAACGATAACAAGTCAAAAGTGAAATATGCTGTTTATCTGTCTAGTCTGCAAAAAGGGAAAATAAGTACAATGAAGCCATCCCTACAGAAGACGGCACTACTACGTCCGTACATGACTAGACAACTAGACTACTGCATCACTACATCTGAAATCAGCCGCCACGACGAAACATCATCCGAACCCTCCCCATGGCGATGCGGAAAATCTCCTCGGCATCTGCTCTGGCTACCATACCATGCCCATCAGTAGGTAACTGTCGCACCCTCACCCGAGCCCTCAGCTCGATGCGGGTCACAGCCCTATACCCAGCCCGATCACTGATCGTCCTCCGGCCCTGCAACCTTATATGGGCCGTTCTCTCTGCTGCTAGCTCTCTCATAGACTCTACCAATATCCGCCACTGACAACTCTCTATAAAGCCCGTTCACAATCAAGTTGTGAACACATACTTGGACTCCCCCTATTGGGACATGGGGTTAGGTGGATGGCTCAGCTGGAGCTGCAGTCTCTGCCTGCTGGGGCTCTGGGATAGGCTCCTCAGACTCATCGGAAAATGGGCTCACAGGTAGTGGAGGTGGGGTAGGGGCTCTCTCAACAGAGAGGGGTGGCACTCGTAGTCCGGAACTCCCTACAGCATCATCCACTGGCTCATCCTCCTCTACAGCCTGTCCAACAATAGCAGCCATGACCTGCTCAGTGGTCATATCAGTGTCCTCCTCCATGGTCCTAATCTCAGATACAACCCAAAAACCTCATCCTCAGCAACTAACTCAGCATCCTGCCCTGTCTGGACCTCCTCCGGGTCCTCCTCCCCCTCAGACTCAATAACATCAGTATCAGCATCAACCTGGACCTCCTCAGGGTCCTCCTCCTCAGACTCAATAGCTTCAGTATCAGCATCAACTTGGACCTCCTCAGGGTCCTCCTCCTCAGGCGCCATAACATTAGTATCCTCATTAGGCAAGTGCTCATAATACGGGTCCCTAGTCCAGAACATGTCCTCATCATGCTGTCTCACAGCTGCCTCCTGGGCAAACAAGTCGCTCGCCTACACAAGACGAACTATGTTACTATCATGATACTTAAAAAGTTCCCGTAAGGGTTTCAGGTGAACCTGGCAAGGGTTCTTATTATATTAGTGAATTTATTATTATATAACGTCGCATCATCTCTTGGGATATATAACTCTCGCTCTGATACCATCTCTGTAACACCCCCAGATCCAGGGTCAGGGATCGGGTCGTTACGGTCTCATAATTCATACATAATACTTGACTTGAGTCCAAAATCAATAAGTAGCATGCTGTGACCCCACAATAATATCCACTCACACAGACACAGTTATAGTCCTAGAGATGAAATTGAAATAAGTCTTACATAAAGGGATTTACGAATAAAAGTTATTACATGCCAAAAGGATAACGTCATAAGTTTAAAAGTTTTACCATTGATTACATTAATTATACATATAGTTAAACAGGAAGCAAAAGCTGTCTATCTATGCTACCTCAGCAATGGCGGCTAGCATATAAGCGGGGAGTCCGGTGGGTCGGGTAACCCACTTGCGCCGAGTGCGCCTGATGCGAGCCATCTGTCTTAGCTGTTGTTGTGACATAATAAATAAGCAAGGGTGAGCAATAGCCCACCAACAACAATATAACTGAACAGTGATGACACACACACACACACACACACACACACACACACACAGATATATATATATATATACAGCAGTTCAAACATCTTTGTAACCATATGCCATGCATTAGCGAAGATAATACCAGTATAAGGTAAATGATGAAGTTACAAGTAACTCAAAAATATATATTCCAATTATGAATACTGCCAACAATAATAATGTTGCAGAATATAAATGAATCTGAATGATGAACTAATGCTGGAGTATTCACCGCGCCCACTGTTCCAATCCTTACGATGATCAGTCGCAGATTGTACAGCTCAATTTAGATTTACTACCGGTAGAAGGAAGAGTTGACGGATTTACTTGTCTACCGCCCTGTTAGATCTCCCCGGCCAACGGTTGGGCCAATGGGATGGACCGATGCTACTCGACCTCTTACACGACTCCAAGTTCAAAAAGAAGTTCATGACTCTGAACGCAAAGTTCCTCCCCCTTTCCCCAAGTATAATACTTGTTGATAAGACTCCACAAAGTAGTCGTATCTAGTTGGAAAGGAAAATTCAACATCAAATCTCCCAAGCTGCTGCTTGTTAGAGGATACCATCTTGTTCCAATAATCTTACCCCTCGAATGATGAGAGGGTACACAGATGCAATAGATAGCAATTCTAGTTGCAAGTGAAAAGAATACTTTTCGAAAGATTTATGACCGGGAAGTCAACAAGATAAATAACATTTTTCAAGTAAGGTTCTCTTATTATTTGGAAGATAGATTCGAAGGAAGAACGACATTTTGAGAACCTTTCTTGATATAATATTAATAATAATCCGACTCCAAAGGAATTTTATAATAATCGAAGGTCAACGACAATATATGAAGTCATTTCAGAGTATTAGATAATTATTCAGAGAATATTTATTGCATCCGAAATAATTACAGAAGGCTTATGACTACGAACGAATATTTAAATCGAAGTATTTCTTAGAATACTTCTCGAATAAATAAGGAGAAAATATTTATTGAATAAATAAATATTTAAATGAATATTCAAAATAATATTCATTCAAGTAATAAGACTTGAAAGGAATATTGAAATAATATTCGATAAATAAATAGAACATCAGATGAATATTTAAAATAATATTCACTTAGTAATCCAAGCTTTAAAAGAATATTCGAAATAATATTCGATAAATGAATCGACTTTAAATGAATATTGAAAAATAATATTCATTGGATAGATAACGTTCAAATAATTATTTGAGCTAATGATCGTTAATTAAATGATCTCGGACGAATATTCAAATAATATTCGTCAACCAAATAATGGAAAATATTTACTTAAATATTTCCCTCGAAGGTAATTACGATATATAAAGAAGTACTGACTCCCGGTCAACATTCAACGAATACGATATATATGCCCTTCTCTAAGGGACTTATCAACAACCGGCTTATAACTGATTATTCAATATCTAGCTTATAAGCCAACAATAATTCAAGGAACAGGTATCACAATATATCTTGAAAGTAGGCATGCATGCTATGGCATATGAAACACAAAATCGAATCACAGATATATATATATATATATATATATATATATATATATATTCACAACAACAGCCTTTAAAAGGATTTAGAACTTGCCTGGTAATCGAGTACGAGTAGGGGTGGTGGTAGTGTGTCCCGGGTCAGCTCGGCGATCTATAAATAGTCAGAATATTCGAGATTAATCACTTAACACTTTTTAAAAGGTTAAGTATCAACTTAAGTCGAAACATGTTTTCGAATTATCTCGTTATACCCCTTTTTAGTGTAACTCTTTTTATTACCGATACGATCCGACATTTGTTCATCATTAAGACATGTCATCATACTCACGCTTAGTATATACTTGAGTCGTATAAGTTCTAAAGTCGATTGATTACGAACCAAGATTATACCTCGAGTTTTATCGCTTGTTTTCTAAGTTAAAACCAAAGTTATACTTTTAAGGGGTTCGTTCGCTTTTAACCTTGATTCAAACATTTTTATAAAATTGAAAAACGATCCGTTTCACATGAGGTTTTCTCTCACACCTTCCTTTTTACCTCTAGTATTTAATTACCAAGATTCTCCACTGACTTACATATTTTACGGGGGTTTAATTCCAGTTACGAATTCTCATTTATGGTTTCGAACTACTTTTAGTATACCGGCCATAACTCCTAAAACGTAAGTCCGTTTCACACGTTCTTTATATCAAAACGAAGCTTGGAACATTATCTATCTTATCATGGCAGATTAAGAAGCTAGGCAGTGAGTTATATCTACTGTCCAATTCGTTTTCCTTAAGGTTAATTAAATTTCGGCATTACGACGACTATAAATCGAATATTTACCAATTCCAAACCTTCTCATAATCATTGTATCCACTCCAAACAACATATACATGATTTATAACCATGAACTGAGGCCAAGCAATGCCTTTCCGTTCATCTAACTATTTTTAACATTTATCAAAAACCCAATCATAATCATGCTTATAACCACTAACAACATAACTAACTTATATCACTCAAGAACATGCATAAAACTCAAAGTAGATCTAGGGTTTCAAGTTGTTATACCTTTTTGAGAGTGTTTACTAGCCTCACTAAGCTTTGTATGATCCTTAGGAGTGCTTAAGCTTGCTAGATCAACCATGAAAAACAAGAAAATTCAAAGTTAGTTCATAAGAACACTATTCACCCTCTTCTTTGGTGATTTATTTGAAAATGGAAAAAGATGAGTTTGAAGCTAGGATTTTGAGGAGATCATTTTTATGAAATGTAAGACTCACCTTAAGAATTTCAAGATCAAACAATGGTTGGAAGTTGGATTTTTGTTTTGGAATTAAGAGGAAGTCGAATGGTAGTAAGAAAAGGGAGAGAAGTGTTTTGCTTGGTTTGTTTTGTTCAATAATGCATAAAGTGGATGAGCCTTGGATAATATCTCATTTCTTTTTACTTTAATAAAGTGATGATGCACTAGATGATGTCTTTGTGAGGACAAGTGTTGAAGATTGGATGGTTTAAGGCTAAGCAAGTGATTTGTTTTCTAAGTACTAGTTTCCTTTCTAAGTATCCTAGTTACTTGAGTCCACTTGGTTGCTAGATCTTTTCTAGTGGCCGATGCATGACTCTTGCTTCCTTTGCTTGTTTCTTTTATCCGGTTATTGCTCATTTCGATTGATCGTTCATCGGAATATCTCACGGATTTCTAATTAGGGTTTACCGGAAATCTTCTTAATATTAATACTATCATTCTCCATCTTTGTTACTAATTTTCGAATTTACATTCCTTAAATCCTTTCATTCAATCCTTAAGTCTATCAGTGTCTAGAGAACTCTCGGAGAAAATAAAAGTGCGGTTTTTCAGAATCCGATAGCTTTTACATACACTTATTTTCCCCCTGGATCACTAATACGAACTCTGAAATCCATTCCGAATACTTCTATATAGTGTCGTCTCATAATATTCTCATTTCCACCAAAAACACTATTCATATTTATTCTTCTTTTATTCCTTATATTTATGACAATGTGCTTGTTCTTTCTCGGGCGTTCCTTAACCCTTTCACGGAACCACTGGACTAATCGTTATCGATCTGGTTGACATGAGAATATTCTCCTGCTTGGAATGGCCATATCTTATTCCCCTAGGAGATAGATTATTCTTACCTAAGTTGTCAACCATTAGCATTCTTCAAGACATATAAATATTTAAATCGAATTCCATTCATTCATTCAGAAGATCAACTTTTACATCGTAGCCGTAACCACTATTCATTCTTACATCATTAAATAATAAAAAGTTTTAATTCTACCCAAAATCTGGGTTCTTACACTTCCTCTAACTAACTTGCAACCCAAGAAAAAATGTCAACTCTCTCGTCATGCTCATCTCATATCTGCTCTGCATGAGCTTAGAGAATTTCTCACACAGCTTCTCATTTATAGAGCAAAATATGATATCATCCACACAGATCTGAACTAGGATAATATCATCACCATGCTTCTTGTAAAACAGTGTCTGTCCAATGTGCCTCTAGTGAATTGATTTTCAAGAAGAAATTGGGATAAAGTCTCATACCATGCCCTTGGAGCCTGCTTAAGTCCATACAATGCCTTAAGCAATCTGTAGACAAATTCTGGGAAATGTGGATCCTCAAACCCAGTTGGTTGTTGCACATAAACTTCTTCTTCCAACTTTCCATTCAGAAATGCACTCTTGACATCCATTTGATAAAATTTAAAGTTTGAATGAGCAGCAAATGCCAAGAAGATTCTGATGGCTTCCAATCTAGCAACAGGAGAAAATGTCTCATCATAATCAATGCCTTCCTGTTGAGAGTATCCTTTTGAAACCAACCTTGCTTTGTTTCTTACTATTACACCATCTTCATCCATCTTATTCTTCAGAACCCATTTTGTTCCAACAATGGTTCTGTTCTTTGGTGCAGGCATAAGTTCCCATACTTTGTTTCTTTTAAATTGATTCAGCTCCTCTTGCATAGCAATAATCCAATCTGGATCCAACAGTGCATCATCAAGTTTTTTAGGCTCATTCTGAGATAGAAATCAACCATAGAGACACTCATTTTGAGTTGCTCTTCTAGTTCTCACTCCTGCATTTGGATCTCCAATAATTTGCTCTGTAGTGTGTGATCTATCCTATTTCCTTGAGTGCTCAGTTTGATTTCTCAACCTTGATGTTGCTTCATCATCCAAGTCATGATCAATTTCATTTCCTCCCCTTGTGAAGTTACTACTATTCATAGGTGTGTCTTGGATGCTAGTCTCCTCACTGTTGATTTTTATAGATTCTTCTCTTGCTTCATCATTCACTGGAGTTTGTTGAATTGTAGTCTCAACTTCAGTTTCAATCTCTTCATTAGAATCATCTAGATTTTCAAACTTTAATGGATCTCTATTTTCATCATTGGCTTCTTCTAATCCAGGTAGTTTGCTGTAATCAAATGTCACATCTGTGCTTTCCATAACTTTCTTTTGACTGATGACATAAACTTTGTATGCAATTCTCTCTATAGAATAGCCAAGAAAAATTCCTTCAAATGCCTTTGCATCAAACTTCCCAACATATTCTGAATTGTCTTTCAACACAAAGCATTTGCTTCCAAAAGTATGAACATACTTTAGAGTAGGCTTCTTTCCAGTCATCAAATTGTAAGGTGTCTTTCCAGTGTTTTTGTTGATGAGGGTTCTGTTCTGGATATAGCATGCAGTGCTCATAGCCTCAGCCCAAAAACATGTAGGCATCTTTGCATCAAGCAACATTGTTCTAGCAGCCTCAATTAGAGTTCTATTCTTTCTCTCAACTACTCCATTTTGTTGTGGAGTCCTTGGAGCTGAGAATTGTTGAGAAATGCCATTCTTTTTGCAAAATGCTTCAAGTAAGGCATTTCTGAACTCTTTTCCATTATCACTTCTCAATGCAATCACACTTGCATTGTTGGCTTTTGCTTCCATATCAACTTTCTTTATGTGCTCAATGATTACTTGTGGAGCCTCATCCTTTAATGCTAGAAATTCCACCCATGTATACCTTGTGTAGTCATCAACCATCACTATGGTATACTTCTTTCTTGAGAGTGACATAATATTGATAGGCCCAAACAAATCCATATGAATTAATTGCAGGGGCTTGGTGATTGATGTCATTGTCTTTGACTTGTGGCTTGACCTTTTCATCTTTCCTTTTTGGCAAGCCTCACACACTACTTCTTGACAGGATTTCAAGTGTGGGAATGCCTCTCACTAACTCTCTTTTGACTAGAGAACTAATGGCCTTGAAGTTCAGGTGTGATAACTTCTTGTGCCATAGCCAACAATCTTCATTTGATGCTTTTGAGTAGAAGCAACAAACTTTGTCCTTGTTTGCAGAGTCCATATTGGCTACAAATAGGCTTCCTTTTCTTACTCCAGATAGAGCAAAATCACCAATCTTCTTGTGGGTGATCAAACATTCATCTTTGTCAAAATTTACCTTGAATCCTCTATCAGTAAACTGACCAACACTTAGCAGATTATGCTTGAGACCCTTGACTAGTGCTACATCTTTAATGATGACATTACCAACTTTTAACTTGCCATATCCCAATGTGTTACCCATGCTGTCATCTCCAAAAGCAACCATTGGGCCAGCCTTCTCCTCATATTATGATAGCAGGGCCATATCACCATTCATGTGATTTGAGCATCCATTGTCCAAAATCCACATGACCTTCTCAATTTCTTTGCCCTGCAAACACAAAGGTATTACTTCTTCTTTGGTACACAAACATGTTTGGGTCCACTTGGCTTAGAAACAGATTTATGAAAAATAGCATGCTTATCAACTTTCTTAGGACTAGTCTTCTTGTCACTGTTAGAAGTCTTAGAGTCTGAATTCTTAGACTTAGGTGACAGAGGTACCTTCCTAACTCTAGGAGGACTTGAAGACTCTAGCCTTGTGTAGTGTGTGTGAATGTTGTGATTGATGCAACCATCCATGAATTGTCTTCTCAAATTAAAAAAGCTAGTCATAACATTCATGTTGCATGGCATACATTCAAGTTTATCACAGAAAGGTGAATCTCTATGTCTTAAAGGCACAGAGCAATCATAGAAAGGCTTAGCTACACTACCAGTTGGTTTCTTTCATGCATGAGTTAAGTGATTAGTGCTAAAACAGTTTTGACAAACTTTCCTAGGGGCATTTGGCACATAAGCATAATTATTATTCTTGTTTATCCCTAGCTTGCCATTCCTGTTTTGTTTCTTATTAGCCACTTTCTTCTCAGATTCATTTTTCCCAACTGGAACAAACTTCACAAACTTCTCAGGTCTAGGTCTACCTCCTACAGGCTTCTTAGCTTTTGCCTTGACACTCTCACTCTTAGAGGATGTTGGTTGTTCACTAGACTGTGCCTCATCCTCATCATTCAACATTTGCTTAATGAGTAAGGCATCCTCATCAATTTCAAATGTTGGTTCTTTAAAAATTGGAGACTCAATCTTTTTCAAAATGTGAGGCACTTCCTCCTGAACAACTATGTCATCTTCAATGACAGCATAGCCTTTCCTCTATTTTAGAGTGCCATAGTCAAGTCCAA
Organism: Saposhnikovia divaricata; assembly: GCA_036435485.1. NCBI lineage: Eukaryota > Viridiplantae > Streptophyta > Magnoliopsida > Apiales > Apiaceae > Saposhnikovia > Saposhnikovia divaricata. The sequence goes on along the minus strand of JAZHRN010000154.1, from coordinate 11,920,196 downwards.
TGGCAGCCTTGGGTTTAGCTTGGTTTTTCTCATGGTAGGACTGCAATAGACTAGATGAGTTCTTAAAGGTTTTCAGTTTGAATTCATTTTCAGCTAGTTCATCCCTAAGAGCCTTCTCAACCTGACTAGCACATAGAACCTTATTCTGCAGATATTTCAACTTCTTTCTTAAGGTTATCTACTTGCATAGCAGTTAGCTCAAGTTCCTCATTCTTCTTGTTTAACAATTCATTCTTAGCAGACAGTTTGGCAATCTCTTCATTAGCAGCAGTCATACTAGTATGAATATTAAACATTTCAATAGACAGTTGTTCAACCATGCACTTATACTCAGAAACAGACATATCTATGGTAGTGAGAGATGGTACCTGAGAGTCAGATAGAGATTGTTCATCCTTGGAATCAGCCATCAAGGCGTAGTTGCAGAATTCTTGCTCCTCTCCATCACTATCAGAGTCATCCCAACACTTCCCTTCAACTATGTAGGCCTTGCCTTGTGTTTGCTTTTTCAGAAGGGCCTCATACTTAGCTTCAAGCTCTAGAAACTCCTTATCCTTCTTTTTAGGTTTCTTGCATTCACTGGCAAAATGCCCTAGGTCATTGCATCTATAACACCTTATAGATGACCTATCCACATGGTTGGTTTTGAATTTATTCTTGTTTGCTTTCACATGTGCCTTGCTCTTGTTGAATGAATGGTTTTGGGGTCTAGGTTTGAAGGGTTGGTTCCTCTTGAATCAGATGTTTGGATTCTGGCCATGAAAGCATATTAAGTGTTTTCCATGCCATCTATCTCTTCATGAGTATAGAACTCTCCTTCTTCCTTCTCCTCAACAGGTTCAGTCACTTCACCTTCATTTTCTTCATCATCTACTATCTCTTCTATCCTCAGCTGACTTGTAGATGCTTCTAGGTCTTGAACAGATTTGCTAACAATTAAGGCACATGATGTGTTTATCATTCTGCCTTGGTTGGCTTGGATAGCCCTCTTCTAAAGCAACTCAAGCTCATGAGTCTTTAAAACCCCATAGAGCACATCATATGTGACTTTGTTCAAATCTCTTTTCCTTAGAGAAATGACCCTCTGCTCTAGGTGGTTTGGAGAAGATAATAGAAACTTCATGTTCAACTCCTTAGTACTGTAAACCTTGCCATTCATTTGTAGCTCAGTCACCAACTTGTGAAATCTCTCAAACATGTCAGTATTGCTTTCCTTGGAATGTGCCATGAAAGCTTCATACTGAGTGGCCAGTATCTGTTTCTTGTTCTCTCTGACCTCCTCTGTTCCTTCACATAATACCTCAATGTGATCCCACATCTCCTTTGCTGTTTTGCAAGAGGCAATGTTAGCAAACATTGACATCTCCGTAGAATCTATGATCAACAACATGAGATGACTGTCAAGGGCAACCATCTCCTTTTTTGTCTCTGTCCATTTAGATGGTTCTTTAGCCACATAGGATCTTGGAATGGTTACAGTTCCAACAGTCTTCTCAGAAATCTCCTGTTGTGGAATAAAGGGCCCATTCTTGAGTATCTCAAGATATAAAGGATTAGCAGCTTTGATGAACAATTTCATTTTGATCTTCCAGAGGTTGTAGTTCTCTCTGTTGAACTTAGGGACCTTCACCGTTCCTGTAGTCTTTGGTGTATTCATGATCGTTTTCTGTTTTTTGAATAAACAGCCTGCTCTGATACCACTTGTTGAATATTGAACACACAAAAGAATACATAGGGGGGGGGTAAATGGATTCTTGAACTTTTCTTGTTCTTGAATCTATTTTGTAGTATGTAACAAGATATGTGTTATGTGTATGCAGATATACGAATGTAGATAATAAACAACACAAGACACGATATCACTTTAATCTAATATTTTATTAGATGAAGATTTTCTACAACCTGTGAATACAAATGATAGTATTCTCAGCTTCGTTTTTCTATGAGAGATGTACCCTTAGAATGTACGTGAAAAACTTAACTTCTAAAGAAGTGAGGTTGTGCCCTTATAGAACATGAGCACAACCTTCTTACTACAAATAAGGTTACAGGATAAATTACTTTCTCATATGTCTATCCTTTTTGAGCAAGCATCCAAACGGCTACAGGTTTGACTTCTTGAGGTTCTGCTCAAATCCACTTCTTTAGCTCTTTGTCTCTTGTACATCTCTCTAAGCTTCTTTGTAGGCTTTCCAAAGTACTTTACAGCTTGTGGTCCATAAAGCACCTTGGCTTGTTGCAGGTTTCTGACTTGTACAATTCCTTCAGTATTTTGTCCCCAAGATTGTATTCGAGAAGTGGCTAAGTGTTTGATTCGAGAACTAGAATTGACTTGATCGATAACTCTGAGTTGTCGAATACTGTAAAGTTGACATATCAAATCACTTCTCGAATAGCTCTTTTCGACAGGAATCCTTGAGTTGTCGAATGGAGCATTTAACTTATTGAATCCCTGAGATATCGAATAGCTTTCTGAGCCTTTGAGATATCGAATGAGTTTTGACTTGTTGACTCTTGGAGAACTCGAATGATGCTTTGACTTGTTGACTTCCTGAGTTCTCGAATAGAGTAAAAGACATATCGAATCTCTGATATATCGAATAGTGTCTTTTGAGATATCGAATTTAACATCCCTAACAAATACACTTAATTATAAAATCCACTAAAAATCGAATGAAACGATACAACTTCTCAAAACCCAAAATCTTACAATTCATAAATTAAAAGTACAACTTGATTCTCCAAATATTGGAACTCGCACTCTTCCCAATAAGTAGCCCACCTAAATAAGATCACCTGCCGGGAAAAATAAGAGAAACAAAGGACCGGCAGTGAGCGAAAGACTCATATACGGATATCAAAATAATGAATAAAAGCTGGATGAAAACTACATACGAAGACAATATAACTGAACAAAGTTACAGACAATGAGTTTACGAACAAAATTGAATATCCAAATAAAGAATAATGCAAAGCTGCACAAAGACTAAGATGATGAAATGACGAATAAAAATCGAATATCTGAATTAAGAACAAGTACACATAGAATGAGACAATTAGAAAAAGGACACTCAACTCATAATTTTTAACAATATAAATGATTTCAAATTAAAACATAATCTTACTCTTACAAATATGCGTACAACTTACACATAATAATCACAGCTATTAAATCCAAAATTTAATTAATAAATATATTGAAACACATACTCTTACAATTACAAATAATATTCAAAGTAACTTACTTACTAACATGGGAGACGATCTTACAGGGGCTTGCAAAACACAAAGCAAATGCTACCCAAAATCTTACAGGGGCTTGCTTAATGCCACCCAAATTCTTACAGGGGCTTGCTTAACGCTACCCAAATTCTTACAGGGGCTTGCACGACAATAAGCACAATGCTACCCAAATATCTAACATCTCCCACATCATTTGTATATCAAAATATAATCGAAAACACATTACTCAAACTTCAAAAATATCTCACATATCACTTACTTGATAATAAACTCAAAGATCAAATATTATATATTACACAAATAATTTGTAGGATAGATCAGCCCATAAAATCAAATATTTACTCCACTAAGATGAGCTCAAACGAAAAAATATAAAACACAAAAGTCGTAGAGGATTCCGAGACCTTTCCAGAATGGTAAGGCTCGTTAAAAACGGAGAAGTAACGAATTCAGAAACAATGAAAATGCGGACTGCAATAACAGAATCAGGCACTGATCACAGTAGTAATTCGATATTTAAGACATTGAAATCACATAATTGGTCAGCAGAATATGAATACAAAACACAGAGGTCGAAACGAGCTTTCCAGAATGGTATTGCTCATAATAATCGGATAAAAACTCAATTTACTACGAATTTTCGAAGTTATGATATACCAACAGAAATTAACGCACCAGATTATACAAACGGTAGATTTTGACCAACATACATGCAGAATTTTACAAAACACAAAGAATGAAAGTTGTAGATAATTCAATTATCTTTCCAGGAGATCAAGAATCAACACAATCCGATGAACAATGAATTTTGCACGAATTTAACAAGAAATCAGATGTACAAAATTGGGATAACAAGACATACAAAGAGAGACAAGATTACCCGTATCTTAGACCTTAATGATTATCACTAATTCTCAACAAACTCAGCCCATCCAAGCCAATCCAAGAACCCTAATTTGTATAACAAAGTCATGGATATTATAAAACTCAATCTCTTATACATGTATATATAAATCGAAGAGTCTCTAATCTTTTACCTTAATCCGAAGAACCCTAGTATTTACGTTAGTAATCTCCTCTTCTCTTTCTTCTCTTTCTTCTTCTCTCTCTTTTCCTTTTTCCTTCTGACCCAAAAGTAACGTAAGTCTCAAACCCTCTATTTTTTCTTTAACGTTTTTTTTTAAACCCTCACTTCCTTTCTTTTTAACTATTAATCCTAAAACAATATTCTAATTATAAAAGAAATATATACTTACTCATAAATAATATTAATAACTCATTAATATTATTATTATTATTAATCGAATAAATACCTAAAAAAATACGGGATGTTACATTCTTCCCTCCTAATAGAAATTTTGTCCTCGAAATTAATCTTCTGCACCTTACTCGAACAGGTGTCGATAAAGAAAACGAACAATTTTTGCTGGTCTCCCAAGTAGTCTCTTACATTGCTAACATTCCAAAAACCTCACTTTCTTCTTTCGCACTTAAAATAAAACTATGTTGAAACTTATAGCTTTGTTGTTATCCTCTATGGTTCAATTATTCACGAACAATATGCTGTATACGGTAGAGCATCCACAAACCACCTATATTTACTAGGTCACGTCATTACTGAACACGACTAAAGATTGCACGTAAAGATGATTCTAGTTAATCACGCAGAGAAATCAAAGGAACACGAAACGAATAATATTCTTAATTAGCGATCCATCACACGGTCTACCCATACTCACAGGTCAAGCCTAAAGGCAAGTCTAAAGGCAAGTCTAATGCTCAAACTCTAACTTATAGCTACCCAAACCTCACAATCGAGCCTAAAGGCAAGTCTACAGAATCTTAAAACACTAGCTCTGATACCAACTTTAACATCCCTAACAAATACGCTTAATTATAAAATCAACTAAAAATCGAATGAAACTATACAACTTCTCAAAACCCAAAATCTTACAATTCATAAATTAAAAGTACAACTAGATTCTCCAAATATTGGAACTCGCACTCTTCCCAATAAGTAGCCCACCTAAATAAGATCACCTGCCGGGAAAAATAAGAGAAACAAAGGACCGGCAGTGAGCGAAAGGCTCATATACGGATATCAAAATAATGAATAAAAGCTGGATGAAAACTACATACGAAGACAATATAACTGAACAAAGTTACAAACAATGAGTTTACGAACAAAATTGAATATCCAAATAAAGAACAATGCAACGCTGCACAAAGACTAAGATGATGAAATGACGAATAAAAATCGAATATCTGAATTAAGAACAAGTACATATAGAATGAGACAATTAGAAAAAGGACACTCAACTCATAATTTTTAACAATATAAATGATTTCAAATTAAAACATAATCTCACTCTTACAAATATGCGTACAACTTACACATAATAATCACAGCTATTAAATCCAAAATTTAATTAATAAATATATTGAAACACATACTCTTACAATTACAAATAATATTCAAAGTAACTTACTTACTAACATGGGAGACGATCTTACAGGGGCTTGCAAAACACAAAGCAAATGCTACCCAAAATCTTACAGGGGCTTGCTTAATGCCACCCAAATTCTTACAGGGGCTTGCTTAACGCTACCCAAATTCTTACAGGGGCTTGCACGACAATAAGCACAATGCTACCCAAATATCTAACATCTCCCACATCATTTGTATATCAAAATATAATCGAAAACACATTACTCAAACTTCAAAAATATCTCACATATCACTTACTTGATAATAAACTCAAAGATCAAATATTATATATTACACAAATAATTTGTAGGATAGATCAGCCCATAAAATCAAATATTTACTCCACTAAGATGAGCTCAAACGAAAAAATATAAAACACGAAAGTCGTAGAGGATTCCGAGACCTTTCCAGAATGGTAAGGCTCGTTAAAAACGGAGAAGTAACGAATTCAGAAACAATGAAAATGCGGACTGCAATAACAGAATCAGGCACTGATCACAGTAGTAATTCGATATTTAAGACATTGAAATCACATAATTGGTCAGCGGAATATGAATACAAAACACAGAGGTCGAAACGAGCTTTCCAGAATGGTATTGCTCATAATAATCGGATAAAAACTCAATTTACTATGAATTTTCGAAGTTATGATATACCAACAGAAATTAACGCACCAGATTATACAAACGGTAGATTTTGACCAGCATACAAGCAGAATTTTACAAAACACAAAGAATGAAAGTTGTAGATAATTCAATTATCTTTCCAGGAGATCAAGAATCAACACAATGCGATGAAAAATGAATTTTGCACGAATTTAACAAGAAATCAGATGTACAAAATTGGGATAACAAGACATACAAAGAGAGACAAGATTACCCGTACCTTAGACCTTAATGATTATCACTAATTCTCAACAAATTCAGCCCTTCCAAGCCAATCCAAGAACCCTAATTTGTATAACAAAGTCATGGATATTATAAAACTCAATCTCTTATACATGTATATATAAATCGAAGAGTCTCTACTCTTTTACCTTAATCCGAAGAACCCTAGTATTTACGTTAGTAATCTCCTCTTCTCTTTCTTCTTCTCTCTCTTTTCCTTTTTCCTTCTGACCCAAAAGTAACGTAAGTCTCAAACCCTCTATTTTTTCTTTAACGTTTTTTTTAAACCCTCACTTCCTTTCTTTTAACTATTAATCCTAAAACAATATTCTAATTATAAAAGAAATATATACTTACTCATAAATAATATTAATAACTCATTAATATTATTATTATTATTAATCGAATAAATACCTAAAAAAATACGGGATGTTACATCGAATCCCTGACTTCTCGAATGCTAGACTTCTCGAATATAACAAACATACTTATCGAAATGGTACTTAGGCAAATTTTCATTCCCCAAACTCTAACTGTGTTTATTTTAACAGCCTTGTTCTTCAAGTTTGAGGCATGAACCTTGGAACTTCTTTCAAGCATTATTCTCTGACTTTTAAGTACAATTACACAGATAGAAATTGATGCCTATTAGAAGTACTAAACAAGTAGAAACTCTACAACCAGAGGTTCCCTCAGTTAAGAGGTCATGTAAGTAATGCAAAGCATTACAAACAATTAGGATTATTATTAGATGTATTCAGGCATGCCTCTGTGACTAACAGTGTGAATTTGTGGGCTCCTTTTCAATTCTAATATATTCTATGAAGATATATTTATTGGCACCTAATTTTAGATTATTCTATTTTTTAGTATAGATTATTAGCTCGTAAGTAGTATCACTGTTTTAATAAAAAATTTAGATGAATGAGAATAAAATCCATAATCCCATCTGGACAATGGACAATAAAACTTTTAACCAAACTCTTTACCACTTGGGTTATGCAACCACGTCCAATTAATATACGTTGAGGTGTGGTATTTATGTTCAACTTTTGAAAATAGGTACAGTATCAATATTTATTGTTGTGGGAGGAATTTGTCACAACAAATTAGGGGCCGTTGCTGGAATAGCGCCAATGAATACGGAATCGTCCAAATGTCCAGAAAAGCTCGCAGCTGGAGATCTACGGCTAGCTGCCCGGAAAGACTCACAGCTAGGGGTTTCCGAAGAACATGGGAGGTGGTTCCTCGGAGGATCGGACTGGATTCAAGGGAATTAGAGCTCAAGGACCGAATGTTGGCCTGCCAAGAACCCTAATAATGATGTGTCACATAAGAGTATACGTGTCTATGTTACTCAAGGTGTCAAAGTGTCTAAGAGATCCCGTAAACTGCCTATATACCACTATTTATAGTGGATCAAGCCCGTATGTAGTTCTTGAAATGATATATTCGATTGTTTTTGATGAATTATCCTCTCTCCAGTGGGATAATGACTGTTATTTCTGATAATAATCGGGTATGATGTATATTTTCAGGTTACCAAGTTGTTATTGTAAGAACCCTAATTTTTGGTTATATTTTCTTTTATTTAATATCATGTGACATTGTCAATTTGGAACCTTTCTAGTCATCCCTGTTGTTTAATGGAATTGATTGTCTGAGAAACTATGTTGTTACATTCACTATGTGAGATAAAGGGAAGATTGTTGAAGGCAAGAATCTTATTGTTAGTAAGATTTATAAAACTTGGGACTTGAGAGTTATTGGAGTATTAAAAGATTTATTAGGAATTATGACGAGGAGTTATGGATATTCGAGGAATTTACACTATTAAGTACTTAAGGAATTACTAGGGAAATCTCTACGCGACAAAATATTATTACGAGAGATTAATTAAGATACGATACGAATTAAAGATTAAGTGACAAGCATTGGTGGAAGAATAATGATACAAGAAGTAGTATTGCATGCAAGTCTCATGCAACTAAGTAGTTAGGAAAAGCAAACTAGTAGTACCAAATGGACAAGAGGAATAGTATCTAGTTGCACCACTTTCCAAGGAGACAAGAGGACATGGTGGCCATACCTAGACTTGTACCATGTATTACATACACTAATACATGTATCACCCAACCACTTAACACAATTATTCAACCAACCACAAAAGCAAAACACAAAAACACTCTCCCCCCCCCCAAGAAAACAAGGAAGAAATTTTTCTTTCTTCCACTTCTCCTCATTCATAATTCAAGGCATAATTCCTAGGCTCTCTACATCATCTAAGAAAGGTATACTAAGAATTCCAAGCCCTTTCATCCATTAATTTTCAAGATATTAATTGTTAAAGTTATTGTGAATAGTAACATTGTTAAGTTTTCTTTTAGATCTTGGATTATAAGGAGTGTAGAAGCTCATTCAAGGTGTTCTTGAGATTTGTAAGGCTTACCCAAGGCTCCTAGATACTCAAGAAGGTATAAAAACCCTAACCCCTCTTGGCCATGTAGTGTTTATGATGTTTGATGATAGATCCATGTGTATTGGTGTTAATCTTGGATATATAAGTGGTGGATGATATAGATCTTGAGTTTAAGTGTTGTGTGTTATTCCCAGATTACACACTTGTATGATTGTAGAAGGGGGGGTTGAATACAATTCTTGATATTTATAAATTTCTGATAAGAACTCCAGAAATTTATGCAGAGATAATTGCAATGTTAGATTTTAAACACAAACACATATAAAATCAGGTGGTTAATATGCACCACCTGAAGCTTTTATTTGAAGAAAACTCTGTGATACAAAGTGTACACAGCTGCCGTTTTACAACTCTTTGCTTCTAAGGATATTCAAGAAACCCTAAGCAAATATGTCTGTTTTCTTAACCTACAAAGAGTTGCTACACTTGGTTATATATCCCAAGTTTTACAATTACTACTGAAATAAGATAATACTAATCTAATTCTAGTTGACTTGCTACTACACTCCAAATACACATGTAGCCGAAAGGTTGTCCTTGTGTTCAGACATGTCTCCTGCACCTTTCTTGTATTCATAGTGTAAATGGAATGCTTCTTTCTTCTGTGTTTCCAAAGTATGGCTGCCATACTGCTTTTTGTATCTACCATCAACCCATGTGATCTGTCAGTCAAACATGTCCTTATCAACTGCTAATCCCCAGCTAATCATAGAAGACAGTGTCAATGATTATCCGTTGATGTTGTACCCTGACATCCGTTGATGATGTATTGAGCTATCCGTTGATATTGAGACTTGAACTGTATCCGTTGATAGAGTGGATTTGAGTTTTATCCGTTGATAGAGTTTTGTCTTCATCCGTTGATACACTTTCACTTAGACAGAATTACATAGCATAGCTTATTTACAATTGGCTACCCTATTCTGCCTATCCGTTGATAGTCAACATGACTATGGATAAAAACACTATCAACTGATAACATAGAGATACTTGCAGTATGCTACAAAACCTCATCCGTTGATGAGCTACCTGTCAACGGATAGAGTTATAAATCCTCATCCGTTGACAGCTACAAAACCTTAAACAATTTGATTGATTGAGAAGTTATCATCAAGTACAACATATTCCTAACAATCTCCCCCAATTTATACTTGATGGCAATAAAGCATAAATTCAGGGCCTTGATGATAACAAAACATTCCTAAAGATATATAAAGAACAATGCATAAATTGTATTAAGCTACAACAATTAAAAACTGAAAGTTTGAGAAATTTACAGAGAAGTGCTCCTCTAGACTGAGCAGATTAGGACTGTTTCTTTCCTCTTGTTGGCATCACCCTTGATTTTCCTTCCTTGGCAGAGTTGGACTCAATCTGTATTTGGAGTTGCCTATAGAAGGCATCTTCTTCATCTACCTTTGGATTTAGCTTTTGTTGTAGCCATCTCAGGTATTGAGAACTAGCCTTTGGTAGTTGGTCTTCTAACCTGAAGAATCTCCTGTTACCATCTTCATCCCTGAACTCCATCATCCAGAAAGGTTGGAGGTGGATTTTCTATCCATTATATGGGATCTTCATTTTCCTTGGTAGACTTGATGGTGAGTTCCAATCCCTCCTTATTTGTTCTATTCTGTCCAGTATCTCCCCTTTTGCTATCTTGGAGAACCCTGTGTATCTCTTGATTGCAGAGAACACTTTGGTCAAGGTATGATAATTTTCTCCAAGAACCCTTTGTAGTGGCCATGTCCTTTCCATTCCTCCCTTGTATACAAAGACCAATCTTTCAGGCAAATGTCTATATTTATCAATTCCTCTTACTTCTGACAATTCATCCAGATAAAGATTCATGCCAGAGTATTCTTCAATATCTGCCTGATAGATAAAATCATCCTTGTTTTCCAAGATTGGCTGCCTGACAATAGCAGGTACCCTAGCAACTTGAATTGGTTCCTTTGAAAGTTGCTTCCTTGGTTTCCTTTTCTTCTGTATAGGCTTCTGTTGAGGCTTCAACAAGAATGAAGGAACCTCAATGGAGTCAAGATTCATTGGTTCCTCTTTAGGTACTATAGGTTCACCATGGAAATTCACATCTGGGTTGAATACTTTTACATCAATAGGTTGTGATGAACCAACTGTCTCTTTGTTTTCAATTTCTGGAGAGACAGGCCTCCTTGCCTTTGATTTTAATCTCTTGGATTTGGGGACTGATTTCCCTTTCTTTTTGAATTTGGGGACTTCCTCAGGTTCCCTCAATTCATCCTCTACCTCATCCAATAACTCTTGAGCCAGCCTTGCTTGCTTCTCATCTGAGTTTTCATATTGATATTCAGTGCTTGGTTGAGATTCTCTTAGCAGCCTTGAAGTCTCTTCTCTCTTGGCTTCAACAAATCTAGGATGGCTGTTGGATATGTTTAGAACTTTTCCATTCCTTATGATTACAGCCATCCATTCTCTTACACAACTGTTAGTCTTCTCCTTGAATTCCTTGATTGCCTTACCCATCAGCTTCTCTTCATCATCCTTGGGAAATGGAAAGTCCAGTTGTAACTTGTTCTTCCCATTTGCTTTTGGTGGTGAGAAGGGTCTTGATTTGATGTAGGGTTCAAATTCCTTAACATGAGAAGGCTCAGCATCATAGAATGTAGGAGCCACAATTGCTGGAGTGAGCACCTTCAGAATTGTTGTAGATATTGTTGGAGCTGAGGTTTGGCTAGAGAACAGAGTTGATGCAATAGATTGATTGATCAATCTTTCTGTCCTCATTATCCTTTCATAGTTTTCCTCTTTCATCTTTTGTAGAGCTTCAATTTTGGCTAGCTTTTCCTCTTCTGTCAAGTTTGAGAGATCAAACTCTTCAGATAGAGCTACTTGTTCAGGTTTGGATTTGCTGGGGGAAGCTGTGACAATGAATTCCTGTGGATTGACCACTATGGTAGGCTGCTGCTCCCCCTGACTTGCTGCTTCCCTGCTTTCAGAAATTAAGATTTGACTTGTAGTTGCCACAGCCTCTTCCACTTTCTCCCCTTTTTTGTTAGCATCAAAGGTTTGACTAGAAGTTGGGGCTGCAACTAACTTTTCTAGCAGTTGGGTTTGAAGTTTCTGATGTTAAAGAAATTGCTCCATCTAGGATTCCATCTTTTCCACTCTTGAATTGAGAAGTTGCACAGACTTAGCCAGGTTGTCTTCTTTGAGGAACCTTTGTTGCAACACCCTCTGAGTGGCTGTAGGAGCTAGTTGCTCTAGCTTGGAATCCACAGAGATCTTCACATCCTTGATTTCTTGTTTGACCTCCTCTAAGTTGGATCTCTGAATCACCATTTGCATCTTTTGTAACTTTAGGGAGTCAATTGCCTGTTGAAGAACAACCTTTCTCTATGGATCTGCTTCTGGGTGCTCAGCCAAGGCAGATTTATATTGCCTTATGATTTCCATATCAAGTTGATGATAGGTGTAGTTTTGAGCAAATGCAAAATCATGAATACTGCTACCACCTTCATCTTCAGAGCTCTGGCTGTCTTCATCTTCAGAATTGTCAAATTCATCACTCTCAGCAGTGGTTGGCAGAGCTGCTATAGATTCCTTAGCTCTAAGTAGAGACTGTGAGGTGTGCACTAGGTGCATTGCCTCCTCTGCTTCCACATTGCCCTGTTGTGCCAGAATTTGATAGGCAGGAACAGGGTGAGTAAAGGTTTCAGCATCCAAAGAAATGGAGTCAATCATGGACTGATATTCTCTTTGATATTCCATTTCCTTGGATGCATCTTCAACCCCCATTGACTCACTAGCAATGGCTGCTTCTTCCATCCTTATCTCTCCTGTAGTCCCTTCTCTCCCCTCATCTCTCTTTTCTTGCATCAAGGGCTCCCCTTGGCTCACACCTCTCACACCCTCACCTTCACCTACTAAGGTGGAACTCTCAAACTCTCCTTTTGCCTGACCGGAAGAAATGGCCAGCCTCTCATTATTTATCTCTCCTTTTGCCTGCTCACAAGGCAGCCTCTCACTCCCTTCCCTCAATCCTAAAAGTGTTTCAACTACTGAGAACTCCTCTACACTTGACACTGGAATGTCAGATATAGCAGTGGTAGAGTGAGTTATCAACGGATAAGGAATATCCGTTGATGGAGTAGTTATAGCTGTCAACGGATGGCTAGATAGAGGCGCATCCGTTGATGGAGAAACACTTGTCAACGGATGAAGGAAATCCGTTGAGGAAGTAATAATTATATCCGTTGAAGAGAAAACCAACACTGAATCTGTGGAGATTGATTTTAAGTTCGAGGCCACAGTCTGTGTTGAGAATTCTGGAAGGGAAGATTGATGGTCCAACAAATCATCTAAAAGATGATGACCACCAATTACAGAGTGGGGCTTCTCCAAGAATCTTAAAGATGGAGAATCAGGAATTGATGTAGATATCATATCCACATCCAGAGATGGAGTTGGTGATGGTGGATTGTAATGTGTGTCGATTTGAAGATTAAGATCAAGGGACTGTGACTCCACATTTATTGAAGCCACATCAAACTGAGTTTGAGAAGGTACAGTTTCCTGTACAGTGTGTGCACCCTGTGATTCCCCTGTGGTTTTAGATTTCACTCTTCTTCCATAGGTTTTTGAGATTGGGCTATATGTGTCCTTAACCCTCTTGTGCAGTGTTCCTTGTGGGGAACTTGATTCAGTAGTCACACTCTGTTGAGAAAGTGTAACTAGAATTTGGCCTGTAGTTACATTAGCAGTCTTTTGAGAGACTGAAATGGTGGTTGCACTCATCTCTCCTTCCTTATCCTTAGGGCTTCTTTGATGTTCACCCTGTCCCTCACCACTCACTACCACCTTCACACTCCCCTCAAGAGGTTTGGTAGATTTTACAACAGGTGTCTTTTGAGAGACACTTGAGGTTTTCTTTTTAGAATGTGGTTTTGGAACTCTGGATTTGGTCACTTTGGTAGGAGCCTGTTTGGTCACAACTACAGACTCCATTGTGACACTAGAAGGCAAAGAAATTTGGGGGTTGGAGATAGGGGTTTCAGAGTTAGAGATAGTTACCTGAACAATTGGTAGATATACCAACTGTACTCCTGCATTGAGGTTCATTCGAATCAGGTCACTTAAGACTCTCTTCTCCTGAACAAAACATTGGAACTTGCTATCCGGGTTAGCAATGGATAGCTTATTCTCAGACACATGCAGTGCTAAGAGCATTAAAAATCTAGCAAAGTAGATATTCTTGCTCCTAGTTCCCTTTTTACCCAACTTTGCAGCTATCTCATACATAACTAATGTGCCAAAATTATAGAATTTATCATTTAAAAGCATACACATCATGGTTAGCATGGACTGGGTAACAGCATCAAAATTACTAATTTTTCCTGAAAAAGTTTTAATGAAGGCATCACAGAAATAGCTCCATTCTTTAACCATTCCTTTTCTAGCAATTTTCCCTAAGTTTTCAGTACTAAGGGCATAATTAATAGAATTAAGCATGGCAACAATTTTAGCATCAGTAGGTACTTTCAGACAGTTATTCTCAGGCAATTTTAAACAAGCAGTTATTACATCAGAATTAACCACATAGTTTTTACCCTTTAAAGAAAAAAGCAATTGTACCGTCTGTGCCATTGTACTCAGCAGATGTCCACATTTCTTCAATTACCTCGTGGATTAAGGGAGTGGTGGCCGTCATAGCATATGACAGTTTGCATTTCTTCACGAAACTCATCAAAGTGTGGTAAGCTTCTGGAGCATTCACTGTGTCAACAAAGGCCGCGAAATTGTTCTTCTCATAGGTAAACCCAGTGGAGGACATCATCTTAACAATAGGCGCCATTGAAGTGATTGAACTTTGGTTACAGAGAGTTTTAGGGAAGAAGATGCAGTTAACTTTTGATATGCTTGAAAATGAATAAAAGTGAGATGTGAGAGTACAAGTCCGCCTTTTATATTTTTCAAGAATTAAAAATGAAATAATTAAAAGTAATTACTCCATTGGTCAAAAGTAACTGTCAGATAATAAATAAAAAGAGAATAAGTACAGCCATGATTAGATATACACGGTTACCAACGGTTAAAAAAATTGTATATCAACGGATATAGAATGAACGGTTGAGATACAGTTTATCCGTTGATGACGTGGATAGCCTGTTACCCGTTGACATGCAAAAATCTAGTAATGTGTTTATACTATCAACGGATAAAAGGATATCCGTTGAAAAGCTAATTTTGCCTTAGGCAAAATTTCTGCAGAAAATTTTTCTGAAAGTTTTAACTTTCAAGTAAATCAAAACACATTTCCAGCTTCAAAGCAGTGAAATCAAATATCACTAGGAATTATGACAAGTTAAGCATACCTAGCTCACCTACCAATCTTGTGAATGTGGATTCATCAAGAGGCTTGGTGAAGATATCTGCAAGCTGCATTTCACTTGGCACAAAGTGCATTTCTACTGTACCATTCATCACATGTTCTCTAATGAAGTGGTATTTGATGTCAATGTGCTTGGTTCTCGAATGTTGCACTGGATTCCCTGTGATGGCAATACCACTTGTGTTGTCACAGAAAATTGGAATCTTCTCAACTTTTAGACCATAGTCAATGAGTTGGTTTCTCATCCATAGAATCTGTGCACAAAAGCTTCCAGCAGCAATGTACTCAGCTTCAGCTGTTGAGGTGGAGACTGAGTTTTGTTTCTTACTGAACCATGAAACAAGCCTGTTTCCTAGAAATTGACAGGAACCTGTAGTACTTTTCCTGTCAACTCTGCAACCTGCATAATCTGCATCTGAATAGCCAGTTAGATCAAAACCAGATTCTCTTGGGTACCAAATGCCAAGGTTTGGTGTTCCTTTAAGATATCTGAAAATTCTTTTAATAGCTATTAAGTGAGACTCTCTAGGGTCAGCTTGAAATCTAGCACAAAGACAAGTAGAAAACATTATATCAGGTCTACTAGCTGTTAGGTATAGAAGTGAACCTACCATGCCTCTATAGCTTGAGATGTCCACAGACTTTTCCTTAGTATTCAACTCAAGCTTAGTTGCAGTGGCCATAGGTGTTTTAGCAGATGTACAATCCATTAAGTCAAATTTCTTTAAGAGATCATAAATATATTTTGTTTGGCTTATGAAAATGCCCTCATTAACTTGCTTTACTTGTAGGCCAAGAAAGTAAGTTAATTCACCCATCATGCTCATTTCATACCTACTTTGCATAAGTTTGGCAAACTTTTTGCAAAGCTTCTCATCTGTAGACCCAAAAATAATATCATCTACATAGATTTGAACAAGTATTGAAGAGCCATTAATATCCCTATGAAATAAGGTTTTATCTACTGTACCTCTAGTGAAGTGGTTCTCCAAAAGAAATTGAGATAAAGTGTCATACCAGGCTCTTGGTGCTTGCTTCAAACCATAAAGTGCTTTCATGAGAAGATATACATATTCTGGAAATTCTGGATCCTCAAAACCAGGCGGTTGATGGACATAGACCTCTTCTTCCAGTACCCCATTTAGAAAGGCACTTTTGACATCCATCTGATAGACTTTGAAATTGGCATGTGCTGCATAGGCTAGAAAGATTCTTATTGCCTCAAGTCTTGCTACTGGAGCAAAAGTTTCATCAAAATCTATTCCTTCTTCTTGAGAATAGCCCTTTGCCACTAATCTAGCTTTATTCCTCACAATTATGCCATTTTCATCTGTCTTATTCTTGAGAACCCATTTAGTACCTATGACACTTCTATCATCAGGTTTGGGCACAAGTTTCCATACTTTATTTCTTTCAAATTGGTTTAGCTCTTCTTGCATTGCTAACACCCAATCTGGATCTAGAAGGGCATCTTCCACTTTCTTAGGTTCCTCTTGAGACAGGAAGCTACTGTATAGACATTCTGCTTAAGTGGCCCTTCTAGTTTGGACTCTTGAATTTGATTCACCAATGATTAACTCAAATGGATGATTTCTAGTCCATTTTCTTGCAGGTGGAAGGTTTGATCTTGATGAGGTTGCTTCATTTCCATGATCATGTTGATTTAGCATTGAATTTTGACCTTGAGAAACTCCCCCTGAGTTTGTTGTCCTTGCTGAGTTATGAAGTTGACTGTCAATGGATGCATCATTTTGCCTGTCGACGGATGCTTGAGAATATCTGTCAACGGATGCATCTCTAATAGTGTCAACGGATGTTGCAGAATGACTGTCAACGGATGTTCCAGAATGACTATCAACGGATGCTTCATTTTCAGTGTAAGCATCACTTCTAGTTGGTATAACAGCTCTAGGTGGATCTCTGTGGTCATGATCTTCATTCTCCTCATCATCATCATAGTACATTCTTCCTTCACCTTCATTCTCAAATTCCAACTTTTCATGGTAACCTTCATCATTTAGGCCTAGAATATTTTGATCATCAAACACAACATGTACAGATTCCATAACAATGTTGGTTCTTAGATTGTAGACCTTGTAGGCTTTCCCTGCTGCATATCCAACGAAAAAAGCTTCATCTGCCTTTGCTTCAAATTTGCCTAAGTTATCTCCATGATTCCTTAGCACAAAACACTTACATCCAAAGACATGTAGAAAAGCTAAAGTTGGTTTCTTGTTGGTTAATAACTGATAAGGAGTCATTCCTCTAGCTTGATTGACCAAGGAAATATTCTGAGTAAAGCATGCAGTGTTGACAGCTTCAGCCCAGAAATATGTTGGTAACCTTGATTCACTTAACATTGTTCTAGTTGCTTCAATGAGAGTTCTGTTTTTCCTTTCAACAACCCCATTTTGTTGAGGTGTTCTGGTAGCAGAAAACTCATGGACAATTCCATTCTCTTCACAGAAAATCTTCATTGTGGAATTCTTGAATTCAGTACCATTGTCACTCCTGATTCTTTGTACTCTGTCTTCAAAACCATTGTTTAGCATTCTGAGGTGATTGATGATGATTTCACTTGCACAATCCTTGGAATGCAGGAAGAAGGTCCATGTGAACTTAGAAAAATCATCTACAATCACCAGACAGTATTTCTTCTTTGAAATAGACATGACATTTACTGGACCAAATAAATCCATATGCAGCAATTGAAGAGGCTTAACAATGGATGACTCTGTCTTGCTTTTGAAGGATGATTTCTTTTGTTTCCCTAATTGGCAGGCATCACACAGCCCATCTCTGATAAACTCCAATTGAGGGATTCCTCTAGCAAGATCCTTTCTTACCAAATCATTCATAACTTTAAAATTCAAATGTGACAGCTTCTTATGCCATAGCCAACTCTCATCCTTACTTGCTTTGCTGAAGAGACAAGTAATGGATTCTGAGCATGCTGAATTGAAGTCAACTATGTAAACATTTCCTTTTCTAAAGCCTGTCAATACCACATTGTTGTCTTCCTTGGCAGAAACAACACAGGCTTCTTTTGTGAACTTTACTTCATAGTCTTTATCACAAATCTGACTGATACTCAGCAAATTGTGCTTCAAACCTTCAACTAAAGCCACTTCTTCAATGATGACATTGTCTTTTGAAATCAGGCCATATCCCTTAGTATATCCTTTGCTGTCATCTCCAAAGGTAATTCTAGGGCCAGCTCATTCCTTGAATTCTGTGAGCAGGGTTGAATCTCCTGTCATGTGCCTAGAGCATCCACTGTCTAGGTACCATAGATTCCTTCTGTTTCCCTGCACACATTTCAAAAACAAATCAAGTTGATTTTGGTACCCAAGCTTCCTTGGGTCCTTTCTTGTTAGCCTTTGACTTTGCACTCTTAGCATTCTTCAACTTAGGTGTAGATGCTTGAGTGATGGGGTTTGACAAGTGCTCATTTGCATGAATATTGGATGCATGCATGTGTGGAAAATTGGCATACATATTATTCATGTTAGGTATGTTCCATGACATTTGTGGCACATTCATAGATTGAAAGTAAGGATTAGACATATATGGCATGTTCACATATGGATTTGAAAAACTAGCATTTTGATACAAACCAGGCATTGCAGGCATACATGGCATTGGTTGAGGTACATGAACAGGAGCCTTGTTGACAATCTTGCAATTAGAAGATAGATGATTGACACTATTACAATTACTACAAGTTTTCATAGGAGCAAACTTGTCAGGAGAGTAATTGTTTTTCTTGTTGATGCCTATCTTACCATTTCTGTTCTTTTTCTTTTTGCCCTCAATTTCTACCTTTTCATTGTCCGATTTACCAACAGCCTTTTTGTTGTGTAAATCACCTGTCTTAGCCTTCCCACTGGATTTGGTTTTGCTGCACTCACCACTAACAAAATTCTTGTTTACTGGACCATACTTGATATCCAGTTTCCTTAGTTCCTTCTTACTAACAGACTTTTTGTTAGTCGACGGATACCTCTCATCCGTTGACGGTTCATCTGTCAACGGATGATCACTATCCGTTGATTCACAAATAGTCTCTAGATCCTCAAGGCCAGGTTCTAGCTCCTTGTTCTTTTGAGTCCAGGTATCCTTCACAAATGATTCTATTCCCTAAACTTCTATTATGTTTTGAGAAATATTCCTACAACTTTGAAATTTAGCAATTATCCCTTGTTCTTTTTCAAGCTGGTCTTTTAAAATCAGTTCTCTTTTAACACAGCTTCAAGTTCACTTTTAGCATTATTGCAATCAACTCTCATTTTCTCAAATTCTAGAAATTGAGATTCTAGAGCAGCATTTCTATCACTTAAAAACAAATTGGACTCTTTAATTCTATTGTTCTCTTTAGTAAGTGATTTAAGAGTAACACTTAAGTGATATAGTTCAGTAGACATTTCATCTATAACACTATTGCATTCCTCTTTAGTGAGCTCAGAGAGATTAGTAGAAAATACCTGATTGCTAGCTGAACTTGCTTCCTGCTCTCCAGAATCAGCCATTAAAGCAAGGTTGACTAACTCAACATCATCATCAGAATGATTGTCATCAACAGCCCAGTCATACTCTTGGGTCAAGAATGCCTTTCCTTTCTACCTGAGAAGATCAAAATATTTCTTCTTATAGTCAACAACCTCAGTCGGCTTTCCCTTGTTCTCAGATCTAGGTTTCCTGCATTCACTTATCATATGACCAGCAATTCCACAATTGTAGCATTTAATTTTGGATTTATCCACATAGTTGCTTGTGGAAAAATCCTTGTTAAATGGCTTGGCCACCCCAGAGTTTCTCTTGAATTTCAGCTTAGAGAATCTCCTAGATAGAAAAGCTAAGTGCTCATCTATCTCATCCAATTCATCCTGCTGAAGAGCATTCAATTCCTCAGACACCTTTTTCTTGCTCCTGCTTGATTCTGCTCTACCTTTACAAACCTCCCTGTTTGGTGTAGAACTAGCAGTTTCCGTCCTTTCCTCCTTTTGCTCCAAGTTGGCAACAAGTGCAACTGACCCACTTTTCTTTTGAGCCTTCTCAATCTCTTCATCCTGCTCCATTTCCAGCTCATAGGTCTTTAAAGTTCCATAGAGCCTTTCAAGAGTAAATGTCTTGTACTCTTGAGTGTTTCTTAGAGAAACAGTCATTGGCTTCCATTCCTTGGGCAGTGATCCCAGAAATTTGAGATTAGAATCTTTAACTTGATAGATTCTTCCATACAGTTTTAAACCATTTAGTAGCTTTTGAAATCTACTAAATGTATCATTCAATGTTTCTCCACTCTTAAAGTGAAAATGTTCATACTGTTGGATTAGTAGTTGCATCTTGTTTTCCCTTACCTGTTCTGTTCCTTCACACAGGGTTTGAACAATGTCCCATACTTCCTTGGCGGTAGTGCAGTTAATAACATTGTCAACCATGTCTGTTTCTAGACCATTGAACAGAATATTCATGGCCTTTTTGTCTTTGTGGACTTCTGCAATATCTTCAAGACTCCACTCAGAAGCAGGTTTGGGAATGAGAGTGTCAGGCACATCATCAGCCAGGCCAACTCTTGTTGCTGTCTTCATTGGAACGTGAGGACCCTTGTCAATGCAATCCACAAAACCCTCATCAATAGATGAGAGATGTAGACGCATTTTTACTTTCCAGTGAAAGTAATTTTCTCTATCAAGAACTGGAATCTTTACTCCATAATCCTTCTTAGACATGTTGGAAGTGTGTTGATCTTTAAACTTCAAATATGTTAGAAGCTCGCTCTGATACCAATTGTTATTCCCAGATTACACACTTGTATGATTGTAGAAGGGGGGGGGTTGAATACAATTCTTGATATTTATAAATTTCTGATAAGAACTCCAGAAATTTATGCAGAGATAATTGCAATGTAAGATTTTAAACACAAACACATATAAAATCAGGTGGTTAATATGCACCACCTGAAGCTTTTATTTGAAGAAAACTCTGTGATACAAAGTGTACACAGCTGCCGTTTTACAACTCTTTGCTTCTAAGGATATTCAAGAAACCCTAAGCAAATATGTCTGTTTTCTTAACCTACAAAGAGCTGCTACACTTGGTTATATATCCCAAGTTTTACAAGTACTACTGAAATAAGATAATACTAATCTAATTCTAGTTGACTTGCTACTACACTCCAAATACACATGTAGCCGAAAGGTTGTCCTTGTGTTCAGACATGTCTCCTGCACCTTTCTTGTATTCATAGTGTAAATGGAATGCTTATTTCTTCTGTGTTTCCAAAGTATGGCTGCCATACTGCTTTTTGTATCTACCATCAACCCATGTGATCTGTCAGTCAAACATGTCCTCATCAACTGCTAATCCCCAGCTAATCATAGAAGACAGTGTCAATGATTATCCGTTGATGTTGTACCCTGACATCCGTTGATGATGTATAGAGCTATCCGTTGATATTGAGACTTGAACTGTATCCGTTGATAGAGTGGATTTGAGTTGTATCCGTTGATAGAGTTTTGTCTTCATCCGTTGATACACTTTCACTTAGACAGAATTACATAGCATAGCTTATTTACAATTGGCTACCCTATTCTGCCTATCCGTTGATAGTCAACATGACTATGGATAAAAACACTATCGACTGATAACATAGAGATACTTGCAGTATGCTACAAAACCTCATCCGTTGATGAGCTACCTGTCAACGGATAGAGTTATAAATCCTCATCCGTTGACAGCTACAAAACCTTAAACAATTTGATTGATTGAGAAGTTATCATCAAGTACAACATATTCCTAACATTGTGGTTGTGATTTTTATGATTGTGGTTAGTATATGTATCTCCATGAATGTTATAAAGTATGAACTTGGTGAATTAGATGTTGGTTGTGTTGTGGATGTAAGGATCTTGGTTGATTTAAGTGAAACAAGCATGCTGAGTTTTTCCAGGAACTTGACCTGACTTGTAAGAAGGTTTTGAACCCCCAAATCTTGTCCCCTGAGGTCCTAATATATATTTTTGGAAAGGTATTTGAATGTAGTTTCCAAAAATATAAGGTTCATGACTAGGTGATGTATGGAGTTTTAGTTATGGCCGGAGAAGTAAAATGTGTTTCAGGATTCCGGACTGCACTAAATGGTCCCCTTGTGAACCTTATTTAAACCCTTAAAAATTTATGTGGGATCATGGAAAAATTAGAGAATCTAGAAAATGCAGTGGTGAAGGCTACCCAAAAAGAATTGGATTAAAATATGAATTTTTCAATTTTATAAAAATGCTAGAGTAAAATTCGCGCAAGGGAAAAAGTCGTTAAGGGAGTGTGATTTAAGGGGTAATGGATATGATTCGGTTATGGTAACCAAATTAAGTCGAATAAGTGACGAGCGTAATCGAGTGATGACATGAGCCTATAGTGGGGCTAGAGTGTCATAAGACGAAGTCATTAAGTTAATTTTGTACCCCCCAAAACCCCGCAATTAAAGAGATATTGTTAAGGTACTAACGAACGGTTATTGCTTATGTACAGATCATTCCACTCCGCACGTTCGACCACCCCAACCACACCAAGGCAAGTTTACTTTTCAAAACTTACATATACAAAGACTTTCACTGTTGTGTTTGTGGTTTTCAATCATATCAAATGTTTATGTTTATCGAAGTATCGATGAAATTGCGATGTATAAGTACATGTATGTTTGCACCCCTTGAACTTAGATTGAAATGTTTTCTTTGGACAACGACTCTAGCAATAGAGGTCGTAGCGCTCCGTATATACTATTGACCGGGGAGCGGTATATTATTATATCGTATTCAGATTGCGAAAACCCGAAGGGTCATTCGGGGAGTATCGTATACTCAAGTAATTATTTTTATATCTTCGTAAATACTCAAAATACCTATCTTGGATTAAAAGCTTATTTTATTAAATAATTATTTTATTAATTATTAATATTAAATCTTAAAATATCATTTATTAATTATTGTTCATTATTTTAAAGACAAAGCTAATCCAAGGTACCTTTAGCACTTTCAAACTCGAACTCTTTCGAACTCAAAACATTTTCGAAAACCCCCGGTCAGGTTCTGCTTCTTGTATTATTTCAAGAATCATCGGTCGACTGATGTCGGACCTCAACTACTCAGTTTTTAATCAAAATCAAGTTTTTAAAAGAAAAAGAAAAAGGGACTCTGGCAGGTGTGGGAAACGTTGACGAACGATTCCCGGGATGTGTAAGCGGCCGTGAGCCAGGCGGTCCATCAATTATTATTCCGGCCCAGGTGTTGCCGAAGGATAATTACGGATGTAGTTTTCATCGAGGGTGATTACGGATGTAGTTTTCACCCGAGGATAGTTACGGATGTAGTTTCTATCCTTCTACCGGTAGAGAAGACCCGCGGATTATTGGACTTGGATGTGGCGACTGATCATCGTCAATCCCTGTCAGGTTTTATGTTTTCTTTAAGTCCCATTCCTCCATTTTGGAAAAATGCTTTGACACTGCTTCTTAGGCTTTTGTGCCAAGTTGCTGATAGTGTTCTATTTTGACGAGAAAGATGTTGACTCTGTGCAGTATCTAGAACTGCAAGTTTATTTTGAAAACGAGGGCACGTATTGGTGCACCTTCGGAATTTATCAACAATGACAAGTGATTTTATATCTGATAGATACAAACGAGTTTAATAACTGCTAATCATATGAAATGTTATATTGCTTACCTTATACATATATTTCTTGCTGAGCTATAGTTGCTCACTCTTGTTTGTTTTCAAATTTACAAACACAACAGCTAAGCGAAATGGCAAGACCCAGACAGACTGCCCGAAAGCAGGTGACTAGACCCGAGGCAGCAGTTGAGATTCCACCGGTAGGCCACATTAGCCGGATTGGTTGGCAACTTTTGTTAGTTCGTTTTATTTATAAGTATGACCTGTGCAAAGCAGTGTATCGTAACAAACTTTCAAGCCGCCAACTTCGCTTCTTATCGAAGTGTTGCTGGTAGCATAAATGCTATTTAATTCGATCTGTAATAACTCTGAAACTTTTATTTTCGCTTAATCAATTGTATGACGTTTCTGAGACTCTAACCTGTGTGTGTGTGTGCGGTGTGAGTTTATTGTGGGGTCGATGGCCGTTTTATATATTATGTGCAAGAACAGGTATGTTATTAATGGAAAATGGACCGTGAGCGCCTAGATCTCCGACCCCGGATCTGGGGGCGTCACAGAAATGGTATCAGAGCGAGGTTGCAGTTCTCAGAAACGATAGTAATTTAAGAAAACAACCCTAATAATAATAATAACAATAATAATAACCCTAATAACAACCCTAATAATACTTAGAACTCTCATCGAGTTTGCAGTCGGGTTATCGGATATAGCCCTGACTTTAAGGCCCGTGAGGGAACTACTCCTTAAACCTTTCTTTATGGTTAGTGACCCACCTTATTTCCCTTGTGTAGATGGAGGAGATACCAGACCCTGAGGCTTTCGAGAGAGAGCATGATGAGGCACTGATGCGAGATACCGAGGATCCTGAGGAGGATATGGGTGCTGACTCTGAGCTTGGCCCCTGGATTACGCTGATAGGAGATACTGATGATGAGGATCCCGTTGAGGAGCCCTTTGAGCCTGAGCCTGAGCCAGAGCTTGTTACCCCATCTCCTGTAGCTACTGATGAGGAGAGTGTGAGATCCGGTGAGGGCCGTGTTGTGTCACCCCCACCTTCTCCGCAATCATCGAGCCCTGTTTCATCGGACGGTGACTCCGAGGATGATACTTCTGGAGAGGAGGAGTTGACCCTACCCCTGCTCCTGCTCCTGCTACTGCTACTGCACCTGCTCCTGTTCCTGTCATACCACCCCCGCCGATGGACCTACCCCCAGTGTCGGGTACTGAGCACGCTTAAGTGGTGCAGTTCCTGACCCGAGACTTGCTTTCTACAGAGGCCAGACTTAACGAGGCGAGGCGGGCACTAGTGGAGGAGCGCGAGGCACGCTTGAGGATCCAGGCTGAGATGAGGACTGCTGTTGCTAGGAGGACTAGGGCTCGACTCCATAGGATTGAGAGGAGGAGTCGCGAGAGGATTCTTGGTTTAGGGATCCGCGGGGGCGGAGTGATTCAGGCTAGGGATGCTAGGCGTGTTGTGCGTCGTACATTTTCCCGAGTGAGGACCTTGCTCCGTCGCGGTGCGGCCCCATGATGTGTTACGGATAGCTCAGTCCCCTAGGTTCAGATGACATTAGTGTGTCGATTTTGCGGGATAGTTGACTTGTGCAATGGTATCCTTTCTGACCAGTGGATGAGTAGACTGACCTACAGATATGTAGATGTGACTTCGGATAGTATGTATGGATGTAGCCCTACTTTTGTGTAGCCCTGACTATTCAGATGATGTACTTGTTATTGTTCCGCTTTTGCTAGACTTTGACATCGGAACTATTTATTTGGCTCTAACATCCAAACTTTGTGATAACCCATGTACCGTACTTATTTAGTTTCAGTTTCCTTGATATTGTCTCAACTGCCTTACTTTCCGATGCCATGCTTTACTGTTTTGGTATATAACTGTGAATATATACAATTGCTACAAGCCACAAATACAACCATGCTGTTTTAAATTTACGATATGCGATTTCAAATTGTTCTCTACCACTTCCAAAATGTTCCTACAATTTTTAAAATAAAATTTTTCAAAAAAAAAAATAAAAAAATTTGAGGTTTCGAAATCTTGAAAACTCTTGCAAATGTTTTCGCATCCCATAGAGATTTTTCCCAAAAATGTTTCGACGATTTATCTCCAGCATCGGGTTATTAAAACTTTTGCAACTTCCACCCTTATGAGGAGGAACGATACGTTCCTGACACGTGTAAACGCTGTCAGGTAATTGGAAAACCCTAACACATTTCTTGTTTTATTATCAGAATCATGCCACCCAGAAGAATGAACACTCGATCTCACCCGGTCAGTTCTGAAGGCCAGGGTAGCCACCATGGGACCGGAGGCCACCAGAACTATGAAGGGGAGAATGTGAACCTGAATGAGAATGAAGGCAACGATCATAACTTGTTTGATGACTCGGAGTATGACGAAGAAGAAGCTGGTGATGACACCCGAGAGGTGGAACATCCAAGGGGAGGCCCTATGGAACAGTTCATGGAACTACTTAGGCAGAACTTGGACCGTCCCCCGGTTCAGCAACCACCCCACAATGCTAATGCAAATGCTTTCCGGAACTTCAAATCCCTGAAACCCCCAGAATTTAAAGGAACTGCCGATCTGGTCGAGGAAAGAGCCTGGCTGAAGGAAATGGAAAAATCTTTCGAGATACTAGGTGTCGCTGAGGAGCAGAAGACTGTTTTCGCCACTTACCTTCTGAAGGGTGAGGCAAACTATTGGTGGGAAGCTAAGAAGAATTTGGAAGGAAGAGGTGTGGTGACCTGGGAGAGGTTTAGCGAGCTGTTCTTGGAGAAGTACTTCCCTAGGTTCATGGAGACACAAATGGAGCTGAAGTTTTTGGAACTGAAGCAAGGTAACATGACGGTGGCCGAGTATGAGGCCAAATTTACTGAGTTGTCGAGGTTTGTGCTGGAATATGTGAACTCTGAGGCAAAGAGGGCCCGAAGGTTTCAATTAGGGCTAAAGCAATGGATTCAGAATCGTGTAGCGGTTCTTGAGCTGACAGACTATGCCACCCTGGTACAAAAAGCATCAATTCTTGAGGCTGGGAGTGAACAGATGCAGAAGGAGAGGGAAGGAAAGAAGAGGAAGTTTGATAGTCGAAAGGGAAACTCTGCGGGAGGGAGCTTTCCGAGAAAATTTAAGCGAGGAACGATGTCCCAACCCAGCGGAAACTTTGGAACCAAGAGAGCTGAAAGTTGGAGTGTGGGCCAGAGCGGCCGACCACAGGGATCGTCTTACTCTACCCCATCCCGAGCCCTACCCCCAAAATGCAATAAATGTGGAAGGAAACATGCGGGCGTGTGTAACCTACAGGATGTGAAGTGCTTAATTCAAGTGTGGGCTGACAGGACATTATGCTAACGCCTGTCGAGGAACTAGTAACAACACCAGTACCGGAGGTAATTGCTTCAACTGTGGGAAACCAGGGCACCGAATGAGGGAATGCATGTCCTCTGGGCCAGCTGCATCAAGAGTGAGTGGAACTGCTTCTAGCAAGGCCCCTACTGCAAGAACTTTTAACATGACGGTGTAAGATGCCGTGAGGAACACGGATGTGATTGCAGGTACCCTACTACTCAACTCAGTTAAGGCAAATGTTTTATTTGATTCGGGAGCTACCAAGTCTTTCATATCTCTAGATCTTGTATGTCAGTTAGGCCTTAAGACTGAACCATTAAAAGACAGACTGCAAATAGAGATAGCTAATCATGAAATTATCCCTGTTAGCCAAGTATGTCCAGGTTGTGACCTAGAAATAGAAGGGCGACACTTTCGGGTAGATTTAATACCTTTTAAACTAGGAGAGTTTGACGTAATAGTAGGTATGGATTGGTTAACAACCCACGGAGCCCAGATTGATTGTGTAAAGAAGAAAGTAAGTTTGAGACTGCCAGGGGACGAGGAAGTAGTGTTTAGTGGAAAACGGCAAAACCAAAAGTTCATGATTATGATTCAAGCTAAGAAGCTGTTACGTAAAGGATGCGAAGCCTATTTAGCCTATGTGAAGGATACCAAGAAGGAGGCACCAAACCTACAGGAAATCCCTGTTGTTAATGAGTTCGCGGACGTATTTCCAGATGATCTTCCCGGACTACCACCTGATAGAGACATCGAGTTCGCTATAGACTTAGTTCCGGGTACGGCCCCAATTTCGAAAGCCCCATATCAGCTAGCCCCAGTGGAGATGAAAGAGCTAGCCACTCAGTTACAAGAGTTGTTGGATAAAGGGATGATAAGACCTAGTGTGTCACCGTGGGGAGCCCTGGTGTTATTCGTGAAAAAGAAGGATGGTAGTATGAGATTATGTATAGACTACAGGGAGTTGAACAAAGTGACTATAAAGAATAAATATCCCCTGCCCAGGATAGATGACCTGTTTGATCAATTAAAGGACGCAGTTTATTTTTCTAAAATTGATTTGAGGACCGGGTATCACCAGTTAAAGATTAAACAAGAAGATATACCAAAGATGGCCTTTCGCACCCGGTACGGACACTATGAGTTCCTAGTGATGTCATTTGGGTTAACGAATGCCCCTGCAGCTTTCATGGACTTAATGAATCGAGTCTTCAAGAAGTACTTGGACAAGTGTGTTATAGTCTTCATCGATGACATCTTGATTTATTCCAAGACAAAGGAGGAACATGCAGAGCATTTGAGGATTGTATTGGGAGCATTGAGAGAAGAAAAGTTGTACGCTAAGTTCTCGAAGTGTGAATTTTGGTTGAAGGAAGTTCAGTTTTTAAGGCATGTGATTAGCGAACAAGGCATTCTAGTGGACCCAGCCAAAATAGAGGCTGTATCAAATTGGGAGAGACCAACCACTCCGACAGAGGTGAGAAGTTTTATAGGATTGGCTGGCTACTATAGAAGGTTTGTCCAAGACTTTGCCAAGATAGCAGCCCCTTTGACCCGACTAACTCGCAAGACCGAGAAGTTTGTGTGGACTGAAAAATGCGAAGAGAGCTTCCAAGGGTTGAAAAAGAGGTTGGTGACAGCACCAGTACTAGCCCTACCTGATGATAAGGGAGATGTTGTGATTTATAGCGACGCGTCCCATAAAGGTTTAGGGTGTGTGCTTATGCAGCACGGTAAGGTGATTGCGTATGCGTCCAGACAACTTAAGGAATACGAGATAAAATACCCCACCCATGATTTGGAATTAGCGGCAATAGTTTTCGCTTTGAAGATCTGGAGACATTATATTTACGGAGAAAAGTGTGAAATCTACACGGATCACAAGAGCTTAAAGTACATATTCACTCAGAAAGAGTTAAACATGAGGCAGAGGAGATGGCTAGAGCTGATCAAAGATTATGATTGTGAGATTCATTATCACCCAGGGAAGGCCAACGTGGTGGCCGATGCACTTAGCCGAAAGGAGAAACTCAAGATGATAACGTTAGTGGACGAATTGATCAAGGACCTTGAGAAACCGGAGACTGAAGTGAGATTACCAGGAATTGGACAAGAGAGTCTAATGGAAATAAGAGTCCAACCCCCGCTATTGGAAAAGATTAAGTTATGCCAGGAAAAGAAGATAGAAGAAGAAAAGAATTCGATGGAGAAAATTTTGACTGGCGAGGAAATTAAGTGTGAAAAGGACGGGAATGGAATTATGAGGTACGCATCTAGGATATGGATCCCGAACGTTCAAGAATTAAAAGACGAGATTTTGCAAGAAGCTCATAGTTCAAGGTACTCAATTCACCCTGGAGGCACTAAGATGTATAGAGATCTGAGAGAATACTATTGGTGGCCAAATATGAAGAAGAACGTGGCAGAGTGGGTAAGTAAATGCTTGACATGTCAAAGAGTAAAGGCCGAACACCAGAGGCCCAGTGGATTGTTGCAACCCTTAGAGATACCCGAGTGGAAGTGGGAACATATTGCGATGGATTTTGTGGTCGGACTACCAAGGACCAAGACAAATCATGATGCCATTTGGGTAATTATCGATAGATTAATCAAGTCAGCACATTTTCTTCCAATCAACGAGAGATACACTGTTGACAAGCTGGTGGATATTTACTTAAAGGAGATCGTGGTAAGGCATGGGGTTCCTGTGAGCATTGTATCAGATAGAGACCCAAGATTCAACTCCAGGTTCTGAAGGAGTTTTCAGGATTGTGTGGGGACCAAGTTGAACATGAGTACTGCATACCACCCCCAATCAGACGGGCAGAGTGAGAGAACCATCCAGACCATCGAGGACATGTTGAGAGTATGTGCCATAGATTTCAAGGGAAGTTGGGATGGCCACTTGTCGTTGATCGAATTTTCCTACAACAACAGTTACCATACGAGTATAGGAATGCCCCCATATGAAGCTTTATACGGACAAAGATGTCGATCTCCCTTGTGTTGGGAAGAAGTTGGAGAGCGGAAGATATTAGGGCCTGAACTGGTCCAACAGACAAGAAAAACTATTGAGCTCATAAGAGGACGGCTGGTAGCGGCCCAAGACAGACAGAAGAAGTATGCGGACCAGACCCGCAAGGACAAAGAATATGAGGTATGAGAATTTGTGATGTTAAAGGTATCACCGTGGAAGGGATTGATGAGATTTGGTAAGAAGGGAAAGCTGAGCCCCAGATTTATTGGACCTTTTGAGATCTTGAGACGAGTTGGAAAGTTAGCCTATGAATTGGCTTTACCCCCGAGCTTGTAGCAAGTACATAATGTGTTCCATGTGTCCATGCTACGACCCTACCATACCGACTTCCGACACGTGATAGAACATGATCAAGTGGATCTGCAGCCAGACTTAACCTATGTGGAGTAACCCGTAGAAATCATGGATAGAAAAGAACAGGTGCTGAGGAACAAGGTTGTCAAACTAGTGAGAGTTTTGTGGAGGAACCAGAATGTCGAAGAATCAACATGGGAACTAGAGAGCACGATGCGTGAAAAGCACCCCCAACTGTTTTCAACCTGATTCCGGGACGGAATCCTTTTAAGGAGGGGAGGCTGTAAG
This sequence comes from Saposhnikovia divaricata, assembly GCA_036435485.1. Classification (NCBI taxonomy): domain Eukaryota; kingdom Viridiplantae; phylum Streptophyta; class Magnoliopsida; order Apiales; family Apiaceae; genus Saposhnikovia; species Saposhnikovia divaricata. Next base: position 11,889,074 of record JAZHRN010000154.1, on the reverse strand, counting down.
AACCCTAATTTTTGGTTATATTTTCTATTATTTAATATCATGTGACATTGTCAATTTGGAACCTTTCTAGTCATCCCTGTTGTTTAATGGAATTGATTGTCTGAGAAACTATGTTGTTACATTCACTATGTGAGATAAAGGGAAGATTGTTGAAGGCAAGAATCTTATTGTTAGTAAGATTTATAAAACTTGGGACTTGAGAGTTATTGGAGTATTAAAAGATTTATTAGGAATTATGACGAGGAGTTATGGATATTCGAGGAATTTACACAATTAAGTACTTAAGGAATTACTAGAGAAATCTCTACGCGACAAAATATTATTACGAGAGATTAATTAAGATACGATACGAATTAAAGATTAAGTGACAAGCATTGGTGGAAGAATAATGATACAAGGAGTAGTATTGCATGCAAGTCCCATGCAACTAAGTAGTTAGGAAAAGCAAACTAGTAGTACCAAATGGACAAGAGGAATAGTAACTAGTTGCACCACTTTCCAAGGAGACAAGAGGACATGGTGGCCATACCTAGACTTGTACCATGTATTACATACACTAATACATGTATCACCCAACCACTTAACACAATTATTCAACCAACCACAAAAGCAAAACACAAAAACACTCTCCCCCCCAGAACAAAAGCTCTCGGCCCAAGCAAGAAAACAAGGAAGAAATTTTTCTTTCTTCCACTTCTCCTCATTCATAATTCAAGGCATAATTCCTAGGCTCTCTACATCATCTAAGAAAGGTATACTAAGAATTCCAAGCCCTTTCATCCATTAATTTTCAAGATATTAATTGTTAAAGTTATTGTGAATAGTAACATTGTTAAGTTTTCTTTTAGATCTTGGATTATAAGGACTGTAGAAGCTCATTCAAGGTGTTCTTGAGATTTTTAAGGCTTACCCAAGGCTCCTAGATACTCTAGAAGGTATAAAAACCCTAACCCCTCTTGGCCATGTAGTATAGTGTTTATGATGTTTGATGTTAGATCCATGTGTATTGGTGTTAATCTTGGATATATAAGTGGTGGATGATATAGATCTTGAGTTTAAGTGTTGTGGTTATGATTTTTATGATTGTGGTTAGTATATGTATCTCCATGAATGTTATAAAGTATGAACTTGGTGAATTAGATGTTGGTTGTGTTGTGGATGTAAGGATCTTGGTTGATTTAAGTGAAACAAGCATGCTGAGTTTTTCCAGGAACTTGACCTGTCTTGTAAGAAGGTTTTGAACCCCCAAATCTTATCCCCCGAGGTCCTAATATATATTTTTTGGAAAGGTATTTGAATGTAGTTTCCAAAAATATAAGGTTCATGACTAGGTGATGTATGGAGTTTTAGTTATGGCCGGAGAAGTGAAATGTGTTTCTGGATTCCGGACTACACTAAATGGTCCCCTTGTGAACCTTTTTTAAACCCCTAAAAATTTATGTGGGATCAGGGAAAAATTAGAGAAGCTAGAAAATGCAGTTTTGAAGGCTACCCAAAAAGAATTTGATTAAAATATGAATTTTTCAATTTTATAAAAATGGTAGAGTAAAATTCGCGCAAGGGAAAAAGTCGTTAAGGGAGTGTGATTTAAGGGGTAATGGATATGATTCGGTTATGGTAACCAAATTAAGTCGAATAAGTGACGAGCGTAATCGAGTGATGACATGAGCCTATAGTGGGGCTAGAGTGTCATAAGACAAAGTCATTAAGTTAATTTTGTACCCCCTAAAACCCCGCAATTAAAGAGATATTATTAAGGTACTAACGAACGGTTATTGCTTATGTACAGATCATTCCACTCCGCACGTTCGACCACCCCAACCACACCAAGGCAAGTTTACTTTTCAAAACTTACATATACAAGGACTTTCACTGTTGTGTTTGTGGTTTTCAATCATATCAAATGTTTATGTTTATCGAAGTATCGATGAAATTGCGATGTATAAGTACATGTATGTTTGCACCCCTTGAACTTAGATTGGAATGTTTTCTTCGGACAACGACTCTAGCAATAGAGGTCGTAGCGCTCCGTATATACTATTGACCGGGGAGCGGTATATTATTATATCGTATTCAGATTGCGAAAACCCAAAGGGTCATTCGGGGAGTATCGTATACTCAAGTAATTATTTTTATATCTTCGTAAATACTCAAAATACATATCTTGGATTAAAAGCTTTTTTTATTAAATAATTATTTTATTAAATTATTAATATTAAATCTTAAAATATCATTTATTAATTATTGTTCATTATTTTAAAGACAAAGCTAATCCAAGGTACCTTTAGCACTTTCAAACTCGAACTCTTTCGAACTCAAAACATTTTCGAAAACCTTCGGTCAGGTTCTGCTTCTTGTATTATTTCAAGAATCATCGGTCGACTGATGTCGGACCTCAACTACTCAGTTTTCAATCAAAATCAAGTTTTTAAAAGAAAAAGAAAAAGGGACTCTGGCAGGTGTGGGAACCATTGACGAACGATTCCCGGGATGTGTAAGCGGCCGTGAGCCAGGTGGTCCATCAATTATTATTCCGGCCCAGGTGTTGCCGAAGGATGATTACGGATGTAGTTTTCATCGAGGGTGATTACGGATGTAGTTTTCACCCGAGGATAGTTACGGATGTAGTTTTTATCCTTCTACCGGTAGAGAAGACCCGCGGATTATTGGACTTGGATGTGGCGACTGATCATCGTCAATCCCTGTCAGGTTTTATGTTTTCTTTAAGTCCCATTCCTCCATTTTGGAAAAATGCTTTGACACTGCTTCTTAGGCTTTTGTGCCAAGTTGCTGATAGTGTTCTATTTTGACGAGAAAGATGTTGACTCTGTGCAGTATCTAGAACTGCAAGTTTATTTTGAAAACGAGGGCACGTATTGGTGCACCTTCGGAATTTATCAACAATGACAAGTGATTTTATATCTGATTGATACAAACGAGTTTAATAACTGCTAATCATATGAAATGTTATATTTCTTACCTTATACATATATTTCTTGCTGAGCTATAGTTGCTCACTCTTGCTTGTTTTCAAATTTACAAACACAACGGCTAAGCGAAATGGCAAGACCCAGACAGACTGCCCGAAAGCAGGTGACTAGACCCGAGGTAGCAGTTGAGATTCCACCAGTAGGCCCCATTAGCTGGATTGGTTGGCAACTTTTGTTAGTTCGTTTTATTTATAAGTATGACCTGTGCAAAGCAGTGTATCGTAACAAACTTTCAAGCCGCCAACTTCGCTTCTTATCGAAGTGTTGCTGGTAGCATAAATGCTATTTAATTCGGTCTGTAATAACTCTGAAACTTTTATTTCCGCTTAATCAATTGTGTGACGTTTCTGAGACTCTAACCTGTGTGTGTGTGTGCGGTGTGAGTTTATTGTGGGGTCGATGGCCGTTTTATATATTATGTGCAAGAATAGGTATGTTATTAATGGAAAATGGACCGTGAGCGCCTAGATCTCCGACCCCGGATCTGGGGGCGTCACAGTTATGGTAATGTAGGATGATTATCCTTGTATTTATCATGATTTTATATGATTTAATCAAGCATATATGACATATATTCTCTAATAACTGAATATATATCTGTTTAGAAGTGTAAATCTACTGTAAAGACGTGCTCCTAAAAAATAGGAGGTTAATCTTATCTGAATCTGCAGCCCTATCAGGCTTCCGGTGGAAGCTGGGGGTACCGCCAGGTAGCCTGGCTCCGGTAACCCCTACGGTAGCCCAATCACGGAAGCTATTCTGGAAGCCTTATTGGGCGGCTGGTAGTGGTTATAGGTTATCCACAAGAGGCTGCCCTTAAGATCATGGACCTTATATTTACTTAATGTGATCACATGGTAGCCCCTGGGGCTGCCATGGGCCCTCGGAAGCCCAATAAATCACTTATTTTCTTCATGAACTGGACCCTATCTCCCAAGTGGGCCTAAATCTGACCCATGCAAGATTTTGGTCACAACAGTTATTATTTGGGTTTTGGCCCAATTTGGCACAAATTGAGGTTAGTATTTCCAAAATAGCACACAATGAAAAGCAGGTCCTCCATTGATTGCCTTAAAACCAACGCAAGTATGTTTTGCGTTTCCTTAATTTTGTTCATTGCTTTCCAAAAATTGTGATTTGTTTAACGTCTTGATCTAAACGCATATTTCAACGTTTTCTATCTAAATGTATTAACCATCAACGTTTATTAGGTTGATGTAAACGTAGTAGAAGCTTGCGTTCACAATTGAAATGCAAGGTGAATCGGCGTTGATCTCTGAAATGCATCATTACCAGCATTTTGTATGTATACATATACAAATAGGCGGAGAGAGATATGGGTAGAAAGAGAATAAACGGGGAAATAAGAAAGAGACCAGAGAAAGAGACTACTGAGTGATGTATTGCATGAGTGATGTATTGCAGTGTGCGCTGAGATTGAAGAAGGGAGAAATGCACAGTAAACCTAACGTAAATAAAGATAATGTCATTTATGTGTTAGGAGAGGGTCAGCTTATTAAATTGTGCTATTTTGGACATTTGCTTGTAAATTTGTACCATTTTGGGCATTTTTTCTTATTTTTCACATTCAAAAGATTACATATCTGAATATATTGCAGTTGCACTCTATCAAGCAAATATTGCTCCGAAGTTTATAGATACAGCTAGAGCCGGCAAAACGGTCGAGCGTGCCAGGCCGGTTTAGAAACGGGCCGGTTTGATTTATTGTAAACTCATGAATAGCACGGCTAGGTTGTCGGGCCGTTCCGGGTTATAAATAATTAATTTGTATACGATCTCCAGGATGGAATGAAAACTGCCACAGATGGGATGTTCCGGGTTTAACAGTTTGGACGGGTCACACGAGTTGAGCGATTTGAGTAACGGAGCTAGCGGGTTGGACGGGATGGGCGGATTGAACGGTTTGCTGTTGTTTTTTTAAGTTTTCTTTTTGTACCAAGTAACCTACCGTTAACATAAAATCACGCAAGCGTACGTGATCACAAGTAATATAGATATAAATCAAGTTCGTTCCACAGAGACCTGGTTTAGGTTTTAATTCAGTAGATGTACCTATGCAACAATGTATGGTTTTAACTCACTGCTAAGACAATTAACAAATTTGAGGTTTTTATTATCTAAGATTAACTAAAGAAACAAATTAACAAAACTAAGAATTACTTAACTAATGAGAATTGAATTCGAATTACTTATGGGAATAAAAACATGGGATCCTAACTTCATTAAATACTTCGCTTAGAGTTGACGCCTTTAATCAATGCATGTGATGGTTATGATATCTGATCAGACAACACGAAACAAGTATACGCTACTTCTCAGTATACGAATACCAAACTAAACATACATCCATAAAAGAGATAGAAGATGAATAGACACCAAATATGTTTAGACCCTATATCTCTATAAGATTTGAAAACATAACGGTTGAAGAACAAGTTATCCATATTGATCACGTAGGGCAACATAATATATTTCTATTTATACTACAAATCATGTTGATAAATAATCATGAACCTATGCTAGCATGGCAAGTTCTAAATCTCAAGATCCACTTTCACTTCACAAGAGATTAACAGATTAGATGTTAGCTACGTATCTAACAATTAAGCATAACCATACGAGGATATCAATATACATCACACACAGATCTTTAAAGCATCAAAATACTAAAGCTCCATAAATAAATCCGTTAGAATCCCATGTCAACGATTAGTTCATAATCGAACCGTTCATCATCATGGGATCAAGTGAAAACATGATGAATAAACAAGATTGAATAAATATAATAATACTAGAGTATGAGTTTAGAAAACAAATCCGAAAACTGGTATCCAAAGTACGCCTAAGAAAAGAATACAAAAGATGAAGTAGATCTAGATCCGTTGCTTGTCACAAGCGTTGAATCTACCTCCGCTTTTCTCCCTTGCAATTCTAAGTTATATCCCCCAAATTACAATTTTACAATTTGTTTAAATAGGCCCTATATATCTTGTCCACCAAGAAAATACCTAAAAATACAACTTAAATTCGAATAAGGGCAAAAACGGAATTTCAGCATTTCTGGCGCACCCTGCGCGGCTAGAGTGCATTCTGCGCGGTTCCCTTCTGTTTGTGGCACAGTCTACCCAGCTATAGCGCAGTCTGCCCAGCTGGTTTCTGCCAGATTGCTCTTTTTGCTTGTTTTTTCTTCGTTTTATCTCCAATTCCTCCCGTTTCTTTTCCAAATGTTTCCGCCATCACTTCTTTTGACTTGGAATCTTCATGAAAGCTTAAAGCAAGACTCCATTCTCCATTCCATAGCACAAAACAACTCCAAAATTGACGGAAACATCAACCCTAATCAACATTTTTGCAATCCTGCACACTTAAACAAAACGCATCAAAACTACAACAAACTTGAGGCCAAGTGAATCAATTTAAGCCGATATGGAACGCTCCAAGTGGATATAAAATCCACTTATTACCTACTACTCTACTAGGCTACTACTTTTACCTCTATTCATTAAGCTTTTTTATTAGAAAACTTATAAACTAGTAAACTACAATGTTAAACCAAAACCATATATATATATATGTATGGAAACTGGTCACCAGCCACAGTTGGATATTTTTAAATATCCAACCAACCCATCTTATACCATTAAAACGTCCAGTCAACGGTCAGGATGAGCTTTACTTATGCTATATAATATAGCGTATACACTCTATAATAGAGCGTAATACTCTATATAATATAGCGTATCAGTAATTCCCATTTTACCCTTAAATGGTCCGCTCTATTATATGTCTTAGCCGAGAACTACACCAATTTCAGCTCAAACAGCCCTTCATGTTTTGAAATATCATTTTGTGAGTGTTCTTGAGTTTATACCCGATCTTAAATCATTTGGAGATATATTTTACACCATCACAAACTTAATCTACACCAACCTATACCTATTTCTAATCTACCAATCTTAATATATTTGTCAAATTTTACCCAAATTTTTTCAAATTTGAAGATTTTAAATATTTTGAAGATTGAGCTTGGAGTACCAATCCCAAATTAAGATTTTTGAAGATTGAGTTTGGAATTTAAGTTAGCTCTCTATTTAACCCATGGCTTCTTTCATTTTTTCAAAGTTAAAATCTCCTAATAAGATACCTAGTAAGATTGAGATTGAGGTAGAAAATGAAGATGTTAACGAAAGTCCACACACACCTAAAATAATAGATCATGATGATGATAATAATGAAGATGTTAAGAATGATGATGGTGATGTTGTTTATGATGTTGATGATGGTGATGATGTTGATGATGGTGAATAAGTTGAGAATGGTGTTTCTTTGGATGATTTGAATGATGTTTGCCCATATGTTGGTCAATTATTCGATAGTTTAGATGAAGCGGAGAGGTTTTATAGAGATTATGGTAGGCGTATTGGTTTTGAAGTAATAATTAGAACTACACATAAACGTTTAAAAAATAACAAGATTTGTTCGCGTTTGTATATATGTCGAAAGGGTGGGAGATTAGCCTCAAAATCTTTGGATGATGAAGATGAAGTTCCAAAAAAAAGAGAAATAGAGATTCTCTTGGTAGAACAAAATGTAAGGCACGAATGTATGTTGTTCATAGAGAGAAATCAAATAAGTGAGAGGTAACATTGGTTCATTTGGTACACAATCATGAGATGGTTTCACCTAGTAAGGTACATTTCATGCAAAGGCCAAGAAACATAACACCCATCATGCGAGAATTTATTATAATTTTGAGTAAGTCAGGTATTGGGCCTCAACAATCTTTGAATGTAATGGGTGAGCTTACGGGAAGCTTAGATAATATTGGATTTACTATTCAAGACATTCAGAATGTTTTGCGTGATATTAGACATCATGTATTTGATTCGAGTGATGCCAAAAAAGGTTTGACATTACTCCAAGAATTGAAATCTAATAGTTTTGGGGAATTTTTCTATCGAGTAGATGTTGATGAGGATAATCGGGTACGTTCCATGTTGTGGGTTTATCCAAGATCATTAAATGCATATAAAAATTTTGGAGACGTGGTAGTATTTGACTTCACATACCGCACAAATAGGTATAGTATGCCATTTGTACCTATTACGGGGGTGAACCACCACTACTAATCCATATTGTTTGGTTTTGCACTAATAAGGGATGAGAAAGAAAGTTCTTATGTATGGGTTTTGAAGAATTGGTTGGAAGCTATAGGAAACAACCCTCCAATTTCCATCATCACTGATCAAGACATTGCACTTGGAAATGCAATTGCCAAAGTTTTACCAAACACGAACCATCTTTATTGTACTTGGCATATAAGTACTAAATTTGGGGAGAAGTTATCCGGTTTTTACGCATATGAACCACATTTCAAAGAAGATTTCAACTTATGTTTGTACAAGTCAATGACGGTTGAAAAATTTGAATATAGGTGGAATGATTTGGTTGAAAAATATAACTTGGTTGATCATGGTTGGTTGCAAGAAATGTATTTCGTTCGACATAAGTGGGTTCGTGTGTACACTAAACTTCATTTCACTACCGGGATAACCACTACCTCGAGAAGTGAGTCAATGAAGGCATTTTTTGACGAGTATTTAAATGCTAGAACCGGTTTGAAAGAGTTTATAGAGAATTCACAAAAAGCGTTGGAGAAACAATATCTTCGTGAGAAAGAAGCGGACTATGAAACAAAGTATAAGGAAAGGTCAAGAATAACATCCTCCTCATTGGAGAATCATGCGGCATCTATTTATACAAAGGAAATGTTTAGACGTTTTCAACACGAAGATAAACAAAGTGGAGCCTATGTTGTGAATGAGAGAGATTCCATGCATACTATGCTATTTAAGGTGTACGAAGCATATAAGACCACGGTGGCGGAGGAAAATAGAAAAGTGTATCAAATAACCGTGGCCAATGTTATTATATATTGAATTTGTCGGAAATTTGAAAGTTCGGGAATGATTTGTCATCATATTATTCGATACTTGAATATAATGCAATGGACAGAGATCCCTTCAAATTTAATTAACTTGAGATGGACAATTGGTACAAATAAAATTGTCAGGCCTATATCGTATAAACGTCCTATCATTGGAAATATTCTTCAATCACAACCCGCCTGATATACAACTTTGTGCAAAGCCTTTCAAGATTTAGCGGCTCGTGGAAGTTGTTCGATTCCAAGAATTAAATACGTCATGGGATTGATTGAAAAAGAGGTGGAAGTTATGGAAAATTTTCCTATAGAGAAGCCTTCTACGAAAAAAACACCATCATGTGAGGATGAACGTGGAGGTGAAGATTTTAATGGATTTGAAGATTTTGAAAATTTGGAAGACCCTATAATTTCCACCACTAAAGGTCGCAAGAGGGAAAGAGTGAAGAGTGACATTAAAATGTCCAACTCAAAAAACCAAGGAAATGAAATAGTCGCAAAGAACTTGATGCTAAACATGATTCACGAAATGGTCCAAAAAAATTAGGAAAGTCGATTCCCGAAAAGTCCAACTCAAAAAAACCAAGGAAATGTAATTCATGATTTTACTTTTGAGTGAATTTGGTATTGATTTTGTTGATTTGGTTAGCAATTTTCAGTTTGGTGCTTTTGATTTTACTTTTGAGTGAATTTGGTATTGAATTTGTTGATTTGGTTAGCAATTTTCAATTTGGTGCTTTTGATTTTACTTTTGAGTGAATTTGGTAAGAAACTAGAAATTTGGTGCTTGAATTTGGTATAGGGAAAAAGAAAAAAATAGAGCAAAAAAATAAAAAGCTCTGTACTTACGCTCTATTATAGAGCGTAAGTACAGAGCGCTTTCCCCTATTTTTTCAACACATACGCTGTATTATGAAGTGTCTAACGCTCTATTATAGAGCGTACGTACCGAGCCCTTTTGCCCTGTTTCCCCTATTTTTTCAACACCCCCTGTATATCAAACTCAAACACAATCTAGTATTCCAAACAATCTCTAAAAATATTTCAAACACAATCTCTAAAAACAATCTCTAAAATTTCAACATTTCAAACACAATCTCTAAAAGCAATCTCTAAAAATTTCAACATTTCATACACAATCTCTAAAAAAAATCTCTAACTTACAATTTCAACATTTCAACATTTCAACATTTTCAAAATCAAACAAACTAGTAACTTACAATTCCAAAAACAAACTAGTAACTTACAATCTCTAAAAATTCCAAAAACAAACTAGTAACCTACAATCCCGCTAGTCTACAATCCTGGGACGACAAAGACAAATGTCGAGCTTCGTTTTTATGGAGCTCCCAACCAATACGCCATCGGAATGTTTCAATCACATCTTCATCCCATTGGACACCACACCAAGCTTGGGTATTGAAAGTCAATATACAATCTATATATTTCATAACAAAAACTCCACAATCAACCCCATTGGTTTGCCTAGGTCGTTCATCGACGTTTTCAACATCAGGGAATAGGACATGTTCAAATTTTTTAGGATCCAACCGATGCAACATGAGAGGGACCAATTTTTCCTATAAAAAAAACATGAATTGTCTTAGTAATGTATCAAACAATATGGACTAATAGAAATTAAAAAAAAAGGAAGATAAAATATACCACAATGTAGAACTCCGTCTTGTATAGCTCTTTTAATTTCATGTGCGGAGTATCGTCCCTTAGAGGATCAAACAAAGATACTCTAAAAGTGGTTAATGACCACAAGAATAGGATCCAATGACCGCCCGTTGCAACCGGCATGATAATATAGTCAAAATTGGTCACCATTTCCCCCTTCCTTTATGCCATATGCTCTAAAGTCCGTATCAATGGCCGTCCATTCACTAGCTTTCCTTTTTACGGGATTCTTCTTCATAGGTTTGTAATGATAATCCCCCATTACTTGGAAGAACCACGGAGACATGAAGTAATATTTGACGGCACCAATTTGATGACCAAAGAGGGTTCTTTCTCTTTTTTCAAGCAATACAGTATAGCAATCGACTATAGTATCCTCCACTTCATTGCCCGGTTTCAAAGAAATAACCGCTTTTACACTACAATTAATTGGAAGATTTTTAGGCTTATCACATTCCCACCAATTTTCATTCAACCAATCCACTTTATTTATCTTGATCAGCTTTATAAGGGATCCTTTATCAAATTGAGTAGGATTAAGAATTGGAGCACTAGGACCAACCATGTCCTCTGGATTTGTTAATAAACCCTAAAATGAACATAGTGAAATTGGGGATCAAAACGCCGATAGAAGCGAGCATCCGGTGGCGGCGGTGGAATGCTTAATGAAAAACCAAATTGTCTTCCCACCCTTTCCGGAAGTTGATGTTCAACATCTTCAAAAAACATAAGGGGCACATGAGCTACACCGGCTAAAAAGGCACATTGAAATTGGGGATCAAAACGCCGATAGAAGCGAGCATATGGCCTCCACTTAACCCATTGTACGTCAAAGTTATCGAACATCCCGCGATATGCATCAATATTGTGATGGACATTAAAGTACTTAGATTTTCCTGGGCCAACGGGAGCAACCGCCCATGCCAAAGCCCTAGGCCATATATACTCGGTTTGAGATGCTAGCTTAGGTTGTCCCGGGCGCAACCACTCATGTGCCCAAAGCATCAGTATTGTCAAGCATCCCGAAATGGACTTGCAATCCTTATGACTTGCCTCAAATAAATTCCTATATAGATAGGCAAGTGCTGCTGCACCCCAAGCATACCCAAAAATTTTAGAAGTATCAATCAACAAGGGAATTAATCTTGGATGAGAAACATTGTTTGATTTTGTGGGGAACAATATCGCCCCACACAAATAAAACACATACCCTGTAAGAACCCAGATTTTAGGTATTAATTAAAACTTTTTATTATATATTGGAGTATGAATGTATCAGTGGGATAATAGATGAATATTGAATGGATTGGATTCAAATGTTTATGTGCCGTGAACAATGTAATTGATTGACGACGTAGATAAGAATAATCTATCGTCGAGGGAGTAAGATATGATATACAAACCGAGGAAGTATTCTCATGTCATCCAAATCGATATCTAGGATAAGTTAAGTAACTCCGTAAAAGGATTAAGGAACGCTCGGGAGAGCGCGAGAACATTTTTCCGATTATAAGGATTAAAGAGAAAATAAGTGATGAATAGTGTTTTTGGGGGAAATTGGGATATTATTAGGCGACAATATATAGAAGTATTCAGAACGGATTTCTGAGTTCGTATCGATGATCAGTGGACGAAATAATTGAATGTAAACGATATCAGATTCAGAAAAATAGCACTTTTATTTTCTCCGAGATTTTCCTGGACACTGAAGGATTTAAGGATTTATTTAAGAGATTTGAGGAATTTAAATTCAAGGATTATGAAGGAGGATTAAAGATATTAGTATAAATATTAAGAAGGTTTCCGGTAAAACCTTAACGAGAAATATTTGAGATATTCCTCCGAACGATTATTGTTATGGAGTAATAAACGGACAAAAGAGCAAGCAGAGGATCAAGGTGCATGCATGTGCAAGAGGATAAGAGCAAGTAACTAAGTAGTTACACAATGAACTAGCACACTTAGCAAACAAAACCAAGTACTTAGCTTTTGTCATCATCTTACCATTTCAAACCAACACTTATCCATTTTAGTGAAGCAAGCAATGACCTATTACCTTTATTAAAGCTACTTTAGGATAGATATTATCCATACACATCACAATAATTCACATTTGCCAAGGATAAGTGCAAGAGAAGCCAAGAAAACACCATTTCTCTCATTCTCCACAAACTGCCCAGCAGAACCAAGCTCAAGACGAAAATTCATATCTCTATTTCTATCCATAATAAAATAACCAAATTTTGACCACAGCCTCTCCACTCCATGGGCAATATTCGCTCAAAATTCATGGCATTCTAATGAGTGTATCCTAGTCAAATCTCCTCCCCAAGAGAAGAAACCAAACTGTCCAGATTGTTTGACAGTTTCTGTGATGATTTTCAAACGGCCATATCTCCTTCATTACTCAATGAAATTTGGTGTTCTTTAGCTTGTTGGAAAGCTGGTTAGATGCTCTACAACTCTCCTTTAGAAGCCTCATCCAAAAACCCTCGGTAAGGCCTTCGTTGTTCATGATCTTTCAGCTGGGTTATAGAAACTCCGAAAATCTCTAAGCATATTCTTGATGTTTCTTGCTAGATTAAGCTTGGTTAAGGTTGTACAAGGATTAATCAAGGCTTAGTAAGGTCTCTACATCCTCCAAGGAAGGTATATCTGATCAAGTGTCTACCAAGTTCTCGAAAGTAGGAATTCTGGCCAAAATGAAGTTCAATTATTAGAACATACGATCAATAGTGAGTATTGTTGGTTGACCCGCCAAGTTAAAAACAGTTTCAATTGGGAAAGGCCAACCACACCAACAAAGGTGAGAGATTTCATAAGATTCACAAGGTATTACCAAAGGTTTACACAGGACTTTACAAAGATTTCAGCCCCGTTAACCCAATTTACTTGGAAGACTAAGAAGGTTGAATGAACAGAAAGATGTGAGAAAATCTTCCGGGAGCTAAAGATGAAATTGGTAACGACCTAGCATTGGCGTTGCCTAATGGAAAAAGGAGACTTTATGATTTCAGCGACGCTTCGCATAAAGGATTAGGTGGTGTGCTTAGGCAGCACGATACAGTAATTGCGGATGCATTCGGACCGCACGATTCACCAGATTCGGATGGCCTTGGTAGTGCCAATTTTGTGGAACGACTAACTCCGACGGTAGTGTTCCTTCTGAGACTAGTAATTAGGTAGACTGACATTTGGTAGTATCGACTATTAGGACGAATATGTATTAGGGAGACGTGGCATGTTTCAGTTTGGAACTTTCGATTTCCTTCTATGGATGTATATATCGGTTCCTTTCCAGGGACTAAACTCCCAACGTTATGTCAATTATTCCGTTATTGTAACTGCTTACGATTCTACCTACTCGGATGATCCTAGAACTATTCTTCAAGTTTCGAAATTGATCTTCTTAAGTGTTACCAGGGGGTGAATAGATTGACCAAGATTTCCCTGATTCTGGAAAGAAATTCAACAAATTTTGGCAAACCTTGTCTTTCTGATTATTAGAGAACGTCACTGAAAAAATGGAAACTGGAATGAACCTTGTGAATTGGGTAAGACTGCTGCTATATGGGTTGATGGACAAACCCTGATTATTACAATTAATTGAAGAGATAAAACGGTGAAGTTGAGATTGGACGATAAGAAAGGAAATGTATTTAAGAACCAAACGGACTGAGAAATTTCAGGATTGGCTTCAATGAAAAGGCTATTATGCCAAGAGTGTTATGTAGCACGTGGGATTGTTACGAGAAGTTGAAAAGAGAAAAATAAAGGAAAGGTGACCGGAGGCGGTACCGAGAGGTCGATTGAAACTTATATGAAGTAAAATTTTGAAAAGATCAGAAACGGTATCAAGGAATAAGGATGAACGAGGAGTGACTATGCCACTCTGGCACCCAAGATTTGCTGTGTAAAGGAAGGCAATGAACAATACATTTAGGAAAACACGGGAAAAAGCATATGGATAAGCGTAACATGTCCCAGATAATTGTCTTCACTATAGACGAAGGAGGCAATTGCTAGAAAAGTAATGCCATTAGTTAACCCCTAAACTCATATGTTTTAGTGTGGCCAGTTGGGGCCATGTCACAAAGGATTATAAACTAACTAGACCAGCGATGTAAGGACAAAGTGGGGTTGCTTCTGACCAAGCACCAACCGCGTGAACTTTTGATATAAAGCGAAGTGATTCAGGTATATATGAATGACCAACTTTTGAACTAGAAAGAGAAGTAAAGTGAATTGGGATACATGATGATGGGATTTTATAAATACCATGGATGTTCTATGACTGAGAAAAGTGATTAATGAAGGTTTATGAAGATTGTTAGGGATGGTGCAGTATGATGCATAAATGTTAACTGAAACAGAATAACCTCAAGAAGAGTAATAGGTATTAAGAGATTCATGTTGAACACGACCAATATCTTCCAGAACATCCTTGCTACCATTATCAAGTTCTGTAAGAAGAGCAGATAGACATATGTTGTCTTTTGGGAGGTCATGTAGACTGACATCCATTTGAAAGAAGAGATTAGCATTAAGCTACCTAAAGATTGTCAAGATGAGAGTGATTGAAAAGAGACCCTTATTAAGGATATATGATTTGATTGTCAATGAAAGGATGTAAGTATTTCTTGAAAATAGAATTGTGGATAGAATATCCATAAATTAAGATAAACCTTGGGGATGCACAAAGAATGGCATTACCCCTAATAAAGACATTGTGAATTCCGATGATATAAGTTAGATTGGCTAAGGCAACAATAATCTTTAAGGAGTTATTGAAAGGGGTTTTGGAGAATACATAGACAGAATTGCTATAGGATTGATTAGTGATATTTTGATATACCCTGTACCTAGAAAATACTGGAGGAATGATGAGGATGACCTAAGATACCTTATAAGGAAAAAGGGTAATATTATGAGTTTCAAAAATAGAATTCTGGTAAGGAAAGTACGATAATAATAATAATAATAATAATAATAATAATAATAATAATAATAATAATAATAATAATAATAATAATAATAATAATAATGTCAGGTTAGGCATGTGTGAGACCATGTGGAAGTATGGATTGAACAAAATAAAGGTTGAGAATATCCTAAAACAAGAAAGAACTAAGAGAAGAAATATTCTAGGTATGATTGGGAGTGACTATGATGAAGTTCCCACGGAAAGGTGGAAGCAATGACTTATGGAAAAAGATTGATAGATATTTTTCTCCTTCAGCAGAGCTTAAGGGAGAACGCTTTCACCCGACAGCGATGGGAATGAGGTATAAAATTTGAGTTAGAATAAATCCAGGAAACATTGATTACAAGGAATTATTGTTATCAGGAAAGGCCAAAGAGGTGGCCGACACTTTAAGGATAGAAGAGTAATTAAAAATGCTTATACCAAAGAAACAGACTGATATAGAAATGAACCTTGAAGGTCATAATGTGGTGGAGGAATTCACATTCCTTCTGATGATTGTGTAAGGATCAATGGTAATAATAGTTTAAGTAAAGATTCGATTCCCGATATCATCTTAAGCATATTACCTACATTAGGAGGTCCTATTTTGGGGTAAACCAGGACCATGATACGAAATTGACTAAGTAAACCGTTAAGCTTCCAGTCTTCTACTAAAGATATATGATTGATAATTTCTTCAACCTGGCATAGCTACGATGCTTGAAGCTCTTCTGCAATTTGATCCGCTTCGTGTAATATCTACATCAAGTTTAGGAAGTACTCCTGGTGGATGAGGGATAGTGATTAGTTTGTCCTTCTAGAGGATTTTGATCCGACAAATATGAAACCCGTATGGTTAGCTATTAAAGCCCTATGTAAATGGCAAACGAGGATGACTCAACAAAAGACTACATTAATGTAATGGTGATTCTTCTAAGGAATTAGATGACAACGCAAAGATAAAAAAATAGTGCTGATATTGATAAGCTAAATTGCATGTTGATGAATGACAAGCAAGTTTATGATGGTGTATTTCTGCGTAAACAAGATAGAGAATATGAGATTGGAGATTCATGATGCTAAAAGTATCCCCGTAGGAGGGATTAATGAGATGTGGAGAGACAAGTTTGGCAGAAATAGATTGTATTGGATCTAAGTTAGAGAAATCGGCAAGATTTATTTCGGATGGTTTAAATTTGGAATGATGTGATAAATGATAATGTCATGATTGTAACACCCCCAGATCCGGGGTCAGGGATCTGGTGGTTAAGGTCTTACATCCATTCATAATACTTGACTTGAGTCCACAATAAATAAATCACATGCTGTGACCCCACAATAATTACCACTCACACACACAACAGTTATAGTCCCAGAGATGAAATTGAAATAAGTCTTACATTAAAGGGTTACGAATAAAAGTTATTACAATCCCAAAAGGATAACATCATAGGTTTAAAAGTTTTGCCGTTAATTACATTAATTATACATATAGATAAACAGGAAACAAAAGCTGTCTAACTATGCTACCTCAGCAATGGCGGCTAGCATCTCATCGGGTAGTCCGGTGGGTCGGATAACCTGCTTGCGCCGAGTGCGCCTGACGCGAGCCATCTGTCCTAGCTGTTGTTGTGACATAATGTAAAGAAAGCAAGGGTGAGCGAAAGCCCACCAACAATAATATATAACTGAACGATAATTTAAAACAGTTCAAAGCTATCTTTCAAACCATATGCCATGCATTTACGGAAATGATGCCAGTATAATATGAACGATGAAGTTACAAGGTAACTGAAAGTATTTGTTTGAAGAAATATCTGCTACATCAAAGTAAGCGAGATATTCTTATTGTTATTAAGAAGAGGAACTTGCAAGAAAAGGTTGCAATTCCAGTTACGACACTTTTCCAACTCTGCCAACAGTAATCATGTTGCTGGAAATAAATAAATTTGGATGATGAACCAATGATGGAGTATTCACCGCGCCCGCTGTTCCAATCTTGATGATCAGTCGAGATCGTACAGCTCAATTTAGATTTACTACCGGTAGAAGGAAGAACTGACGGCTTTACTTGTATACCGCCTTGCTAGCTCTCCCCGGCCAACGGTTGGGCCAAAGGGGATGGACCGGCGCTACTCGGCCTCTTACACGACTCCTAGTTCAACTAGAATTCATGATTCTGAATGTAACGTTCGTCCCCCTTTCCCCAAGTATAATACTTGTTGATAAGACTCCACAAAGTAGTCGTATCTAGCTGGAAAGGAAAATTTACCAATAACTCCCAAGCTATTACTTGGTAACGGATATCAACTTGTTCCAGTAATCTTACCACTCGAAAGATGAGAAGGTAAGCAACGACTTATTAAGTCAACAGCACCCGAGTTGCGAGTGAAGGGAATACTTTATGACCGGGAAGTCGACAAGATAAATAACATTTTCCAAGTAAGGTTCCCTTATTATTAAGGAGATAGACTCAAAGAAGAATGATGTCTGAGAACCTTTCTTGATATAAGATTAATAATAATATGACTCCGAGATATTTTCTGTAATAATCGGAGAAGATAAACCTTATCGAGGTTATTCTAAGTATGGAATAAATATTCAGAGAATATTTGTTGAATTAAAATATTTTACAGATCATTTAGGAATATGAAAGAATATCTTTAATCAGAGTATTTCCCAAATAATTCTTGAAGAAATATCGAGAGAATATTTATTGCATAATTAAATATTCAAATGAATATTCAAAATAATATTCATTACTTAATAAGTCCTGAAAGGAATATTTAAAATATTTCAAATAATATTCGATGATTAAATAGAACCCTGGATGAATATTCAAAATAATATTCATAATTAATTAGGAATTTAAATGAATATTGATAAAGTAATATTCATTTAATGAATAATATTCTAAATGAATATCAAGTAATATTCATTTAGTAATCCAAGCTTTAAAGGAATATTCGATATAATATTCGATAAATAAATCAAGATTCAGATTAATATTGAAGATAATATTCATCAAGTACTTAATATCTTAAATGAATTTTCAAAAGTAATATTTATTTAATAAAATAATATTCTAAATGAATATCCACATAATATTCATTTAGTAGTCTCATCTTTAGAAGAGTATTCGAAATAATAATCGATAATCAATTCGACTCTGAATGAATATTGAGAAATATTATTCGTTGAATAGTTACGTTCAAATAATTATTTGAAGTAAGGATCGTTAAAATAATTAGTCTCGAACGAATATTCAAGTAATATTCGTCGCCCGAATAATGGAAAATATTTACTTAAATATTTTCCTCCGAGGTAATCTCGATATATCAAGAAATATTGACTCCCGGTCTATAATGATGAATAAGATGTATACGCCCTTCTATGAGGGTCTTACAATAATCCGGCTTATAACTGATACGATAGCTATCTAATTTATAAGCCAATAACAATCAGGGAACAAGCATAATGATATAACTTTGAAAGCAGGCATGCATGCTATGGCATATGTATATCAGAAAACATATATATATATTTATTCAATCACAACAACAGCCTAAAAGAAGGAAATTGAAACTTGCCTGGTAGTCGAGTACGGTAAGGGGTAGTGGTAGCGGGTCCCGGTTCAGCTTGGTGATCTATAAATAGCCAAGGCATTCGGGATTAATCACTTAACATATTAAAAGTTAAGTTATACTTAAATCGAAACACGTTCTCGAGTTATCTCGTTATACCCCTTTTTGTGGATTACTTTTTATCACTGATCCGACCCGACATTCGTTCGTTAATACGACATGTCATTGTACTCATACTTGGGACATACTTAAGTCATATGAGTTCTAAGGTTGATCGTTACGAACCAATATTATACTCTGAGTTTTATCGCCCGTTTTCTAAGTGTTTTACCGAAGTTATAAAAGAGTCGTCTTTTAGGGGTTCGTTCACGTTTAACCTCGACTCGAACATTTTTAATAAATCGAAAAATGCTTTTTTTGACATACGGTTTTCTTTCACACCTTCCTTCTTACCCCTAGTATTTATTTACCAAGATTCGCCATGACGTTACATAGTTTACGAGGGTTCAATTTCAGTTACGAACTTTTGTTTACGGATTCGAACTACTTTTAGTAATTTGGTCATAAATCCTAAACCGTAAGTCCGTTTCACGTGATCTTTATATCAAAACGAAGCTTAGAACATTACCTATCCTATCATGGCAGATAAGGTCTCTGGACAGTAGGGGTTCGACAGGGAAAATGGCATACAAAACATGGTATTGTAAAATCGGGCATTATAACGGCTGTAAATCGAATATCTACCAATTTCGAATCTTCCCATAAACATAGTATCCAACCCGAACAACATATACATGACTTATATACATGAACTGAGGCCAAGCAATGCCTTTCCGTTCATCTAGCTATTTACATCATTTATCCAAGATCCATACATAATCATGCTTATAATCTTAACATAACCATAACTAAGCTATATCTATCATAAACATACTTAAATCTCAAACAAGGGTTAGGGTTTCAAGAGCTTTATACCTTCCTTAGATAGTGATATAGCCTTACTAAGCCTTGTATGGTCTTTAGGAGTGATTATGCTTGCTAGATCAACCATGAAAAATCAAGAAAACAAAGTTAGTACATGATGAACACTATTCACCCTCCTCTTGTTTGATTTTTTTGAAAATGGAAACAAAGGAGTTTGGTGCTAAGATTTTGAGGAGATAAGTTTTATGAAATACAAGTCTCACCTTAAAAATTTCAAGAACAAACAATGGTGGGAAGGTTGAGTTTGGATTTTGAATTAAGGGGTAAGGCCGAATGGTTTTTTTTTGCAAGGGGGGGAGAGTTGCTTGGTTTTCTTTTGATTTTTGTGTTTTAATCTCATCCAATCTCATCCACTTACAACATAATATCTTGCAAAAGTCACTTTATTAAAGTGATGAGGTGTTGGATGATGAAATGGCAAGACATGTGTTGGTTTTATGGTGGTTTAGAGCTTAACTAGGTAGTTACTTGCTAAGTACTTAGTTCTTCCTCTAAGGTGCTAGTTCCTTGCTTCTAGTTTAGTTACTAGATATTTATACTAGTAGCTTGCACAAGACTCTTGCTCCCTCTGCTTGTTTCTGTGTCCGGTTATTACCCGTTTCGATTGATCGTTCGTGGGAATATTTCACGGATTTCTAATTATGGTTTACCGGGAATCCTATTTAATATTAATACTTTCATTCTCCATCTTTCATTCTAACTTTCCAATTTATATTCCTTAAATCCATTCGTTAAATACTTAAGGCTATCAGTGTCCAGGGAACTCTCGGAGAAAATAAAAGTGCGGTTTTTCAGAATCCGAAAGCTTTTACATACACTTATTTTCCCCCTGGATCACTAATACGAACTCGGAAATCCGTTCCGAATACTTCTATATAGTGTTGTCTCATATTATTATATACTCCCACCAAAACACTATTCATTCTATATTCTTTACTTGTTCTCTTAGGGTTATATAATTGTCCGTATTCTCTTTCGATCGTTCCTTAACCTTTTTACGGAACTACTGGATTAATCGTTATCGATCTGGATGACATGAGAGTATTCTCTTGCTTGAAGTTGCCATATCTTATTCCCTTAGAAGATAGATTATTCTTACCTATGTTGTCACCCTTTAGCATTCTTCAAGACATAAACATAATAAAGTCGAATTCCATTCATTCTTTCCCAAATATCAATTATTACATTGTGGCCGTATCCACTATCCATTCTTACATCATTAAATACATAAAAGTTTTAATTCCACCCAAAATCTGGGTTCTTACAGTCTCCCCTCCTTAAAAGGATTCCGTCCCGGAATCAGTTTGAAAACAAGTGGGGGTACTTCTCTTGCATTGCGCTTTCATGTTCCCAGGTGGATTCTTCTACATTGTGGTTCTGCCACAAAACTCTGACTAGCTGAATGACCTTGTTTCGGAGCACTTGTTCTTTCCGGTCTATGATTTCCACAGGTTGCTCCACATAGGTCAGGTCTGGTTGCATGTCCACTTGCTCATACTCTACAATATGCTTAGCATCCGGATTATACTTCCTCAGCATCGAAACATGGAACACATTGTGCACCTGCTGTAAATTCGGGGGCAATGCGAGCTCATAAGCTAGTTCCCCAATCCGTCTCAAGATCTCAAATGGTCCAATGTATCTGGGACTCAGCTTTCCTTTCTTCCCAAATCTCATTAAACCTTTCCAAGGTGACACTTTCAAGAACACTAGGTCCCCTACTTCGTATTCCTTGCCTTTCCGAGCTAAGTCGGCATATTTCTTTTGTCGATCCTGGGCTGCTACCAACTGTCCTCTTATTAGATCTACTGCATCTTTAGTTCGTTGGACCACTTCGGGCCCGAGCATCTTTCGCTCTCCAACTTCATCCCAATACAAGGGAGATCGACATTTTCATCCATAAAGGGCCTCATAAGGTGGCATCCCAATGCTTGAATGATAACTGTTATTGTAGGAGAACTCAATCAATGGCAAGTGATCATCCCAATTTCCCTTGAAGTCTATCGCGCAGACTCTCAACATATCCTCTAGCGTTTGGATGGTCCTTTCACTTTTCCCATCTGTCTGGGGGTGGTAGGCTGTGCTCATGTTCAGCCGGGTCCCTACACATTCTTGAAAACTTCTCCAAAACCTGGAGTTAAATCTAGGATCTCGATCGGATACTATTGCGACTGGGATTCCATGTCGCGCCACTATCTCTTTTAAGTAGATGTCCACTAGTCTATCGACCGTGTACCTTTCGTTGATCGGGAGAAAGTGAGCCGATTTCGTCAGTCGATCTACAATTACCCATATGGCGTCATGATTAGCCTTGGTCCTTGGTAAACCTACTACGAAATCCATGGCTATGTGTTCCCATTTCCATTCTGGAATCTCTAAGGGATGTAGAAGTCCGCTGGGTTTCTGGTGCTCTGCCTTCACTCGTTGGCAGGTCAAGCATCTGCTTACCCATTCTGCTACGTCCTTTTTCATATTGGGCCACCAGTAATACTCCTTCAAATCCCTATACATTTTGGTGCTACCGGGGTGCACTGAGTATCTTGAGTTGTGTGCCTCATTTAAAATCTCATTCTTGAGTTCCTGAACATTTGGGATCCATATCCTGTATGTGTACCTCATGACCCCTTCCTTGTCTCTTTCGCACTTAATTTCCTCCCCGGTCATTAGCTCTTCTGTGGAGTTCTTTTCTTCCTCCATCATCTGTTCCTGGCACAGTCTAATCTTTTCTAGCAATGGAGGTTGGATTCTAATTTCCATCAACTTTTCTTGGCCCTCTCCAGGTAACTTAACCTCGATTTCCAACTTCTCAAAATCTTTCACTAGCTCTTTCTCTGAAGTTATCATCTTGAGCTTCTCTTTCCTACTAAGGGCGTCAGCCACCACATTGGCTTTGCCCGGGTGATAGCGAATTTCACAGTCGTAATCCTTGATTAACTCTAACCATCTCCTCTGGCGCATGTTAAGCTCTTTCTGAGTGAAAATGTATTTGAGGCTCTTATGGTCTGTGTAAATCTCGCATTTTTCCCCATACAGGTAGTGTCTCCAAATCTTTAAAGCGAAGACTATGGCTGCTAGTTCTAAATCATGCGTGGGATATCTGACTTCATAATCCTTCAATTGCCTAGACGCATACGCTATTACCTTGCCGTGCTGCATAAGCACGCATCCTAGTCCTTTATGCGAAGCATCACTGTAAATCACGAAATCTCCTTTTCCATCAGGTAATGCCAGCACTGGGGCTGTCACCAGCCTCTTCTTTAACTCTTGGAAACTCTTCTCGCATTTCTCGGTCCATTCAAATTTCTCGGTTTTACGGGTAAGTCGAGTTAATGGAGCTGCGATTTTCGCAAAGTCTTGGACAAATCTTCTGTAATATCCGGCCAGTACAATGAAACTCCTCACCTCGGTTGGAGTAGTTGGCCCTTCCCAGTTTGAAACTGCTTCTATCTTGGAGGGGTCAACCAACACTCCTTCTCTATTGATCACGTGCCTTAAGAATTGTACCTCATTTTTCCAAAACTCACACTTGGAGAACTTGGCATATAACTGCTCCTTCCTGAGTATTTCTAAGGTTATCCTTAAATGTTCAGCGTGTTCTGCCTCTGTCTTTGAGTAGATGAGAATATCATCAATGAAAACTATCACGAATTTGTCCAAATATTCCTTGAACACTCTATTCATTAGGTCCATGAAGGCTGCTGGGGCGTTGGTCAATCCAAATGACATAACTAAGAACTCATAATGTCCATATCTGGTGCGGAATGCAGTCTTCGGGATATCTTCAGGTTTGATCTTCAGTTGGTGATATCCCGTTCTCAAATCAATCTTAGAGAAGTATTCAGCTCCTCTTAGCTGGTCAAACAAATCGTCTATCCTGGGCAATGGATACTTATTCTTTATGGTTAGCTTGTTCAATTCTCTGTAGTCGATGCATAACCTCATACTTCCATCCTTTTTCTTAACAAACAACACTGGTGCGCCCCAAGGCGACACACTGGGCCTTATCATGCCCTTATCCAACAATTCCTGTAATTGTTCAGCTAGCTCCTTCATTTCTACTGGGGCTAGTCGGTACGGGGCCTTCGAAACCGGCGCCGTCCCCGGGGCTAATTCGATGGCAAACTCAATTACCCTATCAGGTGGTAGTCCGGGAAGATCTTGTGGGAACACGTCCTCAAACTCATTAACTACCAGAATGTCTTGCAATCTTGGCACTTCCTTCTGAGTATCTATAACGTAGGATAAATAAGCCTCGTTCCCTTTTCGTAACAATCTCTTGGTTTGTGCCATGGTCAGGATTTTCTGGGTCTGTCGCATCCCCTTAAACAATATTTCTTTCTTCCCTGGGGTTTTCAACTTAACCTTTTTCCCTTTACAATCTATCCGCGCATCATTGCGAGACAACCAATCCATACCCAAAATGACATCGAATTCCCCTAGCTTAAAAGGAATTAAATCGACATAGAAGGATCGTCCTCCTATTTCTAGCTTACAATCGGGGTGAATTTGATTAACCGGTACGCTTTCCTGATTAGCTATTTCTACTAGTAAGGAATCTCTTAGTGGCTGGGTTTTAAGTTTCAACTTATGCGCAAAATCTCTAGATATAAAAGACTTAGTTGCTCCTGGATCAAATAAGACATTTGCACTGACTGAATTGAGAGAAAAATTACCTGCTATCACATCTGTGTCCCTCACGGCATCTTGTACTGACATATTAAAAGTCCTAGCAGTTGGTGGCCTATTTGAGGCAACCTTGCTTGCTCCTGATGCTGCTGGTTTGCTCTTTGGGCAATCCTTCCTCATGTGCCCTCGCTGTCCACACTGGAAACAGGTTGTGCTGCTAGGGATGACCGTGGTGCAAGAGGTAGCATAATGCCCAGCTCGCCCACACTTATAACAGTTTATCTACTTCAGGTTGCACACCCCGGAGTGCCTCTTCCCACAAGTAGCACACAATGGCAATGGAGGTCGAGAAGGGTTGGAACGGGACATTCCTGATTGATGGCCGCCCTAGCTCACACTTACACTCGCAGATGATTTAAACCCTACATTCCTCCCTGGTAGGGAAACCGCTCCTCGATTAAACTTGGTTGGGGGTTTTCCTCCAGCGGATCTTCCGCCCATACTAACATGCTTTCTCTTTATCCCCCCTTTCTCTCTCTCTCTCTCTCTCTGCATCTGATCACTACCAGCCTCCACAATGGTTGCCTTCTGCACCAAGGTGGCATAATCTCTAATCTCTAAAACCGCCACCCTATTCTGGATCCACTGCTTCAGCCCTTGTTGAAACCTGTTAGCTTTCTTCTCTTCTGTGTCTACAAACTCTGGCACAAATCTCGATAGCTCAGTAAATTTGGCCTCATAGTCAGCCACTGACATATTGTTCTGTTTCAGTTCCAAGAACTTAAGTTCCATCTGGGTTTTCATGAACTTCGGGAAGTACTTCTCCAGGAATAATTGTTTGAACCTTTCCCAGGCTATGACAGCATCAGTCTCCATGTTCTTCTTGGCTTCCCACCAATAATTGGCCTCTCCCTTTAGTAGGTTAGTAGCAAAAACAGTCTTCTGAGCCTCATTGATACTCAGAATCTCAAAAGATTTTTCCATTTCCTTGATCCAGGCCCTCGCCTCAACGGGATCAGCCGATCCGTGGAACTCTGGGGGCTTGAGGGACTTAAAGGCCCTAAAGGAATTTGCCACTGAAGTGTTGTTTCCTGGTGGTGGTTGGGGGTATTGGTTCAAATTCTGCCTAAGTAGATCCATAAACTGGCCCATGGAGTTTCCGCCCTGGTTCTCCCCTTCATGTTCTACTTCAGTTTCTCCACCCTCTATTTCCCTTTCAAATTCTTCAGAGTACAGGGGTTCATCCTCTGCTCCATACTGGGAATCTTCTTGCTCATTATAGTCCTGATCTTGTTCTTCACTACTTTCACGGTTTTCCTCGTGTTGGTTGTGACTCTCTTGGTCAGTAGATTCTCGGGGGTTAGCCCTAGTGCCCATTCGTCTTGGAGGCATTATACTGAAAATTTGGAAAATTATACATTAGGTTCACTCACCTGTTTTAAAGGATTTTTCCTTGCATAATTCTTTACATGATTTGGTTTAAAATCCCACAGTTTTATATCTCATGGCAACTTAATCGAAAAGTAATACATATGCTAATAAACTCGTGATCACATCCCAACAAAATTGTAATGACTGAAAGGGAAACAAATATATACCAGGTACCGAAAAGGTACAACATCCGAGTTACAACGATAGTTTAAAGTACAGCCATCCTAACAACAACAACAACAAGTCAAAAGTGAAATACGCTGTCTATCTGTCTAGTCTGCAAAAAGGGAAAACAAGTACAAGAAAACCATCCCTACAAAAGCCGGCACTACTATGTCCGTACATGACTAGACAACTAGACCACTGCATCACTACATCTGAAATCAGCCGCCACGATGAAACATCCTCCGAACCCTCCCCATGGTGATGCGGAAAACCTCCTCAGCCTCTGCTCTGTCTACCCTACCATGCCCATCAGTAGGCAACTGTCGCACCCTCACCCGAGCCCTCAGCTCGATGCGGGTCACAGCCCTATACCCAACCCTGTCACTGATAGTCCTTCTGCCCTGCAACCTCATCCGGGCGGCTCTCTCTGCTGCTAACTCACTCCTAGACTCTGCCAACCTGGCATCTGCCACAGACAACTCTCTATAAAGCCCGTTCACAATCAAGTTGTGAACACATACTGGGACTCCTCCTATCGGGGCATGAGGTGGGGTGGATGGCTCAGCTGGAGCGGCAGTCTCTGTCTGCTGGGGCTCTGGGGTAAGCTCCTCAAACTCGTCGGGGTATGGGCTCACAGGTAGTGGTGGTGGGGTAGGGGCTCTCTCAACAGGGAGGAGTGGCACAAAAAGTCCAGAACTCCCTACAGCATCAACTACTGGCTCATCTATATCTCCCTCAACACCCTCATCTACCGGCACCACCTGATCCGTGGTCATGTCAGTGTCATCTCCCAAAGTCCTGATCTCAGACACAACCCAATAATCATCATCCTCAACCACTAACTCAGCATCCCGTCCTGTCTGGATCCCCTCCGGGTCCTCCTCCCCCTCAGTCTCAACAACATCTGTGTCAACATCAACCTGGACCTCCTCAGGGTCCTCCTCCTCAGACTCGATCACATCACTATCAGCATCAACCTGGACCTCCTCAGCGTCCTCCTCCTCAGGCTCAGTATCCTCCTCAGGCAAGTGCTCATAGTATGGGTCCCTAGTCCGGAACATGTCCTCATCATGCTGTCTCGCAGCTGCCTCCTGGGCCGACATGTCGCTCGCCTACACAAGACGAACTATGTTACTACCATGATACTTAAAAAGTTCCCGTAAGGGTTTTAGGTGAACCTGGCAAGGGTTCTTATTATATTATTCAATTTATTATTATATAACGTCGTATCATCTCTTGGGATATATAACTCTCGCTCTGATACCATCTCTGTAACACCCCCAGATCCGGGGTCAGGGATCTGGTGCTTACGGTCTTACATCCATTCATAATACTTGACTTGAGTCCACAATAAATAAATCACATGCTGTGACCCCACAATAATTACCACTCACACACACAACAGTTATAGTCCCAGAGATGAAATTGAAATAAGTCTTACATTAAAGGGTTACGAATAAAAGTTATTACAATCCCAAAAGGATAACATCATAGGTTTAAAAGTTTTGCCGTTAATTACATTAATTATACATATAGTTAAACAGGAAACAAAAGCTGTCTAACTATGCTACCTCAGCAATGGCGGCTAGCATCTCAGCGGGTAATCCGGTGGGTCGGGTAACCTGCTTGCGCCGAGTGCGCCTGACGCGAGCCATCTGTCCTAGCTGTTGTTGTGACATAATGTAAACAAAGCAAGGGTGAACGAAAGCCCACCAACAATAATATATAACTGAACGATAATTTAAAACAGTTCAAAGCTATCTTTCAAACCATATGCCATGCATTTACGGAAATGATGCCAGTATAATATGAACGATGAAGTTACAAGGTAACTGAAAGTATTTGTTTGAAGAAATATCTGCTACATCAAAGTAAGCGAGATATTCTTATTGTTATTAAGAAGAGGAACTTGCAAGAAAAGGTTGCAATTCCAGTTACGACACTTTTCCAACTCTGCCAACAGTAATCATGTTGCAGGAAATAAATAAATTTGGATGATGAACCAATGATGGAGTATTCACCGCGCCCGCTGTTCCAATCTTGATGATCAGTCGAGATCGTACTGCTCAATTTAGATTTACTACCGGTAGAAGGAAGAACTGACGGCTTTACTTGTATACCGCCTTGCTAGCTCTCCCCGGCCAACGGTTGGGCCAAAGGGGATGGACCGGCGCTAC
The DNA here is from genome assembly GCA_036435485.1 of Saposhnikovia divaricata. Lineage (NCBI taxonomy): Eukaryota > Viridiplantae > Streptophyta > Magnoliopsida > Apiales > Apiaceae > Saposhnikovia > Saposhnikovia divaricata. The sequence goes on along the minus strand of JAZHRN010000154.1, from coordinate 11,860,503 downwards.
TCGGCCTCTTACACGACTCCTAGTTCAACTAGAATTCATGATTCTGAATGTAACGTTCGTCCCCCTTTCCCCAAGTATAATACTTGTTGATAAGACTCCACAAAGTAGTCGTATCTAGTTGGAAAGGAAAATTTACCAATAACTCCCAAGCTATTACTTGGTAACGGATATCAACTTGTTCCAGTAATCTTACCACTCGAAAGATGAGAAGGTAAGCAACGACTTAATAAGTCAACAGCACCCGAGTTGTGAGTGAAGGGAATACTTTATGACCGGGAAGTCGACAAGATAAATAACATTTTCCAAGTAAGGTTCCCTTATTATTAAGGAGATAGACTCAAAGAAGAATGATGTCTGAGAACCTTTCTTGATATAAGATTAATAATAATATGACTCCGAGATATTTTCTGTAATAATCGAAGAAGATAAACCTTATCGAGGTTATTCTAAGTATGGAATAAATATTCAGAGAATATTTATTGAATTAAAATATTTTACAGATCATTTAGGAATATGAAAGAATATCTTTAATCAGAGTATTTCCCAAATAATTCTTGAAGAAATATCGAGAGAATATTTATTGCATAATTAAATATTCAAATGAATATTCAAAATAATATTCATTACTTAATAAGTCCTGAAAGGAATATTTAAAATATTTCAAATAATATTCGATGATTAAATAGAACCCTGGATGAATATTCAAAATAATATTCATAATTAATTAGGAATTTAAATGAATATTGATAAAGTAATATTCATTTAATGAATAATATTCTAAATGAATATCAAGTAATATTCATTTAGTAATCCAAGCTTTAAAGGAATATTCGATATAATATTCGATAAATAAATCAAGCTTCAGATGAATATTGAAGATAATATTCATCAAGTACTTAATATCTTAAATGAATTTTCAAAAGTAATATTTATTTAATAAAATAATATTCTAAATGAATGTCCACATAATATTCATTTAGTAGTCTCATCTTTAGAAGAGTATTCGAAATAATAATCGATAATCAATTCGACTCTGAATGAATATTGAGAAATATTATTCGTTGAATAGTTACGTTCAAATAATTATTTGAAGTAAGGATCGTTAAAATAATTAGTCTCGAACGAATATTCAAGTAATATTCGTCGCCCGAATAATGGAAAATATTTACTTAAATATTTTCCTCCGAGGTAATCTCGATATATCAAGAAATATTGACTCCCGGTCTATAATGATGAATAAGATGTATACGCCCTTCTATGAGGGTCTTACAATAATCTGGCTTATAACTGATACGATAGCTATCTAATTTATAAGCCAATAACAATCAGGGAACAAGCATAATGATATAACTTTGAAAGCAGGCATGCATGCTATGGCATATGTATATCAGAAAACATATATATATATATATATTTATTCAATCACAACAACAGCCTAAAAGAAGGAAATTGAAACTTGCCTGGTAGTCGAGTACGGTAAGGGGTAGTGGTAGCGGGTCCCGGTTCAGCTTGGTGATCTATAAATAGCCAAGGCATTCGGGATTAATCACTTAACATATTAAAAGTTAAGTTATACTTAAATCGAAACACGTTCTCGAGTTATCTCGTTATACCCCTTTTTGTGGATTACTTTTTATCACTGATCCGACCCGACATTCGTTCGTTAATACGACATGTCATTGTACTCATACTTGGGACATACTTAAGTCATATGAGTTCTAAGGTTGATCGTTAAGAACCAATATTATACTCCGAGTTTTATCGCCCGTTTTCTAAGTGTTTTACCGAAGTTATAAAAGAGTCGTCTTTTAGGGGTTCGTTCGCGTTTAACCTCGACTCGAACATTTTTAGTAAATCGAAAAATGCTCTTTTTGACATACGGTTTTCTTTCACACCTTCCTTCTTACCCCTAGTATTTATTTACCAAGATTCGCCATGACGTTACATAGTTTACGAGGGTTCAATTTCAGTTACGAACTTTCGTTTACGGATTCGAACTACTTTTAGTAATTTGGTCATAAATCCTAAACCGTAAGTCCGTTTCACGTGATCTTTATATCAAAACGAAGCTTAGAACATTACCTATCCTATCATTGAAGATACGGTCTCTGGACAGTAGGGGTTCGACAGGGAAAATGGCATACAAAACATGGTATTGTAAAATCGGGCATTATAACGGCTGTAAATCGAATATCTACCAATTTCGAATCTTCCCATAAACATAGTATCCAACCCAAACAACATATACATGACTTATATACATGAACTGAGGCCAAGCAATGCCTTTCCATTCATCTAGCTATTTACATCATTTATCCAAGATCCATACATAATCATGCTTATAATCTTAACATAACCATAACTAAGCTATATCTATCATAAACATACTTAAATCTCAAACAAGGGTTAGGGTTTCAAGAGCTTTATACCTTCCTTAGATAGTGATATAGCCTTAATAAGCCTTGTATGGTCCTTAGGAGTGATTATGCTTGCTAGATCAACCATGAAAAATCAAGAAAACAAAGTTAGTACATGATGAACACTATTCACCCTCCTCTTGTTTGATTTTTTTGAAAATGGAAACAAAGGAGTTTGGTGCTAAGATTTTGAGGAGATAAGTTTTATGAAATATAAGTCTCACCTTAAAAATTTCAAGAACAAACAATGGTGGGAAGGTTGAGTTTGGATTTTGAATTAAGGGGTAAGGCCGAATGGTTTTTTTTTGCAGGGGGGGAGAGTTGCTTGGTTTTCTTTTGATTTTTGTGTTTTAATCTCATCCACTCTCATCTACTTACAACATAATATCTTGCAAAAGTCACTTTATTAAAGTGATGAGGTGTTGGATGATGAAATGGCAAGACATGTGTTGGTTTTATGGTGGTTTAGAGCTTAACTAGGTAGTTACTTGCTAAGTACTTAGTTCTTCCTCTAAGGTGCTAGTTCCTTGCTTCTAGTTTAGTTACTAGATATTTATACTAGTAGCTTGCACAAGACTCTTGCTCCCTCTGCTTGTTTCTGTGTCCAGTTATTACCCGTTTCGATTGATCGTTCGTGGGAATATTTCACGGATTTCTAATTAGGGTTTACCGGGAATCCTATTTAATATTAATACTTTCATTCTCCATCTTTCATTCTAACTTTCCAATTTATATTCCTTAAATCCATTCGTTAAATACTTAAGGCTATCAGTGTCCAGGGAACTCTCGGAGAAAATAAAAGTGCGGTTTTTCAGAATCCGACAGCTTTTACATACACTTATTTTCCCCCTGGATCACTAATACGAACTCGGAAATCCGTTCCGAATACTTCTATATAGTGTCGTCTCATATTATTATATACTCCCACCAAAACACTATTCATTCTGTATTCTTTACTTGTTCTCTTAGGGTTATATAATTGTCCGTATTCTCTTTCGATCGTTCCTTAACCTTTTTACGGAACTACTGGATTAATCGTTATCGATCTGGATGACATGGGAGTATTCTCTTGCTTGAAGTTGCCATATCTTATTCCCTTAGAAGATAGATTATTCTTACCTATGTTGTCACCCTTTAGCATTCTTCAAGACATAAACATAATAAAGTCGAATTCCATTCATTCTTTCCCAAATATCAATTATTACATTGTGGCCGTATCCACTATCCATTCTTACATCATTAAATACATAAAAGTTTTAATTCCACCCAAAATCTGGGTTCTTACAATGATGGTGCATAAAGTGATTATAGTAGAAATGAAAACCAAGTGACTAATAGAAATGAATAAAGAGTTGAGGATCAATAAGGGAGTTAGATATGCGGACTCCTGAAAAACCCCAGCAATAAAGCTAGAAAAGTATGAAATTGACCTGGCAAAGGTTGTTGGTCACAACGAAAAAATTGAAATTGAAAGTATGAATGACACACGGATTGACTTCTTTTAAGTTGAGAGAAAATTCAAGGAAATTTGGAATAGATTGATTGAGTAATAAGGAAACTCATGGATCGAGAAAGTGAGAATTTAGATGGTTGAACAGGGAAGAGTTTAACCCCAAGAATGTGATGATTATTGAGGGACTGTAACGGGATACCAATAAGAAGGTGCCAAGTACAAAGGACATCTTGATAATAAGATAACAGTGGAGGTAGATAACAGAGGTAATTAAGAATCAGACAATAAGATGGATGTGATTGATAAAGAAAAGATTGGAAAGTAATTATGGAACATGAAGCAAGGAATGCTACGAATGGATTGATGAAAGGGTCCTTTGACAAACTCTCAGAATGACAACCTGATAGTGTTAATATTACGAATATGAACGAGCTAGTAGCATGACATGGAATGTCAATAACAACGACGTCAAGCGAAAAATCTAAGATTTAACTTGGGAGGTTAAAGGATTTCCAAAAAGTAAGTGTTGCTAAGATTGAACAAGAGAATAGGTTCATAGGATGATGGACAGAGCAGCGTGGATATGTTGACCCGTGAGAATATGATAAAGTAGTATTTGATACGATTGCGATTATTTCTCTTCTCTGATAAACCTCTATTGTTCAGAGGTAAATTCTAATTATGATATTTTGCAATCCTGAGAGTTTTCTATAATTCTTTAAAATTCTTTTTCTTTTCTTCTCTTTTATTTATCTTCTTTATGAATTGAGAAGAACAACCCTTTAAGGAGGGGAGGTACTACTAAGTGACTATCTGTCTGTGTGATAGAAGTCTAAGTGGAATACCATAAATTGTTTAATTGCTTGTCAATTACTAATGGCTGGCCACCTTCTGTACTAACTATGCAATATAACAAATATTCATTGATCACAGTGATCTCTCAATAAATTCTTCTATTTCTATATATCGAGCGAGATTGCGAAGATTAAAGCGATTAGAGAATGCATAGTACGAGTGAGGTTAGTGATACCGAAGTCACCACCGATACCAATAAGGGTAATAGTATACGACTAAGTAAAAGCATAAGCCGGATAATGTGTTGTACGAGAAATAGCAAAGTTGGAGAACAAAGATAAAGGGAGTATTGTAGCACTAGTGAGATGTGCTGTAAAAAGGATTGGAATGATTAAAGATTAACCGGGGAACTAGAAAGTGAAATGACAGATAAGTAACCCTTTGATTCTACCTGATTCCGGGGCAGAATCCTTTTAAGGAGGGGAGACTGTAAGAACCCAGATTTTTGGTATTAATTAAAACTTTTTATTATATATTGGAGTATGAATGTATCAGTGGGATAATAGATGAATACTGAATGGATTGGATTCAAATGTTTATGTGCCATCAACAATGTAACTGATTGACGATGTAGATAAGAATAATCTATCGTCGAGGGAGTAAGATATGATATACAAACCGAGGAAGTATTCTCATGTCATCCAAATCGATATCTAGGATAAGTTAAGTAACTCCGTAAAAGGATTAAGGAACGCTCGGGAGAGCACGAGAACATTTTTCTGATTATAAGGATTAAAGAGAAAATAAGTGATGAATAGTGTTTTTGGGGGAAATTGGAATATTATTAGGCGACACTATATAGAAGTATTCAGAACGGATTTCTGAGTTCGTATCGATGATCAGTGGACGAAATAAGTGTATGAAAACCATATCAGATTCAGAAAAATAGCACTTTTATTTTCTCCGAGATTTTCCTGGACACTGAAGGATTTAAGGATTTATTTAAGAGATTTGAGGAATTTAAATTCAAGGATTATGAAGGAGGATTAAAGATATTAGTATAAATATTAAGAAGGTTTCCGGTAAAACCTTAACGAGAAATATTTGAGATATTCCTCCGAACGATTATTGTTATGGAGTAATAAACGGATAAAAGAGCAAGCAAAGGATCAAGGTGCATGCATGTGCAAGAGGATAAGAGCAAGTAACTAAGTAGTTACACAAGGAACTAGCACACTTAGCAAACAAAACCAAGTACTTAGCTTTTGTCATCATCTTACCATTTCAAACCAACACTTGTCCATTTAAGTGATGCAAGCAATGACCTATTACCTTTATTAAAGCTACTTTAGGATAGATATTATCCATACACATCACAATAATTCACATTTGCCAAGGATAAGTGCAAGAGAAGCCAAGCAAACACCATTTCTCTCATTCTCCACAAACTGCCCAGCAGAACCAAGCTCAAGACGAAAATTCATATCTCCATTTCTATCCATGATAAAATAACCAGATTTTGACCACAGCCTCTCCACTCCATGGGAAATATTCGCTCAAAATTCATGGCATTCTAATGAGTGTAGCCTAGTCAAATCTCCTCCCCAAGAGAAGAAACCAAACTGTCCAGATTGTTTGACAGTTTCTGTGACGATTTTCAAACGGCCATATCTCCTTCATTACTCAATGAAATTTGGTGTTCTTTAGCTTGTTGGAAAGCTGGTTAGATGCTCTACAACTCTCCTTTAGAAGCCTCATCCAGAAAACCTCGGTAAGGCCTTCGTTGTTCATGATCTTTCAGCTGGGTTATAGAAACTCCGAAAATCTCTAAGCATATTCTTGATGTTTCTTGCTAGATTAAGCTTGGTTAAGGTTGTACAAGGATTAATCAAGGCTTAGTAAGGTCTCTACATCCTCCAAGGAAGGTATAACCCTCATAAACCCTAGATCATACTTTGAGTTTTGTGATTGTTATTAGTGGTCTTAGATGCGATATGATTATAATAATGATATAAGCATGATTGTGTAGTAGATTTAATTGATTTAAGAGATATGATGTATATGAGGGTGAAATCAGATGATTATGGACTTATTATAGTGTGTGTATGCCCGGTGTGGCTTGGTTGATGTTTGATCGTGAATTAAAAATTTAGAAGTGTTCGATTTATAGCCGTCGTAATGCCCGATTTTCGTAAAACCCTAAAAACCGAGCATAACAGTTGGTATAAGTTTCTGGACTTGATAAGTATATGACATACCCTTGTAGATCTCGAGTCATAGATCGTTTTGGAGCAAAAATTGAAGCATTTGGACTTACGGTTTAGGAGATATGATTAAATTACTAAAAGTGGTTCGGAACCGTATGTGCGAGTTCGTAATTGAAATTGAATCCCCTTAACGTAGCTAATTCAGTGGCGAATCTTGGTAATTAAATATTAGAGATCATAAGGAAGGTGTGAGAGAAAACCTCATGTTGAAAAGATCGTTTTTCGATTTTCTAAAAATGTTCGAATCAAGGTTAAGTGCGAACGAACCCCTAAAAAGGATACTTGGTTATAACTTTGTAAAATCACTTAGATAACGATCGATAAATCTCGAGATATAATCTTAGTTAGTAAACGATCGACCCTAGAACTTATATGACTCAAGTACCTATCAAGTGTAAGATTAATGACATACCGTGATAGCAAGCAAGTGTCGGGTCACAACGATGTTAATGAGCGATAACTTGAAAACGTGTTTTAGCTTAAGTAAAGTATTTACATGGCGTGTCAAAGTGATTGGTGATTAACTCGGAATAATTTTGGTTATTTATAGATTGTCGGACCATCCCGAGTCATACCACTAGCATAGCGGGAGTATCAGGCAAGTTTCCAATACTTTGGAACTGTTGTTGTGATAATATATATATCTGCTATTTTCTGATACATATTCCATAGGATGCATGCCTACTGTTAAATTTATATTGTGATACTTGTTCCCTGAGTTGATGTTGGCTTATAAGTTAGGTACGTGATATACTAATTATAAGCCGGATATTGATAAGACCCTTAGTGAAGGGCATATGATCTCATTCTTTTAATATAGACCGGGAGTCGGTATTTTGTATTATAGAGATAGTCGTGGAAACCCGGAGGGATTCCGGTGACAGATTTTTTGAGAAATGTTATTTATGAACATTGTTTATATTTCCGTAAGTATTAATTATTTGGAAATTATTCGAGGAATGTTATTTGAGTATAATCTCAGTCGAGAAATACTATTTGAATATTATTTTTGAATATTCATTTAAGACTTGATTTATTTATTGTATATTCATTTGAGGATATTGATTTAGATGAATATTATGTTTGAATATTTATTTGAATTTCATTATATAATGAATATTATTTAAAATATTCATTTGAGCTTTATTTCCTTAATAAGTATTATCTTGAATATTCATTTAAGATTGATTCATTTATCAGATAACATTTTGGATATTTATTCGAGGAATTATTTATTTCGTGAATATTTTATATATTCATTCGAGGGTTAATTATGAGCGATATTTTATATTAAGAATATTCTAGAAATATCTAAGGTTTAAATATTCTTTGAATATTTATTTAATTCCTTTAACTAGTTTTAAAAATGATCTATTTCATTCAAATATTATCTTCAACTTCCTAATATTATGTAAAATATTTCTGAGTCTTATTATGATTATTTTTATCAAGGAAAGGTTCCCAAAACTCCATTTTTCATTTAAAACTATCTTCCAAATTATAAGGGAACCTTACTTGAGAGCTGTTATTTATTTTGTTGGCTGCCCGATCATAAATCTTTCTGAAACTATTCTTTCACTCGCAACTTGGTTGCTGTTCATTAATTGAATCCTTGTATTACCTCCTCATCATTCGAGGGGTAAGATTGTTGGAACAAGTCGATATCCATTAACAAGCAGTAGGTTGGGAAATATTGGTGAATTTTCCTTTCCAACTAGATACGACTACTTTGTGGAGTCCTATCAACAAGTATTACACTTGGTGAAAGGGGGACGAAATTTACATTTCAGAGTCATGGATTCATTCGAACTAGGAGTATTTGTATAATATGTAAGAGGCTGTGGGACAGTCCATCATTGAAACTGGTATAAGAGGCTGTGGCACAGTCCATCCTGGAAATAGGGTCCGAGTGGCGCCGGTCCCGTCTAAGTCCAAAGATGGCTAGGGAGATCCGACGTATGGTGGTGTCCATATGTTCTTCATTCTACCGGTAGAGAAACAAAGTTTGAGATGCACGACCTACGACTGATCATCGTAAGGTGGTGTCATCCGGCGCGACATACTCCAGCATTGGTTCAACATCCAAATCTATTTATTTTTTGCAACATGGAGTGTCAATCGTGTTGACAGGGTTTGAAAACTGTTCAGAACTAAAAGTACTCTGAAATACCCCATAACTTCATCTTTTACATTATATTGGCACTATGTTCGTTAGTGCATGGCATATGATTTTCAAAGATATTTCAGAACTGTTATATATTATTGTTCAATTACAACTATTTTTGGTGGGCTATTGCCCACCCTTGCTTTATTTATTATATCACAACAACAGCTAGATCTGATGGCCAGCACAAGGGGCACTCGGTGCAAGCAGGGACAGCCGTCATAGGGTTGCCCACTGATGTCATGGTCGGCATTGCTGAGGTAGGAGCAACCAGTAGGCTAAACTGTCAGTGTTTGGGTTCATCAGACTTATTATATATATGACATATGTAAATGGATGTCAAAGAGTATGTAAGTTATATTGTAATTCTTTTGGGTTGTAAGAACTCACAACTTGTGATTAATAATATTTGTTAGTTACTCTGATTTCATCTCTGGGACTATAACGGGTGTGTTTTATGTTGTTGTTTTGGGGTCACAAAGTTGTAATTTATTTATATTGATATTATGGATGGAAATTGAGACCGTGACGACCGGATCCCCAACCCTGGATCTGGGGCTGTTACATACCCCCGTGTATATATTTCTAGAAGCTCCAGATCCTCCTTGTTCGGGCACTTGCAATATCTCTCCCTCAAAAAATTTAATTTCACGCCACCTCTATCCAAAGCATCCTCCCTTTCCTCAAATTAGAGTGTCGGATCCAGCCAATCACGTAACCAAAGATTTTTTACGTTAATTAGGTCACTTAAAGTTACCGCCTCTCCAACAACCGGAAGCCCCGTCAACATGTACACATGTTCAAGTGTCACCGTCATCTCCCCAAAAGTAAAGTGGAATATGTTGGTTTCGACCTCCAACGCTCCACTAATGATGTAATTAAAGACACATCATTTTGCATAACGGCTCTTGGGTTGGTAAACATTCCGAAACCCCAATGTTGTAAAAGATGAATTTGATATGGCTATAATTCCCATTGATTAAGCAACGAGGTACTTTGACGGATTGTAATTTTATCTCGATGATCACCAACCCATATTCTACTACTTATATGGTTATCTTGGTCGGTAAGGAGAGAACGATCAACCGGACCGCAAAAATCTTCCATCTAAAATCCAATACATACAAAAAAAAATCCAAACTACACAAATTCAATTTTTATCCATAAATTCAAACTTTATCCACAAATTCAAACTTTAAACCAAACTTTAATCCAATAAACTTTAAAATTCAAACTTTATCCACAAATCTAAAAATTTAAACCCTAATTCGACACTAATTCGATCCTAATTCTAAATTAATCCAAAAATTCGAACCCTAATTCGAAATAATCAAAACATTCGAAATATATATACAAAAATCTACATACATACATACATGTTCACAAATCTACAATTAGATGATGATGATGATGATACATACATACATACATACATACATACATGTACACGATGATATATAGATACACGAAATGATGAAATTACTCACTTTATATTAAGAAATGATGAGCTTTACTTCCGATTTTCCGGTGGTTTTGCGCTTTACTTCCGGTTTTCCAATGGTTTGTGGAGGTTTGTGGAGATTTGTGGTTTGTGGAGGTTTAATTTTACAAAAGATGTTATGTTATTCAACCACAATACGCTCTATTATGTTAAAACCCGGTTTTCGAAAAAAAACCGCTTACACTCTATAATGTTGCGTAAGTAAAAACCAGATCTGAGGGGCATATTTGTAAAGTTGCTTACGCTCTACAATAGAGCGTACTATGCTATATAATAGAGCATAATACTATTCATCTCAGCCATTTATTTTGTTAATGGATGGTTATAAACGGGTTGGATGGATATTAAAAAATATCCAACTGTGGCTGTTAAAGGGCTCCCTATATATATATATATATATATATATATATATATATATATATATATATATATATATATATGGGTGCCCTTCCATAGCCACCGTTGGTTGAAAAAAGGCCCAGAACCACCAACTCGTACACTGCCGCAAGTGTTCATTGCGGCAGGAAAAAAGACACATGCCGCAATGAAGGGTTGCGGCAGAGTTTTAATTTAAAAAAACATTTAATTTATGTAGAGTCGATCACAGGTCCTTCACCAGCGATTACAACAACTTTACCATTACAACAAACAAAATTCTTTGAAATTTTCTTCAAAACAAAACACTATTAAATATTATTTTACGTTATTATACTTTTATTTTTATTATTTATTAAAATTAATAAAAAATGGTAAATTAATACATTATAAAATAAAAAATGTTTATAAAATTTGAATTATTATATAAAATTTTAAATAAATTATTATATTTTTATATTTAATAAAAGTAATAAATAATAATAAATTAATAAAAGCTGTTAATTTGAAATATAGAAACAAGTAAAAGAATGAAATTACGTTTTCACCCTCCAAATTGCTGCCGCAATGATACATAGCGGATGAACTAAAATCTGAAATTACTTTTTTACCCTTATTGCTGCCGCAATGAATCATTGCGGATATATTAAAATACGGAATTACTTTTTTACCCTTAAATCTGCTGCCGCAATGATACAATGCGGATACGAGAAGTATACAACCACCCATTGCGGTTTCCGCGACATGAACTAACCCTAATTAAGCACAGAGCTCAGGCGATTTCAGGCGACTCCGGGCGATTTCAGGCGATTTACACACAGAGCTGCGAATGTCAGGCGATCTTCCTTCTCAAGGTATCTTCTAATTGACACTTACACACATACGCATGTAGTTATACATACACACACGCACTACTATATACATGGTTTGATTCATTTTTAACTGTGGGTGGTGTTTATTTACTTCATTTTAGTTGAAATCATGAATTAAATTGAATTATTAGGGTTCATAGTTCGAATTTTACCCATTTTTGGTTTGAATTAGTTTGAAATTAGGGCTTTTACCCTCAATTGAGTTGAAATTAGGGTTTCTCATCTTTAATTAGGTTGAATTAGCTCGAAATGCTTAATTTAGAATTAGGTTTTGAATTATTATCCAAATTTTTATTAAAACTATGAATTAATTCGAATTATTAGGGTTTATAATTATGAAATTATAATTATAAATTTTTTTATGAGTTGTGGAAATTTTAATTCGAATTTTTGAATTATTAATTTGAATTTTTGAGTTTAAAATTCGAATTTATGAATTAATATGATTTATTAATTCGAATTTTGATTAATTAGTGTTATTAGTACTGCATTTTATTTGATAAATGATATTCATTGTTAATTTATTCTTGTTTAAAATATGTCTTCATGGAATGATAATTTTAGCCAATTTTGGTACATGTTTATGAAATGTGCCTTATTTCTTTGATTTTGCACATTGCAGATGCTATGGATATGCAGTGCGGGCCTCTCGATAGGTCCCTCTTGACCATGCAGGATGATCATATTAGCAGTCACATATGGCAGGGGGGTGAGCGGGAGAAGTTGGATGTCCGCCAGTTGACAGCCAACCTCGACGATTGGGTATTTGATGACACCCAGGTTAGTTTGATGTCAGACTGGGGTTTCCGAGCGTTTACTAACCCACGCTCGATTCCCCAGAACGACATCCGAATGATCACAGCATTGGTGGAGAGGTTTAGGCCAGAGACCAACACCTTTCATTTCCCATTTGGTGAGATTACCATCACTCTAGAAGATGTTTACATGATATTGGGTTTGCCTGTTCGTGGTCGTGCTGTTACTCATACAGAGCTTTCCACACCGAAGCCATATTGGCTAAGACGGTGGCATGATTTGAGGTTGAATGAGAAGGAACGCAAAGATATGTATAAAAAAGGTTTGCATTTTAGTCCATAAATTCTAATTTCTTGCATTTTAATCCTTTATTTGTTTAATTTTTGCATGTTATACCTTAAATTTTCATTTCTTTGAAATTTAGGTGGGGTGAAGCTTCATAGGTTGAGGGAAATCTATAAAAAGAAACCGGAGAAGCCTTCTCCCGAGTTTATCGAGCATGATGACCTTGTGTACACCCGGGCTTATCTTTTTTACATCATTGGGGGTGTGCTCTTTCCTTCATCGAACAGAGACGTCGTGCATCCTAGGTACTTCTTAACTTCATTTCTCTCTCTAGTCCTTGCAATTTATGCTTAAATTTATCTTATTCTTGCATTTTATACCTTAAATTTCACATTTCTTGCATGTTCATCCTTAATTTCTCCAATTATTGAATTCTTACCTTAATTTGCATTTCCTGAATTTTTTACAGGTATTTACAGTTAATCCAGAATGTGCATGAGATTAAGGACTATGCCTGGGGAGCTGCGGTGTTGACTTATTTGTTCAGGGGTTTGGCCAATGCTACTCAGAAGGGTGCCAAAGCTATTAATGGATGCACCATGCTTTTGCAGCTTTGGTCTTACGAGAGGTTGTTGCCTGGGGCACCGAAGATAGCACCTCGTACGGATTTTGTTTGGCCGAGGGCATTGGCATGGGCTGAGCCGATAGCTGAGAGGAGGGTTAACCCCCACCACCATACAGGTCTTTATCGGGGGGACTTTGACAGCTTTCAGCTTGGTTGGCTGACATGGCAGCCTTATCAGAGATTTTATGACATCCAGGATGTTTCTGTGGATTATAATATCGATCTGATGGATGCTCACTATATGGCCCTCGGTCGTGTCCCTCTCATTTCCATGGATATTGTTGAGTATGTCATGCCAGACAAAGTCTTGAGACAGTTTGGGATTCTACAGCATATCCCACAGGACCCGGTTGACATGACTTCACTGCGGACGGAGAGAGCATCTCGTTGGGTGCGGGACAATCATACCGTGACCTTGGCAGATTACGTTGAGGAGTGGCATGCTTTTAATGATGGCATGATACCCATTGTTGAGGAGGGTAATTACGTGTCTACAGAGGAGTACATGTATTGGTACAGGCGCGTCAGTAAGCTAAGGATTGCTCCATTTGTGGCTGAGCATCGCGCTAAGATTGTGCCTCGTGACTGGTATCCCCAGCAGGACATGGCTGATGCGGTATGCATTTTATACCGTTATTTCTCTAATTCATGCATTTTAGACCTTTATTTCTCCAATTCATGCATTTTAGACATTTATTTGTATAATTCTGCATTTTAGACCTTTATTTATATACTTTTGCACTTTAGACCTTTATTTCTCTAATTCCTGCATCTTAATACTTCAATGCAGCTGGATTGTGGAATGAGGACATTACATGCCATTTACAAGCGTGATCCCCCCGAGTGGTTCTTTGATTTGATCACTGAGTTTTTGGGTCGTTATGATCGGATCAACACTGAATGGAGGGGTCCAGGATTTATCAGACCTAGTTTTGATAGACCCTCTCGTGCACATGATATGTATATTGATCCCAGCGGTCCTTCATCTTCACAGCAGCCTCCACTAGCCGTCTCTCAGAAACGTTTGCGTGAGGTAGTAATCTTTTGATACTTGTTATCTTTGAATGTAGTGGATTGAATATATGTATGATTGTTGTATATGTTATTGTAGGTTGAGATTGTTTACTGTCATGCTTCACTTACGCACGATGCCACACCTCATGTCTCTTATAAACGTCCTCGTCAGGTAGTAATCCTTAATGCTATGTTTAATTCGAGTCACTTAGGAGGAATTATATATATAACTATATGATCGGTTCCTTGACATATAATTGCAGGTTGAGACTACAGATGCTCTTGACTCACCTACCCCGGTATCTGTCCTGCCTATAGTCCAAGTTGAGGTATCAATCCTTAACGCTTGGTTTAATGCAAGAATTATTGAAATAAGTGTCTAAAATGCAAGAATTATAGAAATAAGGGTCTAAAATGAGAAATTATAGAAATAAGGATCTAAAATGCAAGAATTATAGAAATAAGGGTCTAAAATGCATGATCGATATATCTTGTAGGTTGAGGCTACAGCAGATGCTCCTCCTGTTACACAGACGACCCCGGTATCTAGCTCTCCTCCTTCACAGTCTACCCCGGTATCTATCCCCCTCATGCTCATATTAATCTCTCCTTACTGTAATTTCCTTCTTATATACCAACTTTTTATATGTTCTTCGTGTATTTATCTCATTGTGGTTGCAGGCTAGCACTATTCCTGCTGTGACAGAGCCTACCCCGGCATCTGTCCCCCATCATGCTCATATTGAGGTACTAATCTCTCCTATTTGTGATTTTCTTCTTATATACCATTGATAATTGTAGTTGTAATTTGATTTTTGTTATCATAATTGTAGGTTGAGACTACAGTTGAGACTACAGCAGCTGCTCCTCCTGTTACACAGTCTGTCCCCACTCATGCTCATATTGAGGTAGTAATCTCTCCTCTAAAATGCAAAATTATAGAAATAAGGTTATAAAATGCAAGAAATAAAGAAATAAAGGTCTAGAATGCAAGAAATAGAGAAATAAATGTCTAAAATGCATGATCGGTGTATCTTGTAGGTTGAGACTACAGTTGAGACTACAGCAGCTGCTCCTCCTGTTACACAGCTTAGGGAGAGCACATATTTTCAGAATAAAGTGCTAGGCCGTCTATGCAAGAGGTTCTTCCTTGGCATGAGTTATTTCACGACTATTGCAGCTGGACATTGCACCGACTTGGAGGTAAATCAATTCAAATTTCTTGCATTTTAGTCCTTAATTTGGTTAATTATTGCATTTCATAACTTATTGCCTCATTATAGAATTATAAAATGCAAAATTATAGAAATAAGGTTATAAAATGCAAGAAATATAGAAATAAGGTCTAAAATGCAAGAAATAGAGAAATGAAGGTCTAAAATGCAAAATTATAGAAATAAGGTTCTAAAATGCAAGAAATATAGAAATGAATGTCTAAAATGCAAGAAATAGAGAAATGAAGGTCTAAAATGCAAAATTATAGAAATAAGGTTATAAAATGCAAGAAATATAGAAATAAGGGTCTAAAATGCAAGAAATAGAGAAATGAAGGTCTAAAATGCAAAATTATAGAAATAAGGTTCTAAAATGCAAGAAATATAGAAATGAAGGTCTAAAATGAAAGAAATAGAGAAATGAAGGTCTAAAATGCAAAATTATAGAAATAAGGTTATAAAATGCAAGAAATATAGAAATAAGGGTCTAAAATGCAAGAAATAGAGAAATGAAGGTCTAAAATGGAAAATTATAGAAATGAGGTTCTAAAATGCAAGAAATATAGAAATGAAGGTCTAAAATGCAAGAAATAGAGAAATGAAGGTCTAAAATGCAAAATTATAGAAATAAGGTTATAAAATGCAAGAAATATAGAAATAAGGGTCTAAAATGCAAGAAATAGAGAAATGAAGGTCTAAAATGCAAAATTATAGAAATAAGGATATAAAATGCAAGAAATATAGAAATGAAGGTCTAAAATGCAAGAAATAGAGAAATGAAGGTCTAAAATGCAAAATTATAGAAATAAGGATATAAAATGCAAGAAATAGAGAAATGAAGGTCTAAAATGCAAAATTATAGAAATAAGGTTATAAAATGCAAGAAATAAAGAAATTGAAATAATTCTTGCATTTCATAACTAATTTTCTCCTATTTGCAGATGCATCCAACTTGTAAAACTCCGGAGAAAATGAAAGACCAGGAACAGTTCTATCTTACCTACCAAGACCAGCACTTTGGGCCACCAATACATTTGTGTGATGTTGCTTTGTTCCCCGTATGCACAGGTAGTCATTGGTTTTTGTTTGTTGTGGACCTTGAAAGAATGAAATTGCTTTTAATTGATCCTCTCCGGGACCATGTCCCTCGACATTGTGACTTACGAAAGTCATACGCCAAGGAGATTTATGTCATGGTAATCTATGCTCTTCATAGTTATCTATTTCTTTCCTACTTATTTCTTTGTTCTTTTTTGAATATGTTTTTAATTTTTTGTGGTAAATTTGTAGGAAAAATTATTGCCGTGCATGCTTCATTTCTTGGAACCTGTTAGATTTGCTGCTGATGGTTTCATGGATGTGAAGTTCATTACGGAACGACCGAAGCAACAAGGCGGCTCTGATTGTGGCGTGCACGTTTGCAAGTATATGGATGCTATACTTGGCGGCATATCATTGAAAGATGCACGGTGGGACCCTGTATATGATGTTATGACTTTCCGATATCGCATAGCTTGGGAGCTTTTTAAAGGGGAAGCGCGGAGAATGACTAATGCCGGGTTACAACAGAGGAATCTAGGACTTTAGTTAATTTTGATCTTGTTTATTTGATTGTATTATTATTTTGTTAATTTTGCTCTGAAAGTAGTTAGTTGTATTGTTGTATTTATATTGGTTGGGATTGTGTTTATGTGGTTGAAACAGGTTTTAAATATGTATGGAAAGCAGTAAAAACAAACTCCATATTGCAGTTTATTTTGCTGTATGTTTCTTAGTTTATTCCAGTTTTTCGAATATTAGGAAAAAAATAGGGGAAAACAGGGAGGAGAGAGAAAGGCTCCTGCATTCCCTCCTGCCGCAATGAGGCGTTGCGGATAGGATACAGATTGCATCCTATCCGCAATGACTGATTGCTGTAGTGAAGATTTAGTTTCCATATTGTTTTCTGTAACTTAATCGGCAGATGTGGCATTCCTGGCCGGGTGGATTTAAGCTTATTGGAACTCTGTAGTTAAACGTGCTTGAGCTGGAGTAATCTTAGGATGGGTGACCTTCCGGGAAGCCCATTTTTTTTCCTCGATTCTATTTTTTTTTATCTTTTGCTCATAAAATTCAATTTTTTTTCTTTTTGGAAATAAAAATAGTGTTTTTCTATTTTTCGGAAATTTTAGGATTAAACTCTATTTTATTATTTTTAAAAATGAAAAATATATTTTTCAGGAATTTTAGGATTAAACTATATTTTATTCGTTTTTTCCGAATATTTAAATGGAATATTTTGAAAAAGAAATAAATTAATTATTATGTTTGACAATTTTAAATTCAAAATTTGGAAAAATATTTTTTTTCAATTTGTTCGAATTTTAAATTAAATATTACGAATAAAAATTACATTTTCGTTTTTAAGATTTGCACGTAAAATATTATGAAATTAAAAAAAAAACATTCTGCATCCTATCCGCAATGACTGATTAAATGGAATATTATGAAATTAAAATAAAAAAAAGCATCGTTTTATTCGTTTTTTCCAAATATTAAATGGAATATGAGTAGACGCTGCCGCAATGAGACATTGCGGCCGTCTATTCTAGTCAAAATTATATTCCCAAAAATTATATTCCCAAAAATGACGCCAGCTGACGTAACCTGTCGCATTGAGGCGTTCAAATTACATTCCCAAAAATTCAAATGTTATTTTCAAGTTCATTAAATTTTGTTTTGAATTTTAAGATTTTTACTCTCAATTTTTTTCTATAAATACTCACTCTAATTCATTATCAACCACCTAAGTTCATTTTCTTCAATTTTTTCTCCAACCTAAGTTTTTCATTTTCTTTATCAACCTAACTTGTCATGGATGCAAAAAATGAAAAGGAGGCTATTTTACAAAAGAAGTTGAAAGAAGCTAAAGTAAAGATCTTGGTTCTTGAAGATCAAGTTATTGATTTGGAGGTGAAGGTTGAAGATCTCCAAGAAACCTTGGAAGAGGCTAAAATGGAGATTGCATATTTGAAGAAATTGTACGGGCACGAAGATCCGTAGAGGGAGAAGAAGGAGGCTACCAATCTACCATGGGCATGGAAATAAAAAAATTGTATTTTGATGTTTTAGCCCCTCCCAAATTATTTATTAATGAATTAAAATCTTGTTTTGTTGCTTATTCTAAACATTTTGTATTATTAGCTTAAAATGTGTCTCAAATTCAATTAACAAAAATATATCTAACGATATTCCTGAAAAATAAAATATAGTTTAATAAAATATAGTTTCATCCTAAAATTCCAGAAAAATAGAAAAATATTATTTTTCATTTCTAAAAAGAAAAAAAAAATTGATTTTTATGAGAAAAGATTAAAAAAAAATCGAATCTTTAAAAAAAAAATGGGCTTCCCGGAAGGTCACCCATCCTAAGATTACTCCAGCTCAAGCACGTTTAACTACAGAGTTCCAATTAGCTTAAATCCACCCGGCCAGGAATGCCACATCTGCTTTTTAAGTTACAGAAAATAATATGGAAACTAACTTTTCAATGCCGCAAGGGCTCAATGCGGATAGAATGCCTTTTTTTTTCAATTTCATAATATTTTATGTGCAAATCTTAAAAACGAAAAATTAATTTTTATTCGTAATATTTAATTTAAAATTCGAACAAAATGAAAAAAAATATTTTTCCAAATGATTTTGAATATAGTTTTTTTTTTTTATGTTTTAGTCGTAAAAATGATTTTTTTTATATGATAAAAAATATGAAAAAAAAAAATTTTAAAAACAGAACAGGGGAAAACAGGAGAGGTGAGAGAAAAGCTACTGAGTTTAACCCATCCGCAATGAGGGGTTGCGGCTATCCGCAATGAGGCGTTGCGGATAGAGAAAATGCAGTAGCTTTTCTCTCTCCTCCCCTGTTTTCCCCTGTTCTGTTTTTTAATTTTTTTTTTCATATTTTTTTTCATATAATATAATTCATTTTTAATGAAAATTAAAGACTCAATATTTTATCATATCATATATTTCAATATTTTTAATTATTATTATTACAATTGCATGGATTGCATATTTGTACCTTACATTGAAAATTAAGATTACAATTGCATTGATCAAATATTACATAATAAAATTGAAACTAATTGTCAGGACAATTTCTTCTATCATGGTTTGCTCCTACCAACCCACATTTTCCGCACTTTCGTTGTTTGGTTGTTGAAGTTGACGTTTCAATACCACTTTTATATCTTGCCGCCTTCTTTCGTCCCTTAGTTTGTGACATTGGAGGATCGAATATCGGATCATGATCCCAATCTTCTTGAGGAAACGACTCGTTCATTTTTTCGGTCTTATCTTCTTGTGGAAAAGCATTTTCCACGTGACACCTCTCTCGCTCAATCAAGTTCATCACGTAATTGAAACGTGGGACAGAACAACTACCAACAGCGCCTAAATTTTGAAACGATTTGCACAATGCACTATATCTTGATGCTTGTGATTCACCAACATTACCAAGAACTGGAGGGGTATAAGGTAGAGGTCCGGCAATTTTGTTGCCATTTTTTGTCCACCTAGGCTTGATGTACTCCTTCGGTATACGTGTTTTTTGTTTCTTGTCTAGGTAACGGATCATGTGTTTACAAATCATCCCGGAATGTTCAAATTGCCTACAAAATTCTCAATGAATTCTTTCAAACCGGTAGATGCTTGCACATATTCATCAAAAAAGGCATTCATTGATTCGCTTCTAGAGGTAGTGGTCATACCGGCGGCAAAATGCGACTTTGTGTAAGCACTAATCCATTGATGTCTAATGCGATACATTTCATTTAACCAAACATGATCCTCAAGTTTGTACTTCTCGACCAATTCCACCCATCTACCTTCAAATTCCGTGGGTGACAACGACTTGTACACACATGCATTAAAATCCGTTTTGAATTCCGGATATATGGTGTACAAACTAGATAACTTCTCGGGAAATTTACTACTTATATGCCATGTACAATATAAGTGTTTTGTTTCGGGCATAACCGTGGCAATAGCATTTCCCAAAGCAATATCTTGATCGGTAATTATTGTAGTGGGAGGTTTGTTGTCAACGGCTTCCAACCAAGTTTCTAAAACCCATTGATAAGAAGTCTCGGTCTCATCTCTCATGAGTGCAAATCCAAACAAAATATTTTGGTAATGGTGGTTCACTCCCATAATAGGTATGAAAGGCATACAATACCTATTCGTTCGATAAGTTGAATCGAACGTCACCACATCACCAAAATTCTTGTAAGCATTCATGCATCGAGGATCAACCCACACCAAACCTTTAACATGATTCTCGTTATCCACATCCACTCGATAGAAGAAATGACCAAACGCATTCTCTTGTTGTAACTTTCGTAATAAGACCAAGCCACACTCCGCATCACCGGAATCAAACACTCGGTGCCGAATATCCCGTATGACATTGCGTACATCTTGATTAGAAAACCCTAAATTTTCAATTCCTCCACATGTCTCACCTAGATATTTCATCACTTTACTCGTCTCGATCCCCGATTTGTTAAACAACTCAATTAATGATCGGGTGATCGGATCGATATTGCGTGATGTTTGAAAAAATTGTCTCTTATCCGGTGTTACAATGGCATGATTGTGTTTCAAATCAACCAAAGTTACCTTCCATTTGTTTACATTTACTAGGTGACATACGTACATTCGAGCACGACAATTCGTTCATGGATCTACATCCCTAATGCGTCGTTTTCCTTTATCAAGATAATCCGATTCCGGTGCTACTCTTCCACCCTTCTTACAAATAAACAAACGGGATGATGGATCATGACTCCGTTGATGTTTATGAGTATTCCTAATTATTATCTCGAATCCGACATTTCGACCATAATTTCTATAAAAACTTTCTGCCTCATCTAATGTATCGAAAATCATTCCAACACAAGGCACAATCTTATTAACATCCGCAAATGTAAAATCACAATTTTCGTTTCCAATATCCTCATCATCATGATTTTTTCCCATCCTAACATCCTCATCATCAACATTTTTTCCCATCCTAACATCCTCATCATCAACATTTTTTCCCATCCTAACATCCTCCTCATTATCAATTTTTTCCATCCTAATATCCTCATCTCCTTCATCATCATTTTTTCCCATCCCAAATTTCTCATCTTTTTCATCATCACCATCACTAATAATTATCTTGTTTTTACCCTTTCCACCATCATTTTTTTTCCCACCAACATCATCAACATTCATTTTATCTTTATGAACATTGTAATTCACTCTACGTTTACGAACAGTACTATAATAATTATCAATATCTACACCATCAAGAAATAATTTACGAGAAACATGATTTTTTTTAACGGGCGGCGTAACATAATCATCACCATTATGTTCACTAGATGAACTAGAAGAGCTAAATAAAAATGAAGCCAATGAATAGAGCACTAACCTTAATTTTGGATGAATTTTTGAGCTCCAAAACCTTGAAAATCGTTGGTTTTTTCTGCTGTTTTAAAAAAATAAATTGAAGAAGAAGACAAATTCTGTTACCTTAAAGAAAACAGATTTCACGCCTGCCGCATTGTTTCATTGCGGCAGAAAGCCTTAAATGCCCGCTGCCGCGATGAAACATTGCTGCAGGTGGTTCATTTATTACCAACCACCAACCATAATTAATGCCGTAAAATTTTTCTGAGCCACAATGAAACATTGCGGCAGGAAAAACTACCGCAATGAGTCATTGCGGCAGTAATTTATGATTTTTTATTTTTTTTTGTTTTATTTTTAAATCTTCAAATATGCATCAAAATAATAAACTATATTAATTTTAACTTAAAAGCATCTTTAATAATGTATTATGGATATTTTTTACATGTTACGTAGTTTAAATTGATGGAATGACATGTACATCTCAATCTTAGATAACTGTTGAAAAATGAATCAGGATGGTAACATTTTTTGTTATTTTCTCTATTTAAAATATTCAATATAAATTTTTTCTTAACACTTTCATTCATTTTAACTTACATTAATGTTGTATGCTATTTTTTTCATTTTTTAGATTATAATAATATATATTTCATTATTTTCAAGTTTTGACATTACATAACATTTTTTTCCTAAATTTGTTTCAAAAATTAATTAATTAATAATTTAAATGTCACGTGGTTGGAAGTCGTTCCCATGTTCA
The DNA here is from genome assembly GCA_036435485.1 of Saposhnikovia divaricata. NCBI lineage: Eukaryota > Viridiplantae > Streptophyta > Magnoliopsida > Apiales > Apiaceae > Saposhnikovia > Saposhnikovia divaricata. The sequence goes on along the minus strand of JAZHRN010000154.1, from coordinate 11,837,567 downwards.
TTAACCCGTCTATACACATTTCATATGTTATTATCTATTAATTTACTATTTTTTATTAATTTATAAATATATATATCAAATTACAATAATGTAAAATAATATGTAAGATAATTTTGCTTAAACTTGCAAGAGTGGAAGTTGGTGGTGCGGCAAAATGTTTGTATCATTTGGAAAAGGTCAAGAGTTTGAATCCAAACGAATGGTTTTAATTTTCTATTTTTTATTAAATTTATAAATAAATATATTTCAAATTAATAATTTTAAATAATAAATAAATAATACTGTTTACATTGCTATAGTACAAGTTGGTGGAGTGGGAAAAGTTTTGTATAATTTCTAAAAGGTCAAGAGTTCGACTCCAAACTAATGCTATGTATTTTTAATTAAACAACTAATAAATACTGCAGCAATGAAAGATTGCGGCTAGTACTGCCGCAATGAACGATTGCGGTAAGATTGTACTGCCGCAATGAACGATTGCGGTAAGATTGCGGCTAGTACTGCCGCAATGAACGATTGCGGTATAACTGCCGCATTGAAAGGTTGCGGTACTGCTGGTGGCTAGTCCAACCAACGGTGGTTGTGGACCAAACCTCTATATATATATATATATATATATATATATATATATATATATATATATATATATATATATAGGCCATTGCTCCATAAAGAACACCCTTATATAACAAGCAATAAAGAACACATTAGACCTAATAGATCCATTGGCCCCGCCAGGGACACCCAATAAAAAAATTGTTATTTTTTTACCCTCTATCCATCCAGCAAAAAAAAAACTGTTCATGATGACGTCACTGATGACGTCATCATGAACAGTATTTTTTTTTTGCTGGATGGATAGAGGGTAAAAAAATAACAACTTTTTGTATTGGGTGGCCCAGCCAGGGGCATTAGATCTATTAGATCTAAGGTGTTCTTTATTGTTTATTATATAAGGTGTTTGTTATGGAGTGCAACTCATATATATATATATATATATATATATATATATATATATATATATATATATATATATATATAAGTAGAGATCTAAAGAAAACTAGTTTAGATAAAAAACTTAGAGAACACATCTCAATCGTCTATTTATATTTTGATTATGTTTCCAAATTTAAGTAATCTATAATGTACCATAATTAAAACAATCATTAAAGATTGAGATTTTGTTAAATATGGCTGATTGAACTCATTGATTTAAGATTCTATAGTCTTTGTTACCTAAGTTAACTTGATTATTACTTATATTATTTTAGTGTATAACTCTAGTTAATAATTCTAGTCAATGTAACACGTACTTGAACATTTAATAGAATTCTGTATTTGCGAGATTAGTCCATAAATTACTTAGTAAAATCTTATTTATTATATTTATAAAATGAGTAATATCGAATTTCATTCTAATTGTTAAATAAAATATTTAATTGAACACTCGTTAGAATCTTGTATTTAATACGTAATAGAACCTTAATAGAACACATATGAGAAAAATTAGTAGAATCGAGTAAATTAAAATATAATATATATATATATATATATATATATATATTACTTTGTAGAATATAGTAGAAAATTTTGAGAATTAGTTGAACACATATGAAAATATTTAGTAGAACGGAACACTTGAAAAAAATATCTTATTTTTAGATACTCAGTAGAATCTTAATATCACACTTAGTAAACACTCAGTGAATCTTAATAGCTTAGTAGAATACTTAGTAGAACACTTAGTTGAATTCTAATAAGTTTAAATTAGATTTTATTTTAAAATAATAAATGAAACACTCGATAGAACACATGGTAGAATCTTATTATTGTTTTATAATAATATAAATTAAATAAATTTTTATTTAACAAATAATTTATATAAAAATTGTGGAACACTTATTAAAATCTTAAAAGAACACTTGAATGAATCTTGGAAGAACACATAAAAAACACTTAAGAGAATCTAATTTAAAAGTTTACAAACAAAACATTTAAAAGAATTTTACAAGAAAACATGTTAAATAGTTGAATCTTAATAAATTTTTATTTAATTTTATATTAAATTAATTAATGAAACACTCAATATAACACATGGTAGAATCTTATTATTGTTTTGTAATAACATAGATTAAATTTTATTTTATTTAACTAATAATTTATATAACATTTGTGGAACCCTAATAGAATCTTAAAGTGAATCTAAACATTTAGGAGAACACATAAAAAAATATCTTACTATAAAATACTCAGTAGAATCTTATTATCTCACTTAGTAGAACACTTATTAAAATCTTAATATCTTAGCAGAACACTTAGTTAAATCTTAATAAATTTAAGTTAAATTTTTCTTTTAAAATAATTAATGAAATATTCAATTGAACACATTGTAGAATCTTATTATTGTTTAATAATAATGTAGCTTAAATTTTAATTTATTTAACTAATCATTTATATAAAATTTGTGGAACACTTCTTAAAAGAACACTGAATCTTGAAAGATTACTTAAAAAAACGTTTAAGAGAATATGATTTAAGCATTTTTTAAGTGTTCTTATTAGATTCTCTCAAGTGTTATATTAAGATTATATTAAGTGTTACTCAAATTTTATATAAGTTATTAGTTAAATAAAATTTACTTTAATCTATATTATTATAAAACAAATAAGAGTGTTCTATTGAATGTTTCATTAATTATTTTATAATAAAACTTAATATAAATTTATTAATATTTAACTATTCAACGTATGTTCTTCTAAGATTCTTTTAAGTGTTTAGTTTGTAAAATTTATATTAGATTCTTTTAATGATTTTTTAAAATGTTCTTTCAAGATTACTCAAGTGTTCTTTTAAGATTCTATTAAGTTTTCTACAAGTCTTATATAAGTTATTAGTTAACTAAAATTTTCTTTAATTCATATTATTCTAAAACAATAATAAGATTCTATCATGTGTTTTTAATTGAGAGTTTCATTAATTATTTTAAGATAGAATTTAATTAAAATTTAAAAAGAAAATAAGATTCAACCAAATGTTCTACTAAGTGTTCTTTTAAGATTTTTTTAAGTGTTCCATTTTTTAAATTTTAAATTAGAGTCTCTTAAGCATTTTTAAGTGTTCATCGAAGATTCACGCAAGTGTTATTTTCAGATTCTGGTAGGTGTTTCACAAATATTATATAAGTTATTTTTTAAATAAATTTTAATTTTATTTAATCTTTTATGATTAATATAATATCAGTGAAGGTTGAATAAGAATTTAAAATAAGGCATTTTTTGTATTAAAACACTTAATAAAATCTTGATTATTTCCTTAACTAGACATATCATGAATTACACAATGAATATTTTGATGCTTAATAAATTAAATAATGGTGATTTTGTTGAATTTAGTAGGTAAAAATCAATATCTAATTTAAGGAATTTGTTCTAGTAAATCTAGGAATTTGAAACATGTATTTATTATTTAGGTTGGTATTTAATACTTCTGTTGCATGGAACACTTTAAAGAAAACACTTAGGATAACACTTAAATAGAACATTTTTTAAAATAAAATATTTTCAAAAAGAACATTTTGAAAGAACAGTATTATTTTTTAATTGAAGAACATGTTATTAATTTTTTTATTAAAATTCAAAATTATGGAAAGAAACAATTTAATATATTTCGGAAACACTTTAATTGTCTTATTAGTTTATTACCTTTTTAAAGAACACTGATATGGGCTAAAAATAAGCCCTAAATACACATTTAATGTGAAGTTAATTAGACCCGGTACAGTCCAAACGTGGGGCCCATTTATGGGGCTCAAAACCCTAATTAAATATTAATTTCGTAATTAATATTAGGGGTAATAAACAGCTCAGCAAATAATAGTCAAATAAGGATACTACTCCTGCTAGACTTAGCCTCCAAGGCATCCGATTCAACATGGAAACTGATTCTTACAAGGAAGGAGTCTAGAACCTTCCTCAAGGAGGTGACTTGCCCGCCAAGTCTCCGAATCCTACCAAAATTCTAAGGCTTCTCAGCCTATATAAAGGGCCTGACCCCTCATTCTCAGAACTACGTTTTTGGCTTGATTCTCAATACGAGATACGTAGGCACTCTGTGAGGACCGATTAATCTCGAACACGGAAACAGCCATTAAAGCTTTGAAGCTCACCAACCCCTTTGCATTAAATACACACAAACCCTAGCCGCAATATTCGTAACCTAGTTTTTATTCCACAACATTTGGCGTCGTCTGTGGGACGACAACATCAACCATGGTGCAAACACGAAGGACACCAGTCACAACCGAGGCGACCACCGTCACCTCTGCTCCGCCTGAACAAGGGTATGGACCCCCATCAACAGGGGCGATCACCCAACCTCAAGTTTCTCAACCTCCAGGGACGATTCCCCATGTTGAAAGAACTTTACCCATGGTTGTCCATCCAAGCCAGGAGACCAACCCTCTTCAGATGGTGGTCTCTCCCCTTATCAATCATCCACTACCTCCGGGGGTGCGGATCTCTACTACGGATCTCCCTAGAAGTACGAATCTGACATATGGTTTGCCAATCGAATTTGCAGGCAACCGGCTATACCATCTTTGAGCCATGCCCGTCAGGGTTTGAGGGAATGCCCTACACTTGAGAGCGTCACTAGCAGGCTGCAATAGCAGTGCGTTCGAGAATGTTCTCACATGGTTTGCAGGATCACCCGTTCCATCATAAGCCTTTATAGTAGGCATCTTAAACTTCATAGAGATGTGAGCATTCATCACCTCCTCGGTGAATGGTGGTGTAGGATCATCAGGATCTCCTGGCTGCATCAACTCTTTGGGGTCACCCTTGGGGGCCTCTGCCCTTGTAGTTCCACCTCTTGGGGCCTCAGCCCTTCTCTGCCTCCTAGAAGGCCTTTGGAAATCAATAAATGGAATCTCTCCTCCTGACCTCGGAGGGGGTCGATTTTGATTCTGTCTTTGCTGCTCCCTTTCTATATCGTCCTTCAGCTTCTGGATCTCGGCTTCATAAGCCTTGATTCTCTCAGCGGCTGTCATAGGGGGTCCATCATGGATTCGTCGAGTATGCCTTATAGGCTCCTTGCTTGGATGTCTTCTCCTCGGGGCTTGATCACGATCGTCATCCTCAGATGAAGAATCATCAGTATAAGGACCAGAGTAGTCATAATATCCTTGATCAGGGCCCAAGCCTCTAATGTAAGGAGGGTGATACGGCTAATGTATCTGCAAGGCATGGCCGCTTGGCCCAATACCTCGAGAAGTCGGGGGGCAGGAGGTAGTACCCCAAGCAGGAAGTGAACTTCATAATAAGAATGAGGAGACCAGAAGGAATGGTGGGCGCTCTATTTTGATGGAGCATCAAAAACAAAATCAAGTGGTGCAGGCCTAGTCTTGCAAAGCCCCGATGGGCTCAAGTTATCCTAGTAGGACTTAGCTTCATATTTATCTAATAGTAGTAGAAATAAGGTTCATTGAAACCATTGCAGAGCATGTTGCTTCGAGTAGGACAGTAGTACTCTATGTAAGGGTTGAACCCATTTCAAGTTATTAATGCAAGTTTGATTTCCATTCATTGATTGTGTGATTCTATTTATGTGCCAAGCACCTGATGTGTGTAAGTCAAAGATGACCAAGTACCGACAATAAAAGAATACACGAATGGAAACAAACAAATGCATAAGTAAAACCCTGAAGGATCGAGAGTTAGGTTACAACACAACCAAATAAGAGTTTAAGTCCTTGAAGGACCTGGGATAAAAGACAAACATTGGAGTCATGACGGCCAAGCGATCCTGAGAAAGTTACTTACATAAGAGCTTCTCTGAAGGAACCCTTGAAGGGCAAGTTGATAGCATTTATGCAAGAGAATAGTGATGTGTTTGCTGGAACAACAGCCGATCTGCCAGGGATTGATCCCCAACTTATAACTCACAGGTTGAATGTCGATCCTGAGCGAAAGACAATAAAGCAGAAGAAGAGAAATTTTGCTCCTGAAAGGCAAGATGCCATCAATCAAGAGGTTGACAAGCTCTTAGAAGCTGGTTTTATTGAGGATATTCAGTTCCCCGAATGGTTGGCTAACCCTGTGATGGTCAAGAAAGCAAATGGAAAGTGGAGGATGTGTATAAACTTCACTGATTTAAATGATGCATGCCCGAAGGATTGTTTTCCCCGGCCAAGGATAGACACATTGATAGATGCTACAGCTGGACATGAAATATTGAGCTTCATGGATGGATTCAGTGGCCACAATCAGATTAAGATGCACAAGGATGACATCCCAAAGGTATCTTTCATAATTGACTTTGGTGTTTTCAGCTATCTTGTTATGGCTTTTGGTCTAAAGAATGCAGGAGCGACTTACCAACGACTGGTGAATAAGATATTCGCCCATCTGATTGGAAAAACCATGGAGGTCTATGTTGATGACATGTTAGTCAAAAGCATGATCAAGGAAGATCATATTAAGCACCTCAAAGAGGCATTTGCAGTGCTGAGGCACCACAAGATGATGTTAAATCCGGCCAAGTGTGCTTTTGGCGTTGGATCAGGAAAAGTTTCTGGGTCTGATTTTCAAAAAGAGGCATTGAGGCCAATCCGTGATAAGATCAAAGCGATCTTGGACATGGAACCACCCCGCTCTATACGAGATGTACAGAAGTTGACGGGCCGAGTTACAACCCTAGGGAGATTAATCTCCAAATCTGGTGACAAATGCTTGCCTTTCTTTCAAGCATTGAAGAAGGTGAAGAATTTTTGAGTGGACACCTAAAAGCCAAGAGGCCTTTGAACAGCTGAAGAAATACATGACTGAAGCCCCGTTGTTGGCCAAACCTAGTCTTGGGGAGACTCTTTATCTATACCTGGCGGTATCTGAACAAGCATTGAGTGTTGTCCTCATTCGAGAAGAGAATAAGGTTCGATAAAACCTAATTATTACGTGAGCAAGGTGTTGCATGGAGCTGAGTTGAATTACTCTCCCATCGAGAAATTTGCTTTGGCATTGGTAATAGCTTCCAGGAAGCTGCGACCATACTTTCAATCACACAAGATTGAAGTCCTGACGGACCAACAGTTGAAAATATTTTGCACAGCCCGAAGGCCAGTGGAAGGCTAATCAAGTGGGCAATAGAACTTGGAGAATTTGACATCACGTATAAGCCTCGGACAGCCATCAAGGCTTAGGCATTAGCTGACTTCGTGGTTGAATGCAATATTAGCAACCAAGAAGTCGGGGGGCAGGAGATAGTAACCACCCCTGGGAGAGAGAATAAAGATGAAGAGCTTGTACCTAATCAGAAGGAATATTGGGTGCTCTATTTGCTCTATTTTGATGGAGCATCAAAAACAAAATCTAGTGGTGCAGGTTTAGTCTTGCAAAGCCCCGATGGGTTCGCAGCTGAGTATGCCTTGAAGTTGGATTTCCCAACAATCAACAACGAAGCTGATTATGAAGCCTTGATAGCCGGATTGGGCTTGGCCAGAATTATGAGAGTCAAGAATCTCAAAGTATGTGGGGATTCAAGACTAGTAGTCTCGTAAATGAATGGTGAATTTGAAGCCAAGGACGAAACTATGGCAAAGTACATGAGAGTCGTGAAGGCCGTGATGACTCAGTTTGATGAGTGCTACGAGGAGCACATTCCGAGAGAAGAGAATGTTAAGGTTGATGCCCAATCTAAGTTTGCATCTTCTGAGATAGAGAATTATGCCGAGAGTTTTTAATTCCAGGTCCTGAAGACCCCACTATCAATGCGAAATTGGTAGCACCAATTGATGTAAGCTGAAGGATAGACCCTCTTAAAGGTCATCTTGGGACTGGTTGGCTCCTTGTTAATGCCTTAAAGGCACAGAAACTGTTAGTGAGAGTGTTAAGATAACAGGTCCTTTGTCATTCCATACTTAAAATCTTGAATCTCAAATCCCGACAAAAAATTTTAGCCTTGATGGCCAAAAAGGCTATCTGCCTCCAATCAAGTTTATCGTTTGAGTTAAGGACTTGAATCAAGAGCCGTCAATCGGATTCAAACCAAGGCAAGGTCCTGTAAGCATAAGAAGGTTGGAAACCTAGAATCAAGATAAAGGGTTGACAACCAGCCAAGGCACACCAGACTTGAAGTCAAGTGCTGAGTGGCAAGGGAACTTCTTGAACGATCAACCGAGAAGCAAGACCTCCACCATATGTACTAAGGGGGGCAAGAACTAAAGCTTCATCACAAGATCCACATCTTACAACGAGAATGAAGGACTGGTTACAACCGACAACCATGAACGGGTTCAAGGTTTAAAACCAAGGAGTCAACAAGCAAGTTAAGGCCTAGAAGGTCACGAAAGCTATGAAAGCCAATTTAAATTGAAGAATGTCTGTTTGTGTGGCGCCCCCGATCCCGGGATGACCTCATAACCCGACCCGGGGGACGCCAACCAAACCAAACATAATTATATATATACTTACACAAACTTTAACTTAATTAAAACCCAAAAGGAGTTACAACAAAGTTAGGTTTTACGATAAAAGGTTACAACATTTTACACGCTTCTAAACAACTTCAACATAGGCCTACTACAAAAGTATTCTTCTTAGAATTCTACACACTTCTTATCCAACTTCAGTAGTTCAGATTATAACATCTTATCCTTTCCCGAACCTCCTCCAACTTTATTCCCTGTGGAAGTTAGTGACATAAAAGGGTGAGCTCGTAGAGCCCAGCAAGCATATATCATACTATTTAACTGAGATTTTACAAAACAAGTAACTGAGTTCATCATAACAAATAATTTTTCACATAATTTGAAAATGAGTATTAATACATGATAGATTCACAAGTTCTACTGGTGGGGATCCCGGCCTGCTAAACAGTTGGTTTAGCTTTACTTCCGATTTGGAAGCATCATCATCAATTCACAATATCAATTTAAGAATACTCAATTTTCATCAACAAATCATCGATATTTCAAAAATCGATTTAATCATTCACAACAGTAAATCAATACAGTATATACTTACAGTAAACCGCTTCTACTCTTTGCTCCTTTCTCTTTTTGAAATTTCCAAATATTATCAAATTCGTCTCCCAAAAACTATCCAAAATTTGCACTATCATTATTAACACATTATCTCCAATATTATTAATTACTACATTTCTAAATTAAACAAATATTAAAATAAATTAAATCAAAATAAAATATATAGAAGGTAAAGTATGAAGACTTACCAATTGTTAGCTTTTACTCCTACCTTCCAATTTAGTACACTCATATTCATATATGGAAAGGGGAAACACAATTCCCTTTTACTCGATGTGGTATAACACATGGAGGCTAGAAACAACAGAAACAAATACTGCATTTATCGAACCAACAACCAAACTCTCTTGTACGCAGCATTTCTAATATTTCTAAGTAACTTATTTCTCTCTATTTAATTCTCTTATACGGCTCTTTGTGCTCCCAATGTGGTACAAAGATAAGTAGTAAAAAAATATATAAAATATCTAATGTCTATTCTCAAAACCCTGACAAGATTCTGTACCTACATCAGACCAACTCCTTCTTCTACCATTCTCTAAGTCTATTATAGAGGCTGGAGCTTTCCCTACATATACTTGTTTATTCCTGCTCTGATTATCAATGTGGGACTTTGTTATTTCAAATTTTCAAATGTGGCCACTTACCCACATTGAGAAGATTACAAGTGTAGCACCTACTCAGGTCTATATAACCAATGCAAAGTCCTTGCTTACAGAGTTCATAATATCATGTTGTTATAATCAAACAACAGCAACTTGAAATTTATATGACAAGCTAAATAGGTATGACCTCCTCACTTACAAGATGAGTTCAATGGAATTAAAATCCGAAAGTAAGGCAAGGCACTAATAACTTATTCTTGAAATTATTAACACCCACAACAAACTTGTCCCACACCGATGAGTTTAGATCACAACTCTCTCAAATTTCTATATGTGCAGGTTGAGTGGGTTTCTAAAACTATATCCAAGTTAAAAAAAATGTAACATTCTTGGTTGCAAGATATATAAATTTTGTACCACATCGAGGGATTAAGGAGTGGAACTCCTCCTTGATTCTATATAACTAAGTAGAATTTGCAGCATGGGTTCTAAACTTCCTCTTGGCTTCACTTGAGCGCCAAAATAGCTTTTAAAGAGTTTGAAGCACGACCAATGCTAGGAAATTTGAAAGAAACTCGAAGGAAAATTTTTAAGTCAACTCATTTCTCCTATTTCTCCCAATTATCCCACATTAAGGGATTTTAGAATGGAACACCTTGTAAGGTCTATATAATACTAGTCTGAGCTAATTCATTTGCCACGTGAGGTTACTCAAACCTTGGCACCCTTCTTAGCCAAAATAAATTTAAAACTAAATTGGAATGCAAAAACAAGTTGAAAGGATTCTTGCAAATTTAAGAAAAATGCAAGGTCCCAAATATATGGTTTGTTGACTAAAAAAAATGATTTCCAAGTCCCACATCGAAATGTTTTGGGAGTGAATCCCTCCTTCATTCTATATAACTCTAATAAGGCTCTCCCCCTTAGAACTTAAGGCGCCTACTTCCACCTTAGCTTCCATTGAGATTAGAGGCTAAAATAAATAAGGAGTTAATTCAAACTACAACCTTGGCTTAAATCTGACCCAAAACAATTAAAAGTTAAAAATTTTGAATGCCCAATAAATCCCAAAATGAATCTGATCTTTAACTTCATGTGAAAAAAACAAGTATGGCAAAACTATCAAAACTTAAGTTCACTTTGTCCCACATCGAAAGGATGTAGAACTAGTTATGAACTTTTTCTTATATAACAAGACTTTGGACTAAGTTTGTTCTTAAATGAATGTTTTCACTTGTCCCACATTGATGGGATTTAAGAACAAGGTTCATTCCTTGGCTATATATCGTGGCTTGCCTTATTACTAGATGCACACTAATGGGCTTATTTATGTTAGCTCACGAAACCAGTCCAAAATTTTATCCCTTCCCCATTTGGGCCTTGAAGCATTTGCTCGGCCCATTTTCCTTAGTCGAATTTTATGGGAGTTCGATTTATCGAGCAACCAATCCTACTCTAATCTTATGGGAGTTCGATTTATCGAGCAACCAATCCTAGTCTAATCTTATAGTCTAATCTTATGGGAGTTCGATTTATCGAGCAACCAATCCTAGTCTAATCTTATGGGAGTTCGATTTATTGAGCAACCAATGAAAATAAATTTCCAAGTAAACACACATTTTTTTTTAATAAAAAAAAAATATAGCCACATATATTTTTGAGAAAAACACATAAAATTATAGTAATATATTTCATTTAAATAAAACTAAGTTGGGATATTACAGTTTGAATACAGACATTGAGGTCCAAATATCGACATTTGAATACTGACGTTGATGTCCAAATACGTTCATATACTGACATTGAGGTTCAAGGACCGAGCAACGACCGACCGAGCTCCGAGGGAGGCTCCAGCCGACGAAAGGTGGTATTCTACAGCTAACGATCAAGGTCATGATTCAAGAACGAGAATTCAGATATTGCGAAAAAGCTCCGAGAGGCACGACTAAGACCTCATGTCAGCCGACCAGCTGCCCGAGGAGGGGTCAGGCCGACCTCGTGGCAGCCTTGGCCGACCAAGGACCTCATATCAGCCAACCAGCTGCCCGAAGAGGGGTCAGGCCGACCTCTTGGCAGCCTTGGCCGATCAAGGACCTCATGTCAACCGACCAGCTGCCCGAGAAGGGGTCAGGCCGACCTCTTGGCAGCCTTGACCGATCAAGGACCTCATGTCAGCCGACCAGCTGCTCGAGGAGGGGTCAGGCCGACCTCTTGGCAGCCTTGGCCAACCAGGTTCCATTGAAGGACCTCTCAACGCTGTTTGGGCCATATCTTGAGCTCCGGGTATTAGATTTGGACGATCTTACAGTCCACGCGAAGCTCACGAAGTTTTCTACAACCTTGGAAGGTCCCAGCCGACCAGGAGCACCTGGTGGCCGACCAGGACCTCATGTCAGCCGTTCAGGTTCCATTGAAGGACCTCTCAACGCTGTTTGGGCTATATCTTGAGCTCCGGGTATCAGATTTGGACGATCTTACAGTCTACGCAAAGCTCACGAAGTTTTCTACAACCTTGGAAGGTCCCAGCCGACCAAGAGCACCTGCTAGGTGATCAGGACCTCCTGTCAGCCGACCAGGTGCCATTGAAGGGGTCTGGCCGACCTCCCGGCACTTCCCGTCAGTTGGTTGGGCCGATTGATGGTTCTGATTCTTAAATTTAGCGTCGTGTAGCGTCGATTAGCACCGTTTAGTGACATCTTATATCATTTAACGTCATAAGTTAAATGACGTCTAGGGCTGATTAGCACCGTTTAGTGTCGTCTTGCGCCATTTAACGTCGTTTAGCATAGGTTAAACATCGTTTATGCGCCGTTTAGTGCCGTTTTGGTCAACATGGACCCCCTGTCAAGGTGCACCTGTCATCCGTCAAGGTGCACCTGTCAGCCGTCAAGGAGCACCTGTCAGTCGACCAGCTGCCCGAGAAGGGGTCTGGCCAACCTCCTGGCACCTCCCGTCAGTTGGTTGGCCTGGTTGATGGTTCTGGTGAAGGTTTTTTACTTTCCAGAACGTCGACCTTCAAACATTCCTAAAACTTAGCGCCATTTAGCGTCGATTAGCACCGTGTAAGTGTCGTCTTATGCCATTTAACGTCGTTCAACATAGATTAAACGTCGTTTAAGCGTCGATTAGTGCCGTCTGGGTCAACCCGAAGTCCATATCAGCCAATCAGCCAACCCGGGACAGCTGTCAGCCAACCAGGAGCTCCTGTCAGCCGACCAGCTGCCCGGGAAGGGGTCTGGCCGATCTCCTGGCAGCCGATTAGGATCTCCTGGCAGCCAACCAGGATCTCATGGCAGCCGACCGGCCTCGGCCAAGGACCTCAGCCAAGGGCCTTAGCCGACCGAGCCTCAGCCGACTGAGCCTCAGCCGACCGGCCTCAGCCAATGGCCTCAGCCAAGGGCCTCAGCCGACCGGCCTCGGCCAAGGACCTCAGCCGACCGGCCTCAACCGATCGAGCCTCAGCCGACCGGCCTAAACCGATCGGTAGTCCTAAGCCGGTCGCCATTTCAAAAAAACGTTGTCGTTTTAGGAAAATGGCAGCCCAAGTTTAGTGCCGCTTAGCAATAATTAGCACTGTTTAGTGCCGTTTAGCACCGATTAGTGTCGTTCAGTGCCGATTAGCGCCGTTTGGCGCCGTCTTATGCCATGTAACGCCGTTTAGACGTCGTTTAAGGCTAGTTAGCACCGTTCAGTGTCGTTTAGTGCCGTTTAGCAACGATTAGTGTTGTTCAGTGCCGATTAGCGCCGTTTGGTGCCGTCTTATGCCATGTAACGCCGTTTAGACGTCGTTTAAGGCTAGTTAGCACCGTTCAGTGTCGCTTAGTGCCGCTTAGCATCATTTAAAATGTCGTCGTAAATGTGTCGGTCACCCCACACTTTACATCAAAAGACGATACTCGTGAAACACTAGTGTACCACATTGAACCCCGACCCAAGTCTCGAAAAAGACCGTTAAAACTTCAAGGAAAACCTGATCAGTTTTCCTAGAAGTTGGGGGCAAATGATATGGGCTAAAAATAAGCCCTAAAGACACATTTAATGTGAAGTTAATTAGACCCGGTACGGTCCAAACGTGGGGCCCATTTATGGGGCTCAAAACCCTAATTAAATATTAATTTCGTAATTAATATTAGGGGTAATAAATAGCTCAGCAAATAATAGTCAAATAAGGATACTACTCCTGCTAGACTTAGCCTCCAAGGCATCCGATTCAACATGGAAACTGATTCTTACAAGGAAGGAGTCTAGAACCTTCCTCAAGGAGGTGACTTGCCCGCCAAGTCTCCGAATCCTACCAAAATTCTAAGGCTTCTCAGCCTATATAAAGGGTCTGACCCCTCATTCTCAGAACTACGTTTTTGGTTTGATTCTCAATACGAGATACGTAGGCACTCTGTGAGGACCGATTAGTCTCGAACACGGAAACAGTCATTAAAACTTGAAGCTCACCAACCCCTTTGCATTAAATACACACAAACCCTAGCCGCAATATTCGTAACCTAGTTTTTATTCCACAACAAACACTTATTGAAAAATTACGTTATTTTCATTTCTTATATTTCTGTATTTATTTTATTGGAACCTCACTTATTAATATTTTATTTAAATTTTCAGGGTTTTTTTTTAGTTTTTTTCATAGAATACTTAAAAGAACACATTATTAGTATTTTAATTAATTTTCTTTTTATAAGAATTCTAATTTCTAAATCATAAAAAAACACGTTCCTTTATTTAATGGAACACTTAAAAGAACACCTAAGAGAATATTAAAAGAATATGAAACCATCAAATTATTTTTAAAAGTGCCATTTAAAAGAACATTTAGGTTTGAATATTTTTATTGAATTGTAATTAATTGTTTGTCAAACTTTAAAATTTATTAAAATTATAATATCTAGATAAACCGCAACTTTAATAACAAAAGCACCAAATTATTTTACATGCCATAATCCATCTACGTGATTAAGCTAATAAAAAAAAAAATATAAACCTATGACATAAGTGTTGTATGGTGAACTTGTATTTAAGACAGAGAAAGGAAAAAAAAAATAGAAAATGGGAAATCGAAATTAAGTGCAGGATTCAAGGAATCATTACAATCCAATCTTCCATATTTAATAAAATCTAATCATCTTGCATATTTAATAAAATCTCATATTACTTATTTGTCCTTCACTTTAGGATTATTGAATAATTTCTATCATTTTCTACCGTTGGATCAAATTCTAATCAAGGGTTAGTAAAAAAATGTTTAGTTCTCTCCAAAAAAGGGTTTTCTTTTGAGTTTTCTCATATATATATATATATATATATATATATATATATATATATATATATATATATATATATATATATATATATATATAAGAACACCTTATATGAAAAACAATAAAGAACACCATTATAACACTCATATTTAATCTAATCTAAGAGTTTCGTCATGGCACCCAATACAAAAAGTTCTTATTTTTTTACCCTCTATCCATTCAGAAAAAAAAAAAACTGTTCATGATGACGTCACTGCTGACGTCGTCAGTGAACAGTGATTTTTTTTATTTTTTTAAAAAAAATTTTCTGAATGGAAAAAGGATAAAAAAAATAAGAATTTTTTGTTTTGGGTGCCCCTGGCGGGGCCATTGGATCTATTAGAATAAATGATTTCATAGTGTTCTTTATATAAGAGTATTTTTTATGGAACAATGACATATATATATATATATATATATATATATAAATATATATATATATATTCTACAATTGAAATAAGTTTGATTAAAATTGATCGGTATTATTTTTTATACTATAATAAAATATTGGATAAATTGACATGAGCCATCGTCATAAGAAATTGAAATGAAGGGGTATTAAAAAGTAATATTGGATAATTATTTTTCTGGTCCCTATTAGGTGTCCTTGTTTTGGTTCAACAAGTGGTTGCAGCTTGATCTAGTTCTCGTGAATTTAGTGCAATAAAAATAGTTGCATATAGAAAGAAACTGCTGAAATTATATTGCAACTAAAGATTTTGTATCATTGATATTCTTTATAGTAAAATGTGGTATGGATAAATTGGAAACTGCAGCCAGAAATGGACAAGGGTGCATGTTTGATACATTGATTCAGTGCATGTGGATGTTTGAAATCACAAAGTTGAAAATGTAGCAGTGTGAAGTGTTGCATTTGATAAGTATTGTTTGCCAATAAGAATTGTCTAGTTTTGTTGAAGATTGTCTTTAATTTTGTATGTGTTGACTGTGAGTACTTAACGTGCCGTGCCGAGTTGGCAGGCTAGGTCCAAGCAGCATGCGCGTGCCATACGGGATGGTTTACGTGCCGGTTTACGGGGCGGGTTGTGCAGCGGATCAGCGGTTCATGGGTCAAGGGTTGGCGAGTGTGCCGAGCTGGTTACGGTTCACAAATTATCATAGTGAAAGATAAAAAATTCACATATTTGAGCCAAACGAGAGTAAGATTTCGAGGATATAGTCAATATCCATGGCATGAAGGTACCAGATAACAAACTATAGAACTCGTTCGAATAGATAAGTATGAGCAATCAAATATCACTAATCTGAGAGCATATATATTATTTATTTTAAACAACAAAAGTGACTTGTGATGTCTAAGAAGTAACTCCAGAGAACTCACGAGGGTATTACTATATTACCAAGCTCTAACAAATGGTTAAATAGTATTTGGAACTTGTTAAATAAATTACAAGTCTATCATGAAGCTAGTTTCTTCAATAAACTTGTACAAAATAACTTAAATTACATGTACTATATAAGTAGAGTCATCACGAACAAAACCATCTTCTTCCATATTAGACACATTTTGTAAAAAAAGATGCACAAACTGACATCCAACAGGTAAAGTACTAATAACAAACACGCCATTCTTTAACTATATTCTTGTGAACATAGCACTATCTACTACAATCCAACACAGAGGAATACTTGAATTATTCCATATAATCCAACATAACAGAATACGCAAAACCTTTGATGTCCAATATCTATTTAGCCAATGGAAAAACTTTTTAAGGTAATGCAAACCGCAACTCTTGTAACAATTTAACCCATGTACTCTTAATCATAACACACAATACCAATAACCAAATAACGATAACAATAATTATTAAGTCCGTACAAAACCCAAGCAAAATCCAACCAAGCATCCCCGACATTAAATTATACACTTCAAAACACAACTTACAATGGAAACAAGACAAAAAATTAAAACATGTGTGCGCAATCATCAACCGACCCATGCTCATCCCTACATGATGCCAAGTCAACCAAAAGACTTGTACAAACCCTAGTTGAGAAAATAATAAAAACCCGTAACACCCAAAATACATCAAAAGACAGAGTACATCAAAAGCTTCAACAATAAATAAAAAAATATATATAAGTCCTTCAGCGTAGAAAGATACTAAAGCATATTGCAATTACATCATGCAACAGTGCACAGCGATGAGGAAACATAAATACACATTCAACTTGTCACTTAAAGCACATTAAGAGACCCATGAACATTTGAACTTTTTAATAGATATCTCACCATTTACGGCAGATGCAAGCTCCATTTACAGCATTGCCACAACCAACGTAAGCCAGCCTTCTTTTTATCGAAAGAGGGTATCCAAATTGGTCAGCGGCTCTTCTAGCACTTTCAATATTATACAACTGTCACAAAAGTAGACCTTGTCAGAGGTATAAAGCATTTAGTGTTATTCTCGGAAAAGAAAAGTAACCAGGACCACATAAATATGACCTGCATATATTCAGAAAGTTAAATAGCATGTTGTGAAAAGTGGAGTTTCTGAAGATCTTTATCCTGCCAAGGCAAAAGATAAATACATCTAAGCAATGTAAGCCAGTTGAATTAAGGCCATATTATTGACAGACATTAACAACACAAAGAGAACAGCAACACTTGGCTACTGTCAACGACACCTTAGGCATCCAGGGTCATGGACCCCACCAGCGCTACTTCTACTAGTAATAGGAACTTCATACTGTTTTTTGAGATGAGCACCATCTTGGACGAATAACGTATCCTAATGAACTGGACCTGAATTGGCTGTTCAGAAAAAATAAATTACTCAGCTCTTCTTTGGCACTTTAGCAATGGGAAAGGACAATATACTTTAAGAGACAACCTTCATATCTTAAATACAGTAATAGTGCAGTTCATTAAGTTGCGGAGCTATATAGTGAAATGAAGAGAGAGTCGGCTAAAAAAGAGCTGAAAACCAAATAGCACTATATAGATTTGGTACATCGTTCGTTCAGTCACCACCCTATGCATTATGTAGCACACGGTATTACATTAACATTAGTAAACAAATGGTACAATGGCCAGGCGGTGGCTGGGATAATTCTCAAATTTGCGAAGATACCATCTATGTGTTTCTGCCGCAGCAAGTGAAAGATTTGCAACCTGCAATTGACATTACTTTGTGAAACACATTTTTAGGCTTAGTAGATTATTAAATATAAAATTATGTTTTCAATTAATTAAAAGCTCTAAAGGACGGAAAACAATTACCACAAATGCAAAAAGTAACCAGATTGTGAGATCCGTGCATCCACTAGCAACCAGAAGACCACCATATATAACCTACATTGCATAAAGTTTGGTACAAAAGGGTAAGGGGAGAGGATGGAATTTCATATAGGTCCACATAAATTTGCATTGGACAATTGAAATATAAGTATAAATAGTGAGAACCAGACATAATATACAAGTCCAAAGAGAGTTGGTGAAGGTACACATGAAACAAAAACTTACAATTTCTGCCAGATAGTGAGGAGATGAAACATAATTAAACCAATCACCTTCAGGAACTAAATAGGCTTCAGCTTGTGCTTTGTTCTCTCGCAACATGCCCTACATTGACCAAAAGATTGAGCTTACGAATTGCTGAAATACACTGAGAAGTCAAGTGCTGAAAGCAGTTTAATTTGACCATTACAACATGCATGACAAACAAGATCATGAAAATATTCCACTACTTATAGACAACCCATGTAACTTGTTTGTTTTTCCATAGTTTAATGGTAATGCAAAATGCATAGAGAGCATTCCTTCAATGAAAATCAAGCGCTTGCAAAAAAAAAAAAAAATCAACATAGAAAATATGACATGATAGTTAATCAAGAGTGTCTGCAGCTAAAACTTACAAGGATTGCATGACATCGTCGTTGGTGAACCCAGCCCCAAGAAAAGAGACCCGCACCAATCCATGTATACCATCTCTGTCTAATAAGAGGAATTATAATTCCCCATGCATTTACTTTGGTGATTGTCATCTGATTCTTTCCTTTGACAATGAACTCCTGGATCCAATTTGTTGCAAATTTTAAAACTTCAGGTGCAGAAGTACAGCAAAGAGACAGAGGAGCAGCCGTGTAAAAGCTAATGCAAACAAAAAAAATCACAAATATCAGAAATACATGTATGTGATTCAAGATAGGTTTATTTAGGAGGTGATTAAAAAAATCCTTATAGTAATCGTCCAAAGTGTTAGAATATAATAAAAGAACCGGCTTTAAAGGATCTTATATAAATATTCTAACAAAAAGTGTAGCAAACATACACTTAAACCTTTGGTTGGATTACAGTCATTATCAAAGAAGAAGTTGTCAGTTATAAACATAACAGATGAATCAATATCTAAATTTCAGGTCTATCCAATATCTTAATTTCAGGTGTATTGATTTACTAGTCCAGTAATTAAAAAACCAGGCTTTCGTAAATGCAATTACTATCGGTAACTTTGAAATTCAGCCTTCGAAATATTCAAACTTGAAATTAAAAGAAAAAATAATGCAACTTTACAATGAAACAGGGAAAGATTGCAACCAGCATAAACAACAAAAAAAAAAAAAAAAAATGGTACTGTACCATTTTTATTGCTAATCTAGACACGAATAATGTCCTACGAAAGACTTGACTCGTGTCTTTATCAACTCAATGGTCACTCACACTTAACTGAAATTGGTTGTTTGGGGTAAATTTTACAAAATATAGGAATTATGCCATGAAGAAAAGGGTAGAATCTCCCTAGCATATATCTCGAGCTTAATATCTAAATCATACAATGAAATACAACTTAACAAGTACATAAAATGTACAAGAATTAAAGAAAATGATACTGAATAATCAGAAAACTTACTATAGGCCTGTAAGATAACCAAAAATGTGCATCCGAGCCGACGGACTATACTTAAAAATGTAAATAGTTTCAAAAAGGCGTCGAAGGACTTGAGCTTCCATTAGCAAAAGAAGAAACACAGATTGCCAAAGCTTAGATTGTTGGTTTGCTGATCTCAAATGGTATGCAGAGCACCAAGTCACGATGAGCAGAAGTGTTGTCCACAAGACCGCGACGACATAGAAGTGACTGAAGAATTTCTGTGGAACAGTAAATCTCTACAATAACAAGGGCACTGTATCAAAAATTTATCCGCTTATTAAGAGAGAATTATATACATTACATAACTAAGAGAGGATGCAAAAAAAAAAATTTGCCAAGAAATTCCGTAACAATAAATGCCCAAAATTGAAATACCTGGTATCTACCTATCTAATTCTCGTAACCCTGAAATTTCTACTACTAATTTTTTGAATTTATCTAGCTAAGCCAAGAATACTTCACTTATCACCCAAATCAGAAACTCCGAAAAAAAAACCAAGTGGGCTTATACATTTGATGATTTACATTGAGTCTTCAAGAATCAATATTTTCTTAAACAAATTTCAATTATTCCAAATAAACACAAAAACAGCTTGCTTAGTTTTGTCAAGGTCAACAACGAGTCAACTTGAAGTCACTTTGAGTAGTAATAACAAAAGTAAAAAGTTCTGGCAAACAAGACAACCTTAAAGAAACACAAATGTACATACATACTTACAGTAGAGGAAGATTGCATAACTTTGCCTCTTTGAGCAAAGGCATATATAATTTGACGAAACGAAAGGAGTGAAGAAGAGGGCATCAAGGCAAGGATAATTGGGAAAATCCCAGCCGTCCATGCCACTCTCAACAACCCACAAAGCAGACCCATCTCCATTAATTTAACCACCTCAATCCTCAGAGTCCAGGGTTTAACACTGCTGAGTGCTGACAAAAGCATTTATTTTCTGTTTGCAAGATCTTTTGAGAAAAAAAAAAAAAAGAAAAAAAAAGAGGGGGTGGTTATTTCAAGAATAAATGCGGTCACATAGGTGTACTATGTCTACACTATTCCGTCCGTCCCTTTTTACTTCACATAATATGGGCGGAAAATAAGTCCTAAAAGACACATTTAATGTGTCATTAATTAGACCAAGAATGGTCCAAACGTGGGGCCCATTAGATGGACCCAAAACCTCAATTATAATATTAATTTCGCAATTAATATTGGGGAAAATAAATAGCTCAGCAATAAGAGTCGGATATCTCCATCAGACTTAGCCACCAAGGCATCCAATTCAATATGGAAACTGATTCCTACAAGAAATAGATCTAGAATCTTTCTCAAAGACTTGTCCACCAAGTCTCTGACTCCTACCATAATTCTAAGGCTTCTCAGCCTATATAAAGGGCCAGACCCCTCAACTCAGAACTACGTTTTTTGGCTTGATCTTTGATATTCATCAAAGTACGTAGGCATCTTGTGAAGGCAGATTCAGCCACGAGCACAAGAGCAGCCATTAAAGCACGAAGCTCACACACCTTTGCATTAAACACACAAACCCTAGCCGCAATACTCGTAACCTAATTTTTATTCCACAACATTTGGCACCGTTTGTGGGACGACAACATCAACCATGGTTCAAACACGGAGAACAACATCAACTGAAGCTGTACCCCTTAACTCTGCTCCACCAGCCACTTCTGATCCGCTTATCGCTACTGAGGAAGGACAGATACTCCCATCAACAGGGGCGGTCATTCAACCTCTACTCACTCAGCCCCCAAGGACGACTCCCCAAGTAGAGGGGACCCTCCCGGTGATTGTCCATCAAAGCCAAGAAACTAACCCTCTCCAGATGGTGGTTTCTCATCTTGGTAACGTTGATCGCACGCTACCCCCGGGGGTACAGATCCATACTACGGATCTACCCTTGAATACCAACCCGATGTATGGGCTGCCTAATTATCCCCCCCCCCCCCGGCGAAGGGAACCTGGACCAAGCGGTCACGCCTTACAGATCCGGGATCGAGAATATGAAGACTACTCTGGTCCCTATACTGATGATTCATCATCATCTGAGGATGATGATCGAGATGAAGCCCCGAGGAGGCGACGTGCTAGCAAAGAACCTCTAAGAAGGACACGAAGAATCCATGATGGACTCCCCTTGACAACTGCTGAGAGAATCAAGGCTTATGAGGCTGAGATCTTAAAATTGAAGGACGATATTGCAATAGAACAAGATAGATTGAATCGAACTCAGCCTCCTCCAACTGCAGAGAGGATTCCCATTATAAATTTGGAGAGGCCTTCAAGGAGACAAAGGAGGGCTGATACCCGAACCGAAAAATCAACAAGGGTGGAGACCCCTAGAAGCAACCCCAAAGATCTAATGCCACTTGGGGACCCTGATGACCCCACACCTCCGTTTACTGAGGAGGTGATGAATGCCCATATCTCAAGGAAATTTAAGATGCCGACTATTAAGGCCTATGATGGAACGGGCGATCCCGCAAACCATGTCAGGACATTCTCAAACGCACTACTGCTGCAGCCTGCTAGTGACGCCTTAAAGTGTATGGCGTTCCCTCAAACTCTGTCGGGCATGGCTCAAAGATGGTATAGCCGCCTACCTGCAAATTCAATTGGCCCTTTTAAGGAGCTGAGCGCTGCCTTTATCAGCCAATTCATTAGTGGGAGAATTCATGAGAAAAGTTCTGCATCCCTTTTGTATGTGGTGCAGGGAAAGAATGAGAACTTGAGGGATTATCTCAAGCGATTCGCCAAAGAGACGTTGAATATCACTGATCTGGAAAATAAGGTGGTCATGGTAGCCCTGGAACACGGAACCACTGACCTCTTTTTTAAAAGGTCCTTGGCAAAACACCCTCCTGAAAACATGGCCGAGCTCCAGAGAAGAGCGGATAAATATATCAAGGCTGAGGACAGCATGAAAAAGGATACCGCGGGAGGCAATGGCAAGGGTTCTAATGACTCAAAGAAACGAAAGCCGGAGCAAGAGTACGACGCTAGGGACAAGTATCCCCGGACTGGCAAGGACTCTGAGTCATCACCAAAGAAGGGTTTTGGATCGAGATTTTCTGATTATGCAAGGCTGAACGCTCCTAGGAGTCAAATTTTGTTAGATATTGAGAAGGATAAAGACTTTCGGTGGCCTAAGCCACTCAGGGGTGACCCCGAAAAAAGAAACAAAGATCTGTATTGTAGATTCCACAGGGATGTGGGACATGATACAGATGACTGCAGACAGTTAAAGGATGAAATTGAATTTTTAATCCGGAAGGGAAAGTTAAACAAGTTCACCAAGGGTGAAGATCGTGGAACCCAGAAAAGGGATTATGATAGAAGAGACAATGATAGGAGGGATAACGATCGTGATCGTAACCCACAGCCTCGAGGGCCAGTAATCAATATGATTTGGGGAGGACCAACAGCGGCCGGCACTACCCGAAACTCTCGAAAGGCCTATGCCAGAGAAGTGATGCACATCGTAGGAGAAGCCCCGAAGCGTGCTAAGACCGAGATAGTAGTTGGTTTTGATATTCGGACCTTGAAGGGGTGAAATTCCCCCATGACGACCCATTGGTCATAACTCCCGTAATTGGAAACTCAGAAGTGAAGCGGGTCCTAATAGACAATGGAGCTTCTGTTGATATCTTGTTTCATGACGCTTTTGTGAAAATGGGGTACACTGACTCTCAATTGACCCCGACTAACATGCCTATCTACGGGTTTAACGGAGTTGAGTCCAAGGTTGAAGGGACCATTCAGCTGCCCGTGACAATAGGGCAAGAACCTAAGGAAGCCACCCAGATGTTGAATTTTCTAGTGATTAAGGCTACCTCGACGTACAATGCAATCTTGAGGAGGACCGGACTTCATGCGTTCAAGGATGTTGCCTCTACCTATCACATGAAGGTCAAATTTCCAACTAGGAATGGTGTTGGGGAACAGAAAGGAGATCAGAAAATGGCCAGGAGTTGCTATGTGGCTGCTTTGAGAGCTGATGGAGCCGGGGGCAGGTACTCCCGATTGAAGACATGGATGTCCGTGGTGATGACGAACACCGAGGAAAGCCAGCAGAGGACTTAATACCTATCCCTCTGGAGCTAGGCGACCCTGAGAAGGTGACTTATATAGGAGCCTCTTTGAAAGAACCCCTGAAGGGCAAGTTGATAGCATTCTTACAAGAAAATAGTGATGTGTTTGCCTGGACAGCAGCTGATATGCCAGGGATTGATCCCCAACTCATAACTCATAGATTGAATGTCGATCCTAATCGGAAGATAATACAGCAGAAGAAGAAGAATTTTGCTCCAGAAAGGTAAGAGGCCATTAAGCAAGAGGTGGACAAACTCTTGGAAGCTGGGTTTATTGAAGAGATTCAGTTTCCAGAATGATTGGCTAACCCTGTGATGGTCAAGAAAGCCAACGGTAAGTGGAGGATGTGTATAGACTTCACCGACTTGAATGACGCATGCCCTAAGGATTGCTTCCCTTTACCAAGGATAGACATGTTAATAGATGCCACAGCAGGACATGAGATGTTGAGCTTCATGGATGGGTTCAGCGGCTACAATCAAATTAAGATGCACAAGGATGACATCCCAAAGGTATCTTTCATAAGTGACTTTGGTGTTTTCTGCTATCTTGTTATGGCGTTTGGTCTAAAGAATGCAGGAGCTACTTACCAACGATTGATGAATAAGATATTCGCCCACCTTATTGGAAAAACCATGGAGGTCTATGTCGATGATATGCTGGTTAAAAGCTTGGTCAAGGCGGACCATATTAAACACCTCAGAGAGGCATTCGAAGTGCTGAGGCACCACAAAATGATGTTGAATCCAGCCAAGTGTGCCTTTGGCGTTGGATCAGGCAAATTTTTGGGTCTGATGGTTTCCAAGAGAGGCATAGAGGCCAACCCTGACAAGATCAAGGCGATCTTAGATATGGAACCCCCACGCTCTATAAGAGATGTGCAGAAGTTGACAGGCCGGGTAGCGGCTTTAGGAAGATTCATCTCCAAGTCTGGTGACAAATGCTTGCCTTTCTTTCAAGCATTGAAGAAGGTGAAAAATTTTGAGTGGACACCAGAGAGCCAAGAGGCCTTTGAGCAACTAAAAAAGTACATGGTTGAAGCCCCGTTATTGACCAAACCAAGCCCTGGGGAGACTCTTTGTCTATACCTAGCGGTATCTGAACAAGCCCTGAGTGCTGTCCTCATTCGGGAAGAGGAGAAAGTCCAGAAACCTATCTACTATGTGAGCAAAGTGTTGCACGGGGCTGAGTTGAATTACTCACCCATAGAAAAGTTTGCTTTGGCATTAGTAACTGCATCGAGGAAGTTGCGGCCTTACTTCAAGGCACATAAGATTCAAGTTCTGACAAACCAGCAATTGAGAAACATATTGCATAGCCCTAAGGCCAGTGGAAGGCTAATCAAGTGGGCGATTGAGTTAGGAGAGTTTGATATCACATATGAGCCTCGGACAGCCATTAAGGCTCAGGCATTGGCTGACTTCGTGGTTGAATGCGCTATTAACACCCAAGAAGTCGGGGGGCAAGAGATAGTGACTACCCCTGGGCAAAAGAAAAAAGAAGAGGAACTTACATCTGATTTGAAGGAATATTTGGTGCTCTATTTTGATGGAGCATCAAAAACAAAATTTAGTGGTGCAGGTTTGGTTCTGCAAAGCCCCGATAGGTTCACAGTTGAGTATGCTTTAAAGTTGGATTTTCCTACTACTAACAATGAGGCGGAGTATGAAGCATTAATAGCTGGTCTGGGTTTGGCTAGAATCATGAGGGTCAAAAATCTCAAAGTTTGTGGAGATTCAAGGCTTGTGGTATCACAGGTAAATGGCGAATTCGAAGCTAAGGACGAGACTATGGCGAAATACCTGAGAGTCGTAAAGGCTGTTATGACTCAGTTTGAGGAGTGCTATGTTGAGCACATTCCGAGAGAAGAAAACAGTAAGGCCGATGCCCTGTCTAAGTTCGCTTCTTCCGAGATAGAAAATTATGCTGGGAGTGTATACTTTCAGGTCTTGAAGGCCCCGACCGTTAACTCAAAATTAGTGGCACCGATTGATATAGGGGGCTCTTGGATAGATCCTATCAAGGCTCACCTTGAGACCGGGTGGCTCTCAGACAATGCCTTGGAGGCACGAAAACTTTCAGTAAGAGCATTGAGATACACTTTGATTGAGGGCATTCTGTACAAAAGGTCGTTCGTCATCCCATACTTGAAGTGTTTAAGGCCTCAAGAGGCAAGAGAGGCATTGGAGGAAGTTCATGAAGGGATCTGTGGGCAACACTTGGGGGGCAGAGCCTTAGCTCACAAGATCATTCGTTTAGGGTTCTATTGGCCGGAGATGTTGGCTGATGCACAAGGCTATGTCAAGAGATGTGAGAGATGCCAGAAACATGCTCCAATTGTAAGGCAACCGCCTGAGATGTTAACTTCAATTAACTCTCCCATTCCGTTTGCGATGTGGGGGATGGATATACTTGGACCTTTTCCCATGGCTTCAGCACAAAGGAAATTCCTGATAGTGGCCATTGATTACTTCACTAAGCGGATTGAGGCTAAACCTCTGGCCAAGATAACCACCAAACAAGTTTCCCAGTTCTTTTGGGAGAACATAATCTGCAGGTATGGAATCCCACGAATCCTCGTAACAGACAATGGGACACAGTTCAATAATGAAGAGTTCAAGAAGTATTGTGAAGAGAATGCGATTGAGCTCCGTTTTACCTCAGTGGCACATCCACAAGCCAATGGGCAAGCTGAGGTAGCTAATCGAATTATCCTTGATGGACTGAAAAAGAGGGTCGAACGCTCTAGGAACACTTGGGTAGATGAATTGCTGCCCATACTTTGGGCATACCGTACCACTTGTAAAGTGACAACTGGAGCAACCCCATTTTTGCTGGCTTATGGAGCTGAGGCAGTTGTGCCTTTAGAGATCATGCAAGCATCACCTCGAGTCGAGGCATATGAACCAGAAACTAATAAAGAAGGGATGAGACTTGCCCTTGACTTAATTGACGAGGTTAGAGATGAAGCTAATGCTAGGAATGCTGAATATCAGAAGAGAGCCTCTTTTCACTACAACCAGAGAGTTAAGGAAAGATTCTTTCGACAAGGCGACATGGTTCTAAGGAAGATTGAAGCCTCAGGAGTCGGCCAGAAGGGAAAGCTAGCACCAAACTGGGAAGGACCGTATCTAGTCAGAAAGGTGTTAGGTCGAGGATCCTACAAGTTAGAAACCTTGGATGGGGTTGAGGTGCCCCAAACTTGGCATGCTGTGAACCTCAAAGTTTATTATGTTTAAGTTCTTTCGACAAACGCTTGGACTTTTATCTATTTATTAGGAATAAGGTTCGAATGAAACCATTATAGAGCATGTTGCTCCCAGTAGGAGATAGAGTATCTATGTAAGGGTTGAACCCATTTTATTGATGTCCTTTGACAGCATAATGGAATCTATTCTGTTTTCTCTATGAGTTATTCCTCCTTGTAAAAATAAACACGAAAGACAAATGTTGAACTAGCTTGTGAGTTTAGTACCAGCCAGGGGGCCAAGTACTCGAAAAATTCTAAAGTTTAACGAACTATGAGCAAAAGGCAAGAAAAATGAACAACAGAAACTAACTGCATAAATAGTTAAGTTAAAAGTTACACAAATAAAGGCCCGAAGGCTATCAAGTC